>JASPKZ010006460.1:0-497500 GCA_030220185.1 Diploptera punctata | reverse complement strand
TATTTTTCTTGTGTGTGTGTATATATATATATATATATATGTTATAATTAAATGTTTAACATTGAGCAATGCAAGCTTAATATGGTATGATAAGAAAAATAAATGTATATATACTCAGGGGAATCCTAATACAAACATATATTTTTCTTGTGTGTGTGTGTATATATATATATATATATATATATATATATATATATATATGTTATAATTAAATGTTTAACATTGAGCAATGCAAGCTTAATATGGTATGATAAGAAAAATAAATGTATATATACTCAGGGGAATCCTAATACAAACATATATTTTTCTTGTGTGTGTGTATATATATATATATATATATATATATATATATGTTATAATTAAATGTTTAACATTGAGCAATGCAAGCTTAATATGGTATGATAAGAAAAATAAATGTATATATACTCAGGGGAATCCTAATACAAACATATATTTTTCTTGTGTGTGTGTATATATATATATATATATATATATATGTTATAATTAAATGTTTAACATTGAGCAATGCAAGCTTAATATGGTATGATAAGAAAAATAAATGTATATATACTCAGGGGAATCCTAATACAAACATATATTTTTCTTGTGTGTGTGTATAATATATATATATATATATATATATATATATATATATATATGTTATAATTAAATGTTTAACATTGAGCAATGCAAGCTTAATATGGTATGATAAGAAAAATAAATGTATATATACTCAGGGGAATCCTAATACAAACATATATTTTTCTTGTGTGTGTGTATATATATATATATATATATATATATATATATATATATGTTATAATTAAATGTTTAACATTGAGCAATGCAAGCTTAATATGGTATGATAAGAAAAATAAATGTATATATACTCAGGGGAATCCTAACACAAACATATATTTTTCTTGTGTGTGTATATATATATATATATATATATGTTATAATTAAATGTTTAACATTGAGCAATGCAAGCTTAATATGGTATGATAAGAAAAATAAATGTATATATACTCAGGGGAATCCTAATACAAACATATATTTTTCTTGTGTGTGTGTATATATATATATATATATATATGTTATAATTAAATGTTTAACATTGAGCAATGCAAGCTTAATATGGTATGATAAGAAAAATAAATGTATATATACTCAGGGGAATCCTAATACAAACATATATTTTTCTTGTGTGTGTGTATATATATATATATATAAAGGTAAAGGTAAAGTGATCCCACTACAGGCCTCAGGAGGCCCTTGGGGTAGTAGGAGGTTAAGGCTCCCACTTTTTTCTTGACAATCGGCACTTGATGTCAGCCGGGTTGTCAGCCCTGCGTGACGGCCGCCTTTACCCCAGAACAAGCGTCTGGTACTCATTTCAGTTAGAGGCTGAGTCGACCCCAGGGCCATAGTGCCGCCAGAAGGTTTGGGTCAGTTTAAAAATCCTGACCCCACCGGGACTCGAACCCTCGACCTTACGGCTTGTAGCGCAGTGCCTTAACCACTACGCTACGGCGTGCCCCCATATATATATATATATATATATATATATATATATATATATGTTATAATTAAATGTTTAACATTGACCAATGCAAGCTTAATATGGTATGATAAGAAAAATAAATGTATATATACTCAGGGGAATCCTAATACAAACATATATTTTTCTTGTGTGTGTATATATATATATATATATATATATATATATATATATATGTTATAATTAAATGTTTAACATTGAGCAATGCAAGCTTAATATGGTATGATAAGAAAAATAAATGTATATACAGGGTGGACCGCTCGAATGGACCTAATTTCAATTGCTTGTTACTGGCAAACGGTTGAAGATAGAAACTTAAAACAACGTTCATAGTACAGAAAAACTCACCAAGTTTCGAATCCTGTCGGTAGATGGCACAAAGATACGTTTCTCGTTCTTAGATTTAATTGTTTGTGAAAATGGCGACTCCGCAGATGAAAGCGCAAGCTGTTTTGTGGTATGCGGAGTTTAAATCAATCATTAGAGTTCAAAGGGAGTTCCGGCGTGTGTTTAACCGTGATGCTCCAACTGCTAGAAGCATAAAGAAGTGGCGTGATACATTATTAGCTACAGGATCTGTGTTGAAGAAGCATGGTGGTGGTCGCAGAGCATCCGATGAAATGGTAGCAAATGTTCAAGCCGCATTTGAGCGAAGCCCCCGGAAGTCATTAAGAAGAGCTTCGCGGGAACTTCAAATACCAAAATCGACATTACAACGGATTGTCCACAAACGCCTCAAACTGCACGCATATAAAGTGCAGTTAGTGCAACGTCTGGAGCCGAATGACATGCCGAAACGAGTGGAATTCGCCAATACGATGCTGGACCGTCTCGGCGCTGATCCTGACTTCATGACCAAGATTTTCATCTCGGACGAAGCCACTTTCCATTTGTCAGGCAAGGTAAACCGGCATAATGTGCGGATCTGGGGATCGGAGAATCCTCACGCTATTCAAGAGCATGTTCGTGATAGTCCGAAGATGAATGTTTGGTGCAGTTTGTCACATAATAAGGTCATTGGACCGTTTTTCTTCGCCGAGAGAAAACTGTTCGTGGTACCACATATCTTGACATGCTGGAGCAGTTCTTCTTTCCACAAATTGAACAACTGCAGCCTAACATCGTTTTCCAGCAAGATGGTGCTCCTCCCCACTGGTCCAATGAAGTTCGTACGACTTTGGACAACATTTTCCCTGGCCGTTGGATTGGTAGGGGAGGACCAATCGCGTGGCCCCCGAGATCTCCCGATTTAACACCACTGGATTTCTTTCTCTGGGGCTATGTCAAAGATAAAGTTTACACCACCCCAGTCAAAGACCTTCGTGATCTTCGTGAGCGCATCATAGAGGCTATTGAGAACATTCCAGAAGACATACTCCAACGTACTTGGCAAGAAATTGTTCATCGCTTTGATATCGTCACAGTGACTGCTGGGGCTCATATAGAGATGTGGTGATCTGGAAATCAAAACTTGGTGAGTTTTTCTGTAATATGAACGTTGTTTTAAGTTTCTATCTTCAACCGTTTGCCAGTAACAAGCAATTGAAATTAGGTCCATTCGAGCGGTCCACCCTGTATACTCAGGGGAATCCTAATACAAACATATATTTTTCTTGTGTGTGTATATATATATATATATATATATATATATGTTATAATTAAATGTTTAACATTGAGCAATGCAAGCTTAATATGGTATGATAAGAAAAATAAATGTATATATACTCAGGGGATTCCTAATACAAACATATATTTTTCTTGTGTGTGTGTGTATATATATATATATATATATATATATATATATGTTATAATTAAATGTTTAACATTGACCAATGCAAGCTTAATATGGTATGATAAGAAAAATAAATGTATATATACTCAGGGGAATCCTAATACAAACATATATTTTTCTTGTGTGTGTGTATATATATATATATATATATATACCGTATTTTTACTAAAGTATCTATCAATATTTTTTGAATGTATTACGAAACATGTTAAAAATTTTAAAAATATAAAACAATACCTGAGATCTCTGTCGTCCTCAACAATGAGCAATGTAGTTTTGTAGAGGCCTTTCGAAAACTTAAGTCTCATCTTCTGCTTTCAGTTTGGTGCTGACTGTTGCTGGTAATAATTTTGTACAGAGGGTTCACATTACTGAGTACGTTCTCATTTAACGTTTGTTTGGTTGTGGTCTCCTTGATAATTTCTAACTCATCGAGAATGTTGATTTTTGATGTATCGTTTTCTCCATGCAAGATCGATAATACATTGTCTATTGTGCTAAGTTGATGTCCTGCTTCTACTATGTGTTTTTAAAAACTTGATTTACCCTCATTGTTCACAAAATCTCTAAATTGTTCATTAAACCTTGTAGTGAAGTTTCTAGTAGTTCTTCCAATATAAAATTTCTCACAGCTACTGCATTTCAATTTATAAACTCCTTTATTTCTACTTATGTCCGTATCCTCTATTTTATTTCAAATTATATTATTCAGTTTGTTATTTGTTCTGTGGGCAATTTTTATGTTTTATCATGTTTTTTTTAGATTTTCCTTAGCATTTGTGTTCTGTATATATTAATGATACCCACTTATTATTACATGTATCAATTTCCCTACTTAATTGTGTTATATTTGTCAGTTATTTTTTATTTTGTTTTATAATTAATTAATTTTTTTTCATTGTATCCATTTATATAAGCCACAAGTTTTATATAATTTAATTCCTTATTATAATTTTCTTGGGTAAATGTAATTTCATCATTCTGTTGATTAAACTGATATAAGTGCTAAGTTCTTGTTGTGGAGGATGTCTGAATGTTCTATGGATAGCTATTGTGTTGCTTGTAGGTTTTTATATGGGCCTATACCGAAGTCCAAACTATTGCTACTTAAATGTTTTGTCATGGTAAGGTCTAGGTAATTTATTGAATTATTATTTTCCGTTTCCGTTGCGAATTTTATTTTTTCATGCATCCTATTTAGTTCTATTAAAATGTCCTTCTCTATTGAATTTTCACTGTTATAAATCATTAGGACATCGGTCAACATATCTTATTAGTTTTATGTTAAACTTTCCCTTCAGTTTTTCGAAATGTTTTTGTTCTAAATTTTGTAAGAAAATTTCAGAGAAAATCACAGAAGTAGAACTACCCATGGGTATACCGTCAGTTTTGTATATATTATTCGTTATTAAATTTGAAGTAATTTTGTTTTAGCGATATATTGATCATTTTACTTAGTTGGTCAATGTAGATTTTCTTCTTCTAAATGTTGTTTTATTATTTTTATAGTTTATTCAATTGGGATGTTCATGTGTTATCGAATGATGCCTTGACGTTTATGTCTATATTTGTAATTAAGTTTGCTAGATTACATGGATTTCTGATAGTGTATTTATTTTTAGTGTCTCTTCTTCTTTAAGTTTTTTTAGCAATTAGTTTGGATACTCTATAATTCAGAGCATTCATACATTTGATAACAGGTCTAATACGTAGGTATGTTTTGTTTGTGGATCTTTGGCAATGATTTCATTCTAGGTGCACTAGTGTTATTATTGGTCCGTTTATAGTTTATTAATTTATATTTTTGTTACAGAATTGTTTGTTGTGTTAGTTTTATTTTCGTCTTGAATTATTTTGTTACTATGTTTTATAAGTTCCTTTATTTCTCTCTGGTATTTGTTTGTTGGATCTTTGTTTATTTTCTGAATTTTGTTTTCTTCTATAAATTGTTTAGTTTTGTTTATATAACCTTCTTTCTTAAATAAAAGTAATGCGTTACCGTTATCAGCTTTCATATGAATTATGTTATTGGTCATTGGAACATTTGGGGAAAAAGTGGAAAATGACAATGGAGATACGTTTATGTAATCAACATGGCTATATGATAATGAACAGTTTCTTCCAACATCGGGAAATACAAAAATACACATGGGAGCAGCCAACAAAAGTCTCAAATCAATAATTGATTATATAATTGTGAAACAAAAACGTGATATGATAGTGAAATATGTTAGAGTGTATAGAAAACCAGATTGCGGAAGTGATCATTAAATGCTTTTGGGAAAATTCATATTAACAAGAAAGAAAAAACAAAATATTGAAGTAACGGAAGACAATAAATACAACCCTTTTGAATGAACAAAGATATAAAGTCAGTTTAACTCTATGATGAGAGTATAAAATATCTTTTTTCAATCAAATTTAAAACAAAAACTTAATTTAAATTTAAATAAATCTGCAGTAGAAATGTATGATCAACTAAAGGGAAGTATACATTCAGCAGCTTTAGAAACACTTGGGACAGAAAATCTAGAATTAAAAAGAAATAATGAATGGTTTAATCACGATATTAAAAAAATTGTAGAAGAAAAAAAGAAAGCACGGATGAAATGGTTATCAGATCACTCAACAACATCTCGAAATGAATATATCACTTTAAAACATAAAACAAAGATGGAAGTGAGAAGAACAAAAAATGAGTACTGGGATAATATATGCTCGAATATAGATCATTCGATTGGATATGCTAGATCCAAAGAAGCTCGGAAAACATTACAAAATATCAGGAAATCAGAAAGAAAGAAGATTAAATATTCAGTAGATAAGACCATCAGAATGGATGCAACATTATAAAGGTTTATTTCAAGAAAATATAAATGAGTTTCAACTTCAAGATACGGATGTAGAATATAAATTTGACACTCCAGAGATAACAGAAGTTGAAGTAAAAAGAGCTTTGAAAGAGGCAAAAAATGGGAGAGCACCAGGACCGGGAAATATTCAGACGGAACTCCTAAAACATGGAGGAGATATTTTAGTAATATTTTTGAAAAAACGTTTTAATAAAATTGAAATTGGAGACGATATCCCAGAAGACTGGGATTTATCGTACATTACACCTATTTTTAAAAAAAGGTGATAAAAAACGGTGTTCCAATTGCAGAGGTATAAGCGTTATACCTCCAACAGCTAGGATTTTTAGTAAAATTATAAAATTTCAAACTTCATGAGATAAAATATAACTTAGGAGAAGAACAATGTGGATTCCGGAGTGGAAGATCATGTATTGATAATATTTTTTGCATTCTGACAATTACAAGAGAAAATCCTAGCAAGAAAAAAAAGAACTACATATGACCTTTGTTGACTTAGAAATGGCATATGATAATGTACCTCCACAATTGTTATGGACGGCAAAAAGAAATATGAATATCTATGCTAAATAGATTAATATTGTTAGGAGGATCTATAGTAATACAAAAGCTAAAGTAAAAATACAAAATAAATTAACAGAGGAATTCACAGTGAATAAAGGCCTCAAGCAGAGAGGCGGTTTATCGCCAATTCTTTTTAACATTTATTTAGACCAGACTCTTAACTTATGGTATAAAAGATGTTTTGGAATGGGTATTCCTATAGGAGGAAAAATACTACATTCATTGTTGTTTGTAGATGATCAAATAATTTTTGCAGGAGATGAAGATGAGATGAAATATATGTTAAATAAACTAATGGAAGAATATAAAAAAATGGGGAGTGAATATAAATTTACAAAAAACAGAATATATGTGTTTGGGAAAGGATGTGGATGACCTCATACTTGAAACAGGGAAAATAAAAAAATTTGAATTTTTTTAATATCTTGGGTCAATAATTACAAGTTTAGGTACATGTGAGAGAGATGTACAGTCTAAAATTGCAATGGAAAAAAATGCAACTAAGACATTACATGGAATAATTTGAAACAAAAATATTACAAAGGAAACTAAAATGAAAATTTATAAGAGCATAATACAGAATATTTTGTCATATGGAAGTGAAACTTGGTCTTTGACGGAATTACAAAAGAATAAAATTAGAACAGTTGAATTTGATTATTTTAGAAGAAGCCTCCAAAAAGCAAGACAGGATAAAGTAAGAAATGAATTCCTTTGGAGAGAAATGAATGTCGCCACATCTGTTGTTAAGAGGATTGAAAATCAAACGCTTAAATGGTATGGCCATGTACAAAGAATGGAAAATGTAAGATTGCCAAAAATATATACCAATGGTCACCCCCGGGAAGAAATAAACGTGGCAGACCAAAAGGAAAATGGAAAACCTACGTCAGAACCATAATGGATGATAGGAATTTGGAAGAAGGAGATTGGAATGATAGAGATAAATGGAAACTGAAGACTGCAAACCTATAAGTGGGGGAAAGTCGAAGAAGAGATTTAATCGTTTAAGCCTTTTTATATTCCGCTTTTAATCTTTATTTAAGAATAATAAATTACTATTATTTGTTATTTATGACTTTAACTGTTTCATATGATTTACGTGTGTTCTGTCGTCTCAGTTAATATTGTTAATGGCTACTTCAGTTTCGACGACCATATTTTCTTTTATATCCTTTTTGGTAGGTTTAAGGTAACGAATTTGTATTCTAATTCGAGTAGTCTATTTTCATAATTATTTAGATGTATATTAATAAGGCCTACTACCCTTTGTTCATGACAATTTTCGTGTTTGGTTGTATTTTTCTTGTTAGTGGGTACAAGTGTGTTAAGTTTCTTGTGTATTTGTGTTGGATGATTATTTTAACTTTATTGTATATTTGATTCTGTAATATAGACCAGCAATTACCAATTTTTATGACAGCTTCTTGGTTAGAATAATATAATTGATTGCTTATGTCATTCTTTTCCTTGTATAGAAAAGTATCTATAACGGTGTCATCTGAGGACAGAATAACTACTTACTTAAATTAAGAAAAAGCAGAAACCTTTATGAGAAAACTGAAAGTAAAGTTACGGCAATGCTGTAGTGCCATCTGCTAACAAGTAAAAGCAATCGTTTCAGTTTCCTTTGGTTCTTCGAACCTGTTGTGCTATGGACCAAGTAGTTCAGGCCATTAACTATATCTCAATTACCTTTTTGTTATATTCTCCATATTTTACTTACCATCTTACGTTTCAGTTTTGACAAACAACACTCAGAATTCGTAAGAGATATTGTTAGATTATATTGTATATAACTTAAATGACATTTTTAAAAAAACATTCATGTTCTATTCTATACAATTTGATAATTTTTAGGATAGGTCTATAATAATAACTTAACTCTATTTAAATTTTTGTAGGATTTCCTAATTTTGCCAACCTTTGATTTCCGTATCTTCTACGCCACTGAGGCATCAATTGAATTTAGTTAATTTGACATGCCTGATATACTAGTAGAGACCCCATGCGGATAAAACAAATAGGACAGATGTTATAAACGCCAGATACAATGTCAGTTTGTGTTGTTGTTAATCACACCGGAAGTCATTTATCCTCTTCCCAATAAGAATAATGATTACTCACTTATGTATGCTTGAGCTTTTCTATTAATTTCAAGAAATCATTTTATTTTCTTCCGACAGCTTTGTTGACCCGACACTCCTCGTTTCGTTTGTTTCACTTATCTATGGAAATTAACATTCTGTTCGCACTTGGTGTGGAAGTCACTATTTGTAAAGTTATTTAATTTCATGATAACATACTTAATTTTGTGATATGGACTAAAAATGTTTTTAGTTTCATTTAATATTATGTCCTTTACGGTGTTATAGAATGCTCAACAAATGGGACTGTATGCAACAGTTCCAAGTACTGTAGACTATTCACAAAATGAACGCACTTTCGCCGACATGTAATACACTGCGTGAAATTTAGTAATTTAACAAAATCAGTTTGCACAGAATAGATATGATATAGATATAAATATTTAACGTCCCGCGCCATAGGCGAGCGGTTTAATGCATCATGCCTTAGTGCGGAACTACCCACGCTGGTTCCAGTCTCCATGGGGGAAGAAATTTTCTCGTGGAATTTCGGCCAGTAAGGGACCAATGCCCACGCAGCATCGTGAGGAATTTGGGGGTTCCTATAATAAGTAGCGGCTCCAGGTTGAAAAAAAACAAGCCTATAACGGCTGGGGACTCGAAATGCTGACCACATATCACCCTATACTGGCTGGATGATTGTCCACTTCATTGATTAACACATGTAGATGTGAGACCAGCAGTTGTCTCCATTGAGACCTGTCGCGCCATTGAGCTTATTTTGCCAAATGCCAAAATTTAAGTATAACATCGAAATACTGCTTTAAAGTAAAAGTTCTCTTTAAATTGCTTACTTGTTATAGTAGCCATGAGATGGCAGTGAGATCGAATCTCCGCTACCTCTCATGATAGAGAATATATTTATATAAAGGGAAAATAAATGTTTGTGCTAGGATGCCTGGATAGCGTAACTGGTAGCGCACTAACGTATCAAGTTATATGTCCTGCATTCAAATCCCGGTTCAACCGTTTATTTTTCTTTTCATGTCATATTAGGCCTTCATTGCTAAATGTCAAAATTTAATTATAACATCGATATATATATATAGGCCTATATATATATATATATATATATATATATATATATGAACTAGAGTAATACATTATTTGAAAGATGAAACCTGAACACAACAAAGTGTTTGTATCGCATAATTACACCTAAATGAAATCCTAGCATTGAATGTTATGGATATACTGTACTCTATTTGTAAATCTTTGAGTAAATACAAGAGGACCATAGGACAAAATGTGACATTTTAGCTTAGAACTTGATCTATTTCTTGAACGAGCAAATAATTTATACAGCATGGTGTTGGCTAACCTGTAATTTGATAAGGGTATAATTGTTTACACCTTGCAGAAGCTAATTCACTGAAATATGGAGGGTCTACGATATAATGTATTCTCATTATTAATCTGATGTATTATGCAATAACTATACATCACCGCCCTGCCGCAGTGTCGCACTGGCTCCCGGGCACCAGTGTCGCTATATCATAGGCGCTTTATTTTAATACAACACTAAAATATCAGTCAATATCTGGATGATAGCTGGGCAGTAACAAACACCTTCTGCTGAATGAAGATGGGACAGGTCACGAAAGGCGTAGATATTTTAATTGTTTTAACAGTATGAGATACTGCAAAAGAAGATATAGGCTAATTTTTACTATACATTTTTATATTATCTGTTAAAATATTTTACCATGAACTTTAAGCATACTAGTATCGATATTAATTAATGTTAACCACATTTTATTATTAATCATTCCATAAAATCTGAGTGAACAAAATTATATATTTTTGTTGTTGTTCGGTAAATTAGCAAAATTAATTAATTTGAATTTAATAGTTTTTCTATAATCGTATATCCCACGTGATACATGGGTGTTCCCTCGTGAGTTATTTAAGCAAGTTAATTTAGTTACGCTTATTTCTCTATAGATGTTAGAGAGTGATAAATAGTTACTTCATCGCCTTAAAGGGATCTTTAGTAGGCATCTATGTTATTAGTTGGATGGGAAGGGCCACCTAAATTTTGTTCAGAGATTCTAAATTAGGCTGAGGTTTTTTACGAGCCCGAAAACTTTCAGACTCGGGATACACAGCTTAAAGTTGATCCCAGAGGTCATGTCCTTAGATTTTCTTTCCTTAAAGTAGGCCTGCATTGACTACGGCCGGGTTTGAACCCGCGACCCGAGACCAGAGGCATGAAACCCCTTGTCCACCCAAGTCGATAAATGTAATAGTTAAACTAACTAACTCACCGACACTATTGAACACAGAGGTTCATGGCCGCGCTAACATATCCCTATCCTAAACTAATATTTTCAAATCATCATCTGTTTAATTTACCTCTCTCAAATCATAATTAATATTATTCTCTCGTCTCATTCTTGGCCTACTTACTGGGCGCTTTCCCTCTGGTTTTCCTACAAGGAGTTTCCATTCCACTCTTTCATTCCCCATGCGTACCACATGTTCTGCCCATCGCAGTCTACGAAACTTAACTGTTTTTTTATTAGGCCTACATTTCATATCCCACAGACCTAAAGGTAATGTAGCTCACTGTTGTGTAGTCTTCTCCATTCATCTGTCCAATCGTCTCTCTTTGGTCCAACAATTTTCCCAAGAACATTATTCTCAAAGCTTGTAATCTTTTCACCTCTCTTAAACTAACAGCTCAATTTAAGTAACCATATATCTGCGAGAATAACAGTTAAAGGCCTACTTTTTACACGCTTTATATTAGCTTGACCTGTATCTATCTATCTATCTATGTAACGGAATCTTTCAACGCGATTTTCACCCACTTAAAATCATCGGATCGACTTGAAACTTTGTATACTTGTAGAGGACCCGTGACAATACAATAATTTCATATTTATTTTCTAAAATCCTGGCCATAATCATCAGAAAATCAAAAAACGTGTTTTTGTATCAATGTAACGGAATCTTTCAACGCGATTTTCACCCACTTAGAAACATTGGATCGACTTGAAACTTTGTATACGTGTAGAGGACCCGTGACAATACAATAATTTCATATTTTGTTTCAAAAATCCTGGCCAGAATCATCCGAAAATCAACAAAATGAAAACTGGTATAATAGGTTGCGGACTTGTCGAGTAGCCAATCGCTGTAAGAGCTCAGTTGGTAGAGCAGTGAACTCTTAGTGGTATATAATTTCAGTAATCCATACGTCGCTGGTTCAAATCCGGCTGGGAGGGTTTTTTTTATAGAAGAGTATTACTTTTAGCTCATACTACAATAGTATCGAATTTAAAGATATTTACATTTTTATCTTATTCTGTAAAATATTAAAACTAAAAAATAAAAAATAAATAATAGTTTTAAAAAACTAAAAGAACACGCTTTATTAGAAAACTAAAAAATGAAAAATAATTTTAATTTCCAGTATGATTGGGATAAAATAAAGTGGTCAACAAAAAAATCATCTCCAACACATAGAATAAAATTAAAGTTATCAACAAAAAGAAAATAATTTTACCATCAAAAGCGTGGGGTGATTTTTATGATTTTTACATTTTCTTCTTAGAGAGCTTACTTTTACCAATATCTGTTTATTATCAAATATATTACTTGATATAGAGCACCCCACGCTTTTGATGGTAAAATTATTTTCTTTTTGTCGATAACTCTAATTTTATTCTATATGTGTTGGAGATGATTTTTTTGTTGACCACTTTATTTTATCCCAAGCATACTGGAAATTAAAATTATTTTTCATTTTTTAGTTTTCTAATAAAGCGTGTTCTTTTAGTTTTTTTAAAACTATTATTTATTTTTAGTTTAGGGAAGTTGGAATGACAAGAGTTCCTGTAATGCGTAATAGTATTCATTTCCAGAATTGAGCCTTGTTTAATTTCTTTCTGGACTTCATTCCTATTTATTACTACTGTTCGTAGATATTTGAATTCAGCCACTTCTTTAAAAATTCCCAAATTTGTCATTAACTACAGCCTATATTTACATCAGGCCTATATAATGAATTTCTATGTATGTGACCACACATTTAATTATTTATATATTTAGTTATTTACATATATCTTTATTTATTTTCAGGTTTAATTTCTTAGTTTTAATTAATATAATGTACGTGTTAGCCCTTACCATATCATCGATATCGTCTAACACTACCTCATATACAAATAGCTTATTAATTCCATTGAGTTGTGCGCCTTCTTTATCCTCTAAATATTTTAAGGCATTCTCTACT
Source organism: Diploptera punctata (assembly GCA_030220185.1). NCBI lineage: Eukaryota > Metazoa > Arthropoda > Insecta > Blattodea > Blaberidae > Diploptera > Diploptera punctata. The sequence goes on along the minus strand of JASPKZ010006460.1, from coordinate 484,323 downwards.
ACAAAATTGAAAAGTAGAGGAGATATTGCATCTTCTTGTTTTAGCCCATTGTGAAATTCAGAAATATCTGAAAACGGTTTGCCTACCCGCATCCTAATCTTAGTGGCATTTATAGACATATAGAAATAAGTAGGGCCTACAAGTTTTTAGAAATTCGGAACTGCAGCAGGATACTCCTCCCTTTTAATTTTATTGAATCGTGTGCATGGTTGATGTATTGAGCCGTCATATTCCCATTTATTTTCTGTCTTAGGCCCCTATACTAAAAAATATGATCTATTGTAGACCAATTTCTTCTAAATTAATTTTAATAGTCACGCACTACGTTATCTGTACAGGGTGTGGGTCTGGATGCTAAAATGTGTGTTAGAATTTTGTACGAAGTTGAAAGTAATGAGGTGCCCCTGTAGTTGTTGATATCAGTTTTCTCTTTAAAATAGATTGGCATGATAATAGATCCTTTTATTTCAGGAAATACAGTAGAACCTGAGTAAAAGCAAGCTAAGAAAAAGAATGAGGTGAGAGACTAACATTTGGCTTATTGTTGCTAAGCAAAGAATGATTTGAGGAAGGTGAATTGCATAGGACATTATTTTAAAATGTCAGTTCATATTAGAGATGTATGAAGAGCTTATGTCTCGATCCTGCAGTTCGATAGTGTCATTGAGTTAGCATCATTATTATGATAATGTGTACTACGAATAAATCATGAATATTTCATCAGCATCATCACAGAACATTCACGAATTTAGGCCATTTGGTGACTGTTTCGGCCTCAAGACAAACACCATCCAGAAGTCTTTTGAGTGGACGTCCTGGACTTCTTCTTCCTGCAGGTTGATATCTTAACATTTGTTTGGGTCGAGTTTAGAGTTGCAAGTAGTGTTGAAGTTCCTTAGGACGGGTTACTGGCCCGACGCTAAGTAGTCCAGTGGTAGGGCTGCTACCTTTTAGTCTCTGGACAGACATTAGGATACTGCATCTACTCTGTACCCGATGGAACGGTTATACCGCCGTGACTCGGTCCTCAGAGCCTCGTGTGTGAAAACAGGTTGTACCACGAGAAGGCGAGGATGAGAATTGGGTAGGAGAGGTTATACACACGTCACTACCCCTTACAACCCCATGCATGGACAAGGCATTCATTGCAAATTCCTATGTCTTTATTTACTAGGTATAATTTTTTTTTGCAAATGACCCAGGTTGTCTTTCGACATTCCTGGTGTTCTGTCCTGGCATGGCGTAGTTGTAACTCACTTCTGAGGTTGGGGCTCCTGGAAGCCGGGGTTACATTGCCCCGATGATAAGATGGATGATGATGATAGTGGTGCGCCAGGAGAGTCCCTAATCCTAAGCTTAATCTAAGATTAATATGAATGATGATGATTGCGATGGCCATATGATTTCGGGGACCGTTTGGGCCTTAAAGTTTTCCTGGCATTTGTCTTACAGGTGAGGAAAAACCCCGATAAAAACCTCACCCAGAAAAACTGTCCCGACCGGGGATCGAACACGGGCCCGCTGCGTAATAAGGCAGCACGCTACATCGGGACCACAGCGGTGGACTACTAGGTGTAATCTAAGCTTCATTATTTAGATAGGCCTACTATTCCTTCACAAGATATATCAGCCAATCGGAATCACACATCTGACAACAGTTTGTGAGCTGTTTTTGTAAACAGATTATGAGCAACCATGGTTCAATTTCCCAAAAGAAAATTCCATTTTACGCACAATGTTCCGTTTAAAATTAAAATTAAAATATTATAAATGCGGATCTGTACGTAACACGTGCCTGATTAATTAGTTTGTTGTTTTTATTGCTCCGGAAATTAAACACATTATGATAAATTTAATATTGATGTGTTTTCGTTCTCTTGTTCATAGGAAATGATTTATTTACAACTACAATCAAATCTTTTACCACAGATAGTTAATATCCGGGATAAAATATTGTGAATGCGTTCGTTCATATCGCCATCTGTTTTTTATCATTTTTATGTTCGTATTGTGATATTCGGTGAATTTATACCACTTGTCATCAACATAAATACTAGATAATGAAACTCTGGCAAATATGTTTTTAGATAATGAAGAAATTAAGTAGGAAATTCAAAGATAACAGAAATGATGGATGTAAAAAAAATGAAATACATATTTAGAAGCAGGAATAAGTCGAAACCAACATTCGTCCTTGTCCATATTTATATACGCTTTAACATCCAAGATTATATCAAATCTAGAATTATTTGTATCCAGTATATTTATTGTGTTGTTCTTTTTCTGTAAAATTTCACTGCTTTATGTTTTACGTGATAAAGAAATAGAAATTAAAACATAAAAGCAATGATGGATGTAAAAAATAAATTTTACTTTCTGAAACAGAATGAAGTTGAAACGAATTAAGTGGAAATCCTTCCTTGTCCTTATTTATAGACGCTTAGACATCAATAAAGCTTTGTATCCAATAGACTCTATGTTTCTATTGATGTTTTTGTCGTATGTGTTCTCCATTATTTCACTGATTTAATGTTAATGACTTATGAATAATGATTTATTGATCAAATGGCTCGTGTTAATTAAATCTGAATTTAGAATTTTCTTTGACAACTGAGAAAAAACACGAGAAACCCAAGTCATGTTGGTCGATGCTGGGATTTTATCTTGTGGGTTCTCGAATTTGAATTTTAAGCACTATCTTCTGATACAAATTCCTTGTTCGTGCCATTTATTTTATTTCATGTAGCGCTTTACGATTTTTCATCAGAGGAAATAAAGGGATAAGGAAGAAAGTAAGGACGTAAAAAAGTAAGTAAGAAGCAAACAAGAATGGAAGTAAAGAAACAAAGAAAGTAGAAAAAGGTTACATGAAAACATAAATGGAAGCAGGAGGAAAAGAAAGGAAGAAGTAAGTATGGAAGTAAATAAACAGTAAAGAAAAGAATAAGCAAGGAAGAAAATAAGTAAGAAAGAATGAAAGAGTGTAATTGTATACCATGATTGATATTTTCTGAACATGTGATACCTGAAATGACTGACAGTTGACATAAAAGTGATGTTTTCAGAATGCGGAGTAGTCTGCCTGCTTATGGGTGGCCGGCGCACAAGGAGGGGCCCTCAAATTAATGTTGTAAAGGAGCTTAATTGGTGGGTGGGAGGTTGGATATGTATAGTTCGCTTGGAGGTCGCGGCTGCGTCCCAATCTGCGCCTTACTTCCATGACATGTTATTTAATATATGACTAAGTTAGGCCACAAGTACAGCACAATGAAGACCACCTTCAAAAAATATTTTTAGTAACTAATACAATTTATCTTGTTTATCACTGGATAAAAAACTCTTAACAATAAACTTTTAGAGGTTATTCAGATATTTTGATGGGTGTTGAAAATTATGTAAGAAATCCTTGTTCTCCTGTACTTCATTGTGAAGTATTTTGTTTTTTATGTGTCAAATAAAATTTTGTTTAGCTGCAGATATGAAATAAAACGAAAGAATTGAATGACAGTCTTGTTTCATATTGTTATATATTCTTGTAATGAATAAATGGAAGATTCCTAAAGATTTCCACTGTAGCATGTGTTGCTTTATATATATATATATATATATATATATATATATATAAATTATATGTGGTATATGTGTGTGTGTGTGTTACGGTGAATGTGATTAATCCGGTGATTAGGCCTATATATATATATATATATATTTGCTGGTTGTTACACATAATCACCACTAAATTTGGTAAATATTATATATATTTTTTTAAATTTATCAATTTAACCGGTTTGTTTGCATAATTCCCAACTCTTAATGGTAAATGTGATAAAAGTCCCTAACTTTACGAAAATTCGTTCAGTTTTCGCAACTGCTTGGCTTCTATCAACACGTGACAATCACGTGATTTCAGTAGTAGTTCGTTCAGTTTGCGTAACTGCTTGGCTTCTATGAACATGTGACAACTACGTGATTTCAGTAGTAGTTCTCATTTCGTTGCATCTAGACTTTTCTTCGCTACCCTCTCGTATTTTATAAAATATTGAATAATGGCTGGTGCGCTTGAGCGTTTTAATTCCAAATTAGTTAATATTATGGATACTAAGAAAGCAAACAGTGGTTTTCTGACGAAAGAAATATACGATGATTTGTTAAAAAAAGTGAATAATAGTAAAAACAAAAGTAGTGGGAAAAAAAAACAGGAAAATCGTCAAAGACTAAAAAGATACGATGTAATGAAAGTAGGCAATGTTGAAAAAACTTAAAATATTTAGTAATTTGTTGTAATAGCATTTAACGTTATTTGAAAAAATGTTTTTTTTTTCCCCACTAGAATATGGGCTTAGTTTGTTTTTTATATGTAACTGCAGTTTGTTTTTTATGTGCAACTGTTTTGTACAAGTTCAATAAAATTGTATTATAAACATTTATTGACTTTTTAATTGTAAAATATAAAATATTGTAATTCGTGGTCTCTTACGCCATAGTGTCCACCGAAAAAATATCTTCCTGAGTAGTAACTACTCAAAAAAAACTGCACTCTATTCTACCGGCCCAATCAGTCATGATATTTATCACATTTACCACTACGAGTTGGGAATTATGCAAACAAACCGGTTAATTTGACTATTTAACTCATGCCCCAAATGGGAGTCAATGACCAATCACGTTTCAATGATTTCTGTTTTACAACCAATCAGAGTCGTGTTTCACCAAATATTTATCAGTGTTATAATTACCATATTAAAGAAAGCTGCTCCTTACAATATTGCGTTCCTTTGGCAATAAATAGTATGATCTGGTTGCAGTGATAAACAAATGAAGCAGTAGAAGCGTACCTATCGTTTCTCATTTGTTTTCAAACATCGCCGTTTACATTAAATATATAAATATTTTAAAATAACTGTAGTTAAATAATGATTTGTGAGTAAACAGCTTAATTTTATTCGTTAAATAGTCCTAACAAATGCCACTCTTGATTTCCAAATTCTCTAGATAAATTCACTCCTCACTTCGTGAGTCGTGAATTTATCGATAATTTGGAAATCACTCGTGGCATTACTTATGATAAATTTTCAAAAATGTATCATATTTACCGGCGTTAATGGTGATTATGCATAATTACCGGTTATTATATATATATATATATATATATATATATATATATTCACCAGTTTATTATTTTTACCGTAACACACACACACATATATATATATATATATATATATATATATATATAAATAGCCTACTATCGAATTACTTGAAGTGATTTGTCACGTTCCCTTGGAACTCCTTAGAGGATACAGGTTGCTATGGTTGTTTAATTGTATTAACATGATGTCAATACTTTTAAATTCGTGCTAAACAACCGTTGAAGTTATTTTGTAATAAGTTAAAATAATAAAATTAGTACCTGAGGTATAAGCCATTCTCAACATTAAAATTCATTAATATTGCGTAGGCCTTTCAGAATTACTCGTTTCATTTTCAGAGCTGTACCAATCCAGCTGCTGAAGATGGAACAAGTAGTTCTGAAAGGCCTACACCATTTTAGTGTTGAGGACGACTGATATCTCATTAACTTATTAGAAAGATGGCCCAAGAAACGTAATACGTGTCTTAAACGCCCAATATCAAATTAGGTCTTCTATAGATAGGATATTTAATGAGTATTAGAAAGATGGCCCAAGAAACGTAATACGTGTCTTAAACGCCCAATATCAAATTAGGTCTTCTATAGATAGGATATTTAATGAGTATTAGAAAGATGGCCCAAGAAACGTAATACGTGTCTTAAACGCCCAATATCAAATTAGGTCTTCTATAGATAGGATATTTAATGAGTATTAGAAAGATGGCCCAAGAAACGTAATACGTGTCTTAAACGCCCAATATCAAATTAGGTCTTCTATAGATAGGATATTTAATGAGTATTAGAATGATGGCCCAAGAAACGTAATACGTGTCTTAAACGCCCAATATCAAATTAGGTCTTCTATAGATAGGATATTTAATGAGTATTAGAAAGATGGCCCAAGAAACGTAATACGTGTCTTAAACGCCCAATATCAAATTAGGTCTTCTATAGATAGGATATTTAATGAGTATTAGAAAGATGGCCCAAGAAACGTAATACGTGTCTTAAACGCCCAATATCAAATTAGGTCTTCTATAGATAGGATATTTAATGAGTATATTAGAAAGATGGCCCAAGAAACGTAATACGTGTCTTAAACGCCCAATATCAAATTAGGTCTTCTATAGATAGGATATTTAATGAGTATTAGAAAGATGGCCCAAGAAACGTAATACGTGTCTTAAACGCCCAATATCAAATTAGGTCTTCTATAGATAGGATATTTAATGAGTATTAGAAAGATGGCCCAAGAAACGTAATACGTGTCTTAAACGCCCAATATCAAATTAGGTCTTCTATAGATAGGATATTTAATGAGTATTAGAATGATGGCCCAAGAAACGTAATACGTGTCTTAAACGCCCAATATCAAATTAGGTCTTCTATAGATAGGATATTTAATGAGTATTAGAATGATGGCCCAAGAAACGTAATACGTGTCTTAAACGCCCAATATCAAATTAGGTCTTCTATAGATAGGATATTTAATGAGTATTAGAAAGATGGCCCAAGAAACGTAATACGTGTCTTAAACGCCCAATATCAAATTAGGTCTTCTATAGATAGGATATTTAATGAGTATTAGAAAGATGGCCCAAGAAACGTAATACGTGTCTTAAACGCCCAATATCAAATTAGGTCTTCTATAGATAGGATATTTAATGAGTATTAGAAAGATGGCCCAAGAAACGTAATACGTGTCTTAAACGCCCAATATCAAATTAGGTCTTCTATAGATAGGATATTTAATGAGTATTAGAAAGATGGCCCAAGAAACGTAATACGTGTCTTAAACGCCCAATATCAAATTAGGTCTTCTATAGATAGGATATTTAATGAGTATTAGAAAGATGGCCCAAGAAACGTAATACGTGTCTTAAACGCCCAATATCAAATTAGGTCTTCTATAGATAGGATATTTAATGAGTATTAGAATGATGGCCCAAGAAACGTAATACGTGTCTTAAACGCCCAATATCAAATTAGGTCTTCTATAGATAGGATATTTAATGAGTATTAGAATGATGGCCCAAGAAACGTAATACGTGTCTTAAACGCCCAATATCAAATTAGGTCTTCTATAGATAGGATATTTAATGAGTATTAGAAAGATGGCCCAAGAAACGTAATACGTGTCTTAAACGCCCAATATCAAATTAGGTCTTCTATAGATAGGATATTTAATGAGTATTAGAATGATGGCCCAAGAAACGTAATACGTGTCTTAAACGCCCAATATCAAATTAGGTCTTCTATAGATAGGATATTTAATGAGTATTAGAATGATGGCCCAAGAAACGTAATACGTGTCTTAAACGCCCAATATCAAATTAGGTCTTCTATAGATAGGATATTTAATGAGTATTAGAAAGATGGCCCAAGAAACGTAATACGTGTCTTAAACGCCCAATATCAAATTAGGTCTTCTATAGATAGGATATTTAATGAGTATTAGAATGATGGCCCAAGAAACGTAATACGTGTCTTAAACGCCCAATATCAAATTAGGTCTTCTATAGATAGGATATTTAATGAGTATTAGAAGATTAGAAAGATGGCCCAAGAAACGTAATACGTGTCTTAAACGCCCAATATCAAATTAGGTCTTCTATAGATAGGATATTTAATGAGTATTAGAAAGATGGCCCAAGAAACGTAATACGTGTCTTAAACGCCCAATATCAAATTAGGTCTTCTATAGATAGGATATTTAATGAGTATTAGAAAGATGGCCCAAGAAACGTAATACGTGTCTTAAACGCCCAATATCAAATTAGGTCTTCTATAGATAGGATATTTAATGAGTATTAGAAAGATGGCCCAAGAAACGTAATACGTGTCTTAAACGCCCAATATCAAATTAGGTCTTCTATAGATAGGATATTTAATGAGTATTAGAATGATGGCCCAAGAAACGTAATACGTGTCTTAAACGCCCAATATCAAATTAGGTCTTCTATAGATAGGATATTTAATGAGTATTAGAAAGATGGCCCAAGAAACGTAATACGTGTCTTAAACGCCCAATATCAAATTAGGTCTTCTATAGATAGGATATTTAATGAGTATTAGAATGATGGCCTAAGAAACGTAATACGTGTCTTAAACGCCCAATATCAAATTAGGTCTTCTATAGATAGGATATTTAATGAGTATTAGAAAGATGGCCCAAGAAACGTAATACGTGTCTTAAACGCCCAATATCAAATTAGGTCTTCTATAGATAGGATATTTAATGAGTATTAGAAAGATGGCCCAAGAAACGTAATACGTGTCTTAAACGCCCAATATCAAATTAGGTCTTCTATAGATAGGATATTTAATGAGTATTAGAATGATGGCCCAAGAAACGTAATACGTGTCTTAAACGCCCAATATCAAATTAGGTCTTCTATAGATAGGATATTTAATGAGTATTAGAATGATGGCCCAAGAAACGTAATACGTGTCTTAAACGCCCAATATCAAATTAGGTCTTCTATAGATAGGATATTTAATGAGTATTAGAAAGATGGCCCAAGAAACGTAATACGTGTCTTATAAACGCCCAATATCAAAATTAGGTCTTCTATAGATAGGATATTTAATGAGTATTAGAATGATGGCCCAAGAAACGTAATACGTGTCTTAAACGCCCAATATCAAATTAGGTCTTCTATAGATAGGATATTTAATGAGTATTAGAATGATGGCCCAAGAAACGTAATACGTGTCTTAAACGCCCAATATCAAATTAGGTCTTCTATAGATAGGATATTTAATGAGTATTAGAAAGATGGCCCAAGAAACGTAATACGTGTCTTAACGCCCAATATCAAATTAGGTCTTCTATAGATAGGATATTTAATGAGTATTAGAATGATGGCCCAAGAAACGTAATACGTGTCTTAAACGCCCAATATCAAATTAGGTCTTCTATAGATAGGATATTTAATGAGTATTAGAATGATGGCCCAAGAAACGTAATACGTGTCTTAAACGCCCAATATCAAATTAGGTCTTCTATAGATAGGATATTTAATGAGTATTAGAATGATGGCCCAAGAAACGTAATACGTGTCTTAAACGCCCAATATCAAATTAGGTCTTCTATAGATAGGATATTTAATGAGTATTAGAATGATGGCCCAAGAAACGTAATACGTGTCTTAAACGCCCAATATCAAATTAGGTCTTCTATAGATAGGATATTTAATGAGTATTAGAATGATGGCCCAAGAAACGTAATACGTGTCTTAAACGCCCAATATCAAATTAGGTCTTCTATAGATAGGATATTTAATGAGTATTAGAATGATGGCCCAAGAAACGTAATACGTGTCTTAAACGCCCAATATCAAATTAGGTCTTCTATAGATAGGATATTTAATGAGTATTAGAATGATGGCCCAAGAAACGTAATACGTGTCTTAAACGCCCAATATCAAATTAGGTCTTCTATAGATAGGATATTTAATGAGTATTAGAATGATGGCCCAAGAAACGTAATACGTGTCTTAAACGCCCAATATCAAATTAGGTCTTCTATAGATAGGATATTTAATGAGTATTAGAATGATGGCCCAAGAAACGTAATACGTGTCTTAAACGCCCAATATCAAATTAGGTCTTCTATAGATAGGATATTTAATGAGTATTAGAATGATGGCCCAAGAAACGTAATACGTGTCTTAAACGCCCAATATCAAATTAGGTCTTCTATAGATAGGATATTTAATGAGTATTAGAATGATGGCCCAAGAAACGTAATACGTGTCTTAAACGCCCAATATCAAATTAGGTCTTCTATAGATAGGATATTTATGAGTATTAGAATGATGGCCCAAGAAACGTAATACGTGTCTTAAACGCCCAATATCAAATTAGGTCTTCTATAGATAGGATATTTAATGAGTATTAGAAAGATGGCCCAAGAAAACGTAATACGTGTCTTAAACGCCCAATATCAAATTAGGTCTTCTATAGATAGGATATTTAATGAGTATTAGAATGATGGCCCAAGAAACGTAATACGTGTCTTAAACGCCCAATATCAAATTAGGTCTTCTATAGATAGGATATTTAATGAGTATTAGAATGATGGCCCAAGAAACGTAATACGTGTCTTAAACGCCCAATATCAAATTAGGTCTTCTATAGATAGGATATTTAATGAGTATTAGAATGATGGCCCAAGAAACGTAATACGTGTCTTTAAACGCCCAATATCAAATTAGGTCTTCTATAGATAGGATATTTAATGAGTATTAGAATGATGGCCTAAGAAACGTAATACGTGTCTTAAACGCCCAATATCAAATTAGGTCTTCTATAGATAGGATATTAATGAGTATTAGAATGATGGCCCAAGAAACGTAATACGTGTCTTAAACGCCCAATATCAAATTAGGTCTTCTATAGATAGGATATTTAATGAGTATTAGAATGATGGCCTAAGAAACGTAATACGTGTCTTAAACGCCCAATATCAAATTAGGTCTTCTATAGATAGGATATTTAATGAGTATTAGAAAGATGGCCCAAGAACATCATGCATGTCTCACACACCCAATATCAAATTAGGTCTACTATGTACTTCGATATCAGAGACAATGGTTCCCTTATATCCCAAGAATAAAAAAACTACCACTCTACTCCTTGTCTATATATCATAATATATAGCCTACAATGAAAAAAAAATCGCAAATTAACATCAAATTACTCTGTAATGAGGAATGGGAGATCGTGGGTTCCTTGCTTCGAAACATTCAGCAGTAACCCCGAACAGACTTTCAAACTTTTTTCTTTGAGTTTGGTTTCCATTTTCTATGCAAGTTATTAAACATTTATATAGGCTACCCTATATAACTAGAATATACGTACGGCTACGTTTCAAACTCGCGGAACCTTCAGAACTCTCCTTGGAATATGTGGCTGTCAAGTCTCGTTTTGTAAATTCACACAAAGATAGTCTCTTTATTGTAATCTATTTATATTTGTCTTAATTTATACAGACATATTTCAGTTTTGGTGATTTAGTGATGTTTCTTAACCTGATAAAATGTCTGATGTTTGATTAATGCATTTCTTATGGTATAATCACCTGAGTATGACTTCTCCGGAAGAGACGTAGGTTACATACTTACAGCATGTAAAAAATAACGTAATGATGAGATCTGTAACGATATTTTTGTCCCTCTCAGCCCCAGCTTTTGAATCGCTATACTAATTGCCTGAAATGTTAAATAACATTGTTAAATAAAGTACGTCAAAGTAATGTATGATTAATTCTGTACTTTGTCATATAACTGCATTTAAAATAGAGTGAAATAACATAAGACTTACCTAATTGAATGTTGTTTAATAAAGCCCAGCCCACTGTAATACAGCCCACGTGAATAATGTCTGCTGTAAATCATGTTGTTAATATAGATATCTTATTTGCAAAATGTCTCCGCCTTCAATAAAATCCTGTTTACTAACATTTCATTTCTTAAAGCATGCTGTATCATTGAATGAGATACTCCTCTGATCTAGTTCATCGGTACATGATACTTACAATGTTTTTTCAATTCAAAACAATTGAGATATGGTTTACTGACTAATTCATAAAATCAAATAGCCTGTAGTTACATAATAGGTAGTACTGTTACTTCAGACGTATTGTAAATGAACTCTTTTTTCTTTTTAAACTCTTAAGCTACCGCTGTGTTTATGGGATTAAAGTAATGAAAGTAAACGCAATTATAAATTCATTTTTTTTAATTTGATGTTTTTCATCACGCCAGTCCTAGTGGAGTAGTGAATATCATGCTCGCCTCTGATATTGAGGTCCGCGTAATCTACCCCGGTCGGGATGGACGGACTTTTAAGAGGTAAAAATTTGATTATAGTTTCATTCGGAAGGGAAATAAAGCCGTAGGTTCCGTGTCGTGAAAGGACTTGAAGCCTGGAATGAGGAATGAGATTCCTCTGAACAAAACTTCCCGGCCTTTGCACTCAGATTTGATCTGCGAATGTGCAGCCCTGAGTCGTTAGAGAACATGATAGGCCTAACTAACGATAAAATATGTAAATATCAATTGTAGCTGGAGCCGCTCTGAATTTGATCTTCAGAACTTGTAAATCGGGCGCAATACATAAACCAGAACTTTATTGAAAATATATTGAAAGTCCAATCTTAAACACATCAGATCAGATCTGTATATACAGAGTGAAACTAAAAATTTGCGTAGATTTTAACAATGAATTCATGTGGTAAACACAATAAAAATGCTTTATACTCCATATTTTTGGATCACAATTCTTTGGTTTTCTCAAAAAAATTCAGAAATTGACTAGTGCATTATCTTATAATGATGTCCTCTGACATTGCTCTGATTTTCGCACAGTCATGGAGTCGTGGATTGGAACATTTTCTTTTGATTTTTTTGTTTTCCTCAATGGCTGTTTTAGCCAATATTAAATTAAATTAAATGAAACATGTATTTTATTAATGCTAGACACGTAGAATTGGGTCGGAAAAATCCAAGGAGCAAAGTCCTCCGGGAGGGACATTAAGCCTGGGTCCCGCATCTGAAGCCTTAATAAAGAGGCCTCTAAGCAAAATTTACTGACATCAACGTCCTAGTAATACCTTAGTTGCCTGTTAGATGTCTCAGTGGGTCGGTGTGTTGACCGCATGTCATCCATGACATCTGCGAGCAAATAAAGTAACTAAAAAAAGAACTTGGTCTAGTAACTCCTTACAAAGGAGGCTATGGCTCAACAATGGGCTACACCATTATAGATAGATAGACGTAGAATTGGCAAGGGCCGTAGGTCTATCATGTATTTTATTACAACATACTGAAGGAATAAATGTTACGTCTCTATGGTATGAAAAACAGACCGATATTGACCATCATTATAAAATAATAAATTTACACTAATGCATTTCTGCCCAAAACTATTTTGTGTTGAGAAAACCGTACATTTGTGACCAAAGAACACAAGGGATTTTTACTGTACTGTACTAATTTTGACACTACTGTTATTTTAAAAAATTGACAGATTATTGGCAGTAGGCTAATATTACCAAATCATTTTATTAGAGTGGGTTTTTGACAATTTGACAACATTAAACTGTTGGCGCAATTTTCAAATAAAAAAATATAAGCAAAGCAAAGAACCATATTTGATTTCCTTTGATCAGTAGGCATGCAATATTTAAGAATTGTTAATACCAATTTGCCTCCAATCAAAATAGAGAAGTAAAGGTTTTGTTAATAACCCTTCAATATTTTTCAAATTACAGCCACATTTTAAATATATGTGCAAATAAAACCTGTCTAAACACAAAGCTTGCCTCATTTGCCACTTGCTATAGTCGAAATAGGCCTACAATGTAGTAGGGCTACAATGAAATCAGCTATAAAACTTAGGCCTATCCAATACATTAAATAATTATGCGCATCCAGTGAATTTCACATTATCCATGACAGGTAGTTTTTCATTGTAAGTCTCATGTGTTCTCTATTTTTCTCTCTCTTCATTAGGTTAACCTCTCCCTTTGTAGGGCCTTACGCCTGCAAAAGACGATTTTAACTTTTCTGTCTACACAAGGACATATAGGGTCTCTCTCTGAATTAGTTATCAGCTCAATGCCGGGACCACCTCAGAACAACACCAACATTTAAGACGATGCACACCAATTTACTCATACATTCATTCGGTAGTTTTTTCTTTGCAAGTCATGCGTATTCTATTTTCCTCTCTTCATTAGGTTAGCCTCTCCCTTTATAGGGCCTTAGGGACATGACCTGCAAAAGACGATTTTAACACATATGTACTTTTCTGACTACACAAGGACATGGAGGGTCTCTCTCTGGATCAGATATCAGCTCTATGCCGGGACCATCTCGGAAACAACACCAACATATAAGACGAGACACAAGAATTCACTCATACATTCATACTAAACAGGGGAAATATAACGTGGCAATTATCATGGCCCACTGGTGTTCGGGGAATATTTGATCCTTAAAGTTTACTGACTTAGTCTTTTAGATGAAGAAACATTCCTGGTCCGAGGCACCAATATTATCACATCCACTTGGCCTACTGATGGTTGTACAGAACATAATTTGGTGGCTTTCATTTCTATATATTTTGATTTTATTATTTTAAATCTCTTACGTTATGTGTTCGATTTAAAACGAATTCGGGCATGTCATATTGATAACATATGCAATATGAGTCTAAATAGAAGCCGTGTCTCCTGAATGAAAAACAACGGTGACCCATGACCCTCTGAGGAGTGATGTGAAATGGAAGAGAAAGTAAATGAAACAAGAGGAATGCAATAGCGTGAGGGATTCGATATCCGGACCTCCCACATCGCTGTCGTTTTCATATTTACATTATATACACCGCCCCCAGCAGTTGGGCACTGATTTTATTTATTTTATAAGCGAAACAAACAAGGTATATTAAGCACATTAACAGCATTAATTATTTCCAGGGGTTCCAAAATACAAGTGCCTAACGAAACGCGCTCTCCAAATTTTTGCTCGAAAAATTTTAAAGGTACCTGCAAAATTTGCATAATTTAGGCTATTGCTATTACACTATTGTAAAATAGCTCTACATAGCTTACATCATGAAGTGTAACATTTTTTTCTTGATTGCTCATACTTAAAAAGTTTTCTGAAAACTCGCTGTCATCCGATGCATTTTTTAAATCAAACTGAATAATTATTGAATTTACAATAATTTAATTAACCTCCAGTAAACGTGACACGAAGAATATTCTGATTTATATATGCAATGAAACTACAATTAGAGAACTATTAGTTTTCATTATTTTAAAAATATTTATGAAATTAACACTACCACACATTTATAAACCTTTACATTGTTACATATAGGCTATAGAAGAGTGATAGGCCTACTGTTATAATTTAAAGTTTATTTTAATCTTAATTTAAAACGATTTAAGGCAAGATGCCTTGGTGCAAAGCTACGACTTCCGATGGTTCAAGTCCCCACGGGGAATATATTTTCTCATGGAATTTCGGCCAATATGGGACCGGTTCCTACACAGGAATTTGGGTAGCTACAATAAGTAGCGGCAACAAGTGCAGATAATTCTAACGGCTGGAGGACCCGATATGCCGTTCCATAAGTCACCTCTATACTGGCTATATGATCTTCCACCTCTGTTATTAACACATGTGCATGTGAGTCCAGAGCCGGCTGCTAGTCTAAGAAACTTTTAGGTGTGTAATTAAAAAGACTTTTGCATTTAATACCATTTTTCGTCTGAAAAAATGTATGTATGTCATTTGTTTGTCAAGTGTTTTTTTTTTGCAGTTCACTGATTCAGTTAAATATATTATGATGATTAAGGATATTCATGATAAATTCTAACCGAAAATTAATTTGCCTTCGCGACTAACAAGGGAGTTGTATAACAAGTCATGCCTAAATATACCTTAAAATTTCTCCCGGAGAACCATTGAGATGTACCAAGGCCGTGTCCAAAAATTATCTGCCGTTTTTTTAGGCTAGAAAGTAAAATAGTTAGTTTAATTATTTCAAGGGGTAGTTTATTTAAAAATATAAATTTTGGAGATTTATGAAGGGGTACTTCTTACTGCAAAACACTAAAATCCAGCGCCAAAACTCTCATTTAAACTACAGGCAAGTATAGAACTCCCGAATTGGTAAAATGGATAACCCTGACAACCTGCCTGCATTCCACGTTCCTCCACACAAAACTCTGACAACCTGCCCGTATGGCGCGTCCCGCCGTATTACACACCGCTTGACTCACGCAGGGAGTCCATCTGCTTCGTACAGTATGTTGCCATAGCTGGATTCTGGTTTCGATTTCTGTGCCTTACAGTTAAAAACGGTAGATTTTTTGGACATGGCCTTGATAAATCACAACGCTTCTCTCGGAGGAATTTAGAGGTAGGTTTCGGCATGCAACGGTTGACATTTTCCTTGTAAGAAAAAAATACCAAATATCATAGTCATAGGCCTATTAGTGGCTCAGGGATATCAAGAATTCGAACCTCAGACTCTACCCGATTCAGCCAATTTGTTTAAATTCAACATTATAAGGGATAAAATATCATGTAGAAACATGAGTGATCATGAGTAAATATTACAATCCAATCAATCTAGCTTAATATAATAAATATGAAATTATTGTATTGTCACGGGTTCTTTACAAGTATACAAAATTTCAATTCGATCCAATTATTTTAAGTGGGTGAAAATCGCGTTGAAAGATTCAGTTACATAGATAGATAGATAGATAGATACAGGTCAAGCTAATTTAAAGCGTGTAAAAATATAATAAATTATAAAATATTTTATAATGTCATAGGCCTATTTTAATTTCATATCGAGACTAATAAGTTACTCAACAGAATTTTACCGTGAGCTTTATTAGTGTTGGTCTAGCTTAAGTTCTTAAAGATAATATTGAAAATGTTTCACCATTAAATAACTCCAGGCTTGGAAATGTCTTGGTATACCAGACGATTGCTGGCCTCACATTCACATGTGTTAATCATAGAGACAGGCGATCACCCAGCCAATATAGGGGTGACATGTCATTCCCCAGTCGTTATAGCTTGTTTTCTCAACCTATAGTACATATTCCACCTTTGGACAACTTGAATTTATATATATATATATATATATATATATATATATATATATATATATATATATATAAGTTATATATATATATATATAAGTTATATATATATATATATATATAAGTTATATATATATATATATATATATATATAGATATATATATTGTACTGCATTTAGTTAATTTTCAGGCACTTAGCAGAATATGATACTGACAATATGAATCCGTTAAGCGGTTTAACTTAACGTTAATCCTTAAGTTATTATATTAGCTGATCAACACTACATTAAAAACTGATGACATTTCTTAAATCGTTATTCAATTAAATTAGAGGACCATTGTCATTATTATAATATATATCTATATAGGCCTATTATAAAGTTTGTCTATTGTGTTAAAAAATCTCTTTTCAAGTTGTGGGCGTCCTAAAAATCCAGAAATGCATTAACGACAAAAAAAATTATGAGTAATTAGAATTATTCGTACAAAACTTTAAAAAAAAAACGATTTCAGTTTAATGTAATTTTGTTATTAACAAACATATAATTATAAACCAAAAGGGAGAAGATTGTTGGGAAGACCATTGAAGAGATTGAAGGACTAATTCGACCTATAATGAGATCGGAACAGGCCATTGGACTTAATCCTTGTTGTTGCACATGATGATGAACAAACATAGGTAAAGCGATTTAATTACAGACCTTAGGAGGCCCTTGGGGTAGTAAAAAGTTTTAAGGCTCCCACCTTTTTAGACAATCAGCACGAGATTTCAGTCGGGTTGTCAACCCTCAACGACGGCCCCTTTAACCCCAGAACACGCTTCGTTTCCATTAGAGGCCACCATGCAGCAGAAGGCCTGTGTCAGTTTAAAAAATCGTGACCCACCGGAACTCGAACCCCGGACCTTCCGGTCACTATGGCTTGCCTCTTTTACAAACATACCTACATTTACTTATTAGAGTGAACTAAATCTTTCAAAATTTGTAACAAATGCTTATATGTTGAGTTTCAAAATCTTAACAAATGAAGGTAATTTTCATCGATTTGTCTGTTTTGTTGTTGTCTGTATTCTAAATCATTTTTATTTCATACTGTGTCGAATTTTTATTAAAATGAGTGTTAAAAACGAATTATCACAGTTCTCAAATCCTTTACTGACATAAAAGCTAAAATATAGCGTATGGTAACTCATTTTAAGATAAGCAATGTTAAAAAAGCTCTATACGCCCTGTATGCCCTATATATCAGCTAGTGGTTATCATTGTCGCATTTAATTCCGAGGTTCACAGTACAAAAATCAGTCTGATCGTTTATAGCCTATATACGATCCTGAAGCAGTAATTTCAGATCTCTCATCATTAAATAAGCGTTGCTTACCCTTAAAACCCGTTCATGACGTGTTACTATAAGTTGAAACCTTTCTAGAAAACAGCTACACATAACTCAAATACCTCATACTGTCAGCATTGTATCCTGAGGGGAAAAATTAATGTGATGTGCGGTCAATAATTAAGATGGCAATACGAGGATTAATTTTTTAATTACTTTTGGCTTTCCATTACAGGAAGGACAAGTGATACAGAATATTAATTTTCGAAATTGATGAAATACATTTAGTAAATACATTAAAACATTTCAAATTGTAATTGAAGTAGTTATGCTATATTCTATAAAATATAAATTTTGTAAAATGGTTTCTTAAAATTGAAATAAGATCTACTCAATATAGTATAGTATAGGCAGTCAAAACATAGGTTCATTAAGTTATCCTTGATTCTTGCGACTTATTTAGAATAATTTGCAAAATTCTGCAATAATGACTCAAAGTTCCCTACGTATTTGATTTGGCATTCTAAACGGCGGACTTGAAGGGAGAATCATAATATTACAGCTGATGTCTTATTTACATAATAATTATTAATTAATTAAAGTTAAGATATTTAACTCAGTATAAAATAAAATATAGTACGATACAAGGATGAAAGACTCTTACATATTCATTGACAAATTATGCCTTTGCTTATCTACTAGGATATACGTAAAAAGTTGAAATCAAACTTAAAACACTGTCTTCCATCCTGTAGCCTATACTATTAGGCTATTATTCACTTATTTATGCTCATATCGGGGTGTTTTGTCACTGCGAACGTAGTAGTCTGGAGTGTGCTCTGTAAACTTAAATACTTGAGTTTATTTGAGTTTATTTAACGACGTTCTTTAATTAATACAGGTCATTAAAGTAGCAATTTAGATTTAACTGTGAATTTCGTTCGGATCTCTCTTACTTCTGGCTTCAGGTTCTTTTATGATCCATAAAACTACAACATGGAACCCTCGGTTTTACTCGCCTTACGAAAGAAACCATATCAGAACTTTTACGCCCTTAAAAATCCTTGTACTCAGGCCGAGTTTTGTACTGCGAACCTCGGAATTAGAGAGCCGATCAAGGCCTAAGAGTTGATTTGTGTTTTATTAATTTGTAATGTCTAGTTCATGTTTTTAAATTACAATGAAATTGTATATTTAACACTTTTAAAATAGGCTATTCTAAGGTTGTTTGGTAGTTAGGCTCCAAGTTATTAGGGTCTATATTCATTTTAAAAAGTCTGTCGCTCAAATTTTGAGGAGAGAAATAACACTCGAAATTTTGAAATAGTAATAATAATAATAATAATAATAATAATAATAATAATAATAATAATAATAATAATAATAATAATAATAATAACTATTATTTATTAATTTATTATTATTATTATTATTATTATTATTATTATTATTATTATTATTATTATTATACAAGGATGCTGTATCTCTCCAGTTTTGTTTATCCTATACATCAATGATATAGGGCCTAATAAAAAATGGAACGAAGAAACAAATAAAGGAATAAAATTAGATAAAACACACTACTTGAAAACATTATTATATGCTGATGACCAGGTAATAGGGCCTAATAGCAAATACGGAAGACGAACTTCAAAGGAATATTTTTAAACTACATAATATATGTGAACAATATAATCTCAAAATATCCATAGAAAAAAGTAAGGTAATGGCATTCCAAGGGAAAAATCAAATCAGATCCAAAATAGTGATAGGAAACAAAATCATAGAACAGGCGAACCATCTCAATTATCTAGGATGTGGCATTTCATTTAATTATGATAATGATATAACTAATAAAATAGCAAAATTCCAGGGAATATGTGGTACGATGAAACGATCACTAAATAACAAAGCAACAAGAGAGACCCAATTGAAATTTTACAAAACGTTGGCAGTACCGGTACTGCTCAATGGATCAGAAGCCTGGATACATAAAAAACAAGATCTAAGTAGGATAACGGCGGCAGAAATGAAATTTTTGAGATCTGTTAAAGGGTGCACTAAGGAAGACAGAATCAAGAATACAGAAATAAGACAGGAACTTGAAATATTTGCAATAACTGATAAAATGGATACATGCAGACGAAAATGGGAGAAACACATAGACAGAATGAATGAAGATAGATCTCCAAAACAAATAACAAAATACAAACCTAAAGGCACCCGAGATGTGGGCAGACCTAGAAAGAGATGGGCTGAAGTCAGAACGAGTCAACAGACCTAATCCATGAATGCAGATGATGATGATGATTATTATTATTATTATTATTATTATTATTATTATTATTATTATTATTATTATTATTATTATTATTATTATTATTATTATTATTATTATTATTATTATTATTATTATTATTATTATGTGTCAAGAGTTTCAACTACGATTAGACCTATATGGAATGAATGTAAGAAACTTTGAAACATTCTTGTAACCAACGTGGGGGTAAGAGTCATATTAAATAATTTAATTGCATGCCTTTTTTCTGAATTTCTTATCTAATTTTCTACAAATTATTTTTTGAGACCGGAAAGTGCGCAGATCAGAACGCGGTCCCATCTCGACTGATGAAGACATCTCATCTGAGAGTAGCCGCTGCTGGCAGCAAATCCCTGGGGCCTGTTGTGGGGTAAAAAAAAAGACCTATGAGACTTATATCAACAGTATGTAGGACATTTGCTCATCGTGTACAAGGGAACGCGAAGAAAGTAATAAAAAAACAAAACAGGATATGTGTTTTCTAGACAATCTACTTTATTATAATAGTTTTCTTATTTCTTGTTATTTATAGTCGCTTCAACTACATTGGTCACATCTTGATTTTTTGTGCTCTAAGTTGGAAGTTCTCTGTTCCCTTAATAGATTTCTCTGTATCTCTGGTCATAAAATTTAATCTCTCACTTGATATACGATGAAACAAACCTATTATTTGATGGACTTTGGTGATATTGGCTTTATAGTTCTGAATTCCATAAAAAAAACTCCATGGAGCGACAGGCTTAGAGTTGGCTAAATTAATTTTCCTATGAGCAGGACAATGTTTATGATAATTGCTTATAAGGCCTGTTATTTTTCGGGGAAATCGTGATTTTCCTTTTTGCAATTGAAGAACTCTCAAAATCTCAATTAACAAATAGGCGTACATCCCGACCGAGAATCGTACCCGGGCTCCTGGCGTACAAAGAAATTATTTTTACTCGTAGAAAACAATTTTGGTCTGAGTCATTTCGACAAAATTGCTTCTACAAGAGCGAATTTGATGGTTTTTCATTTTGGAGGATATAGGCCTAATCAAATTTCCATTCGAAAAATCTGACTTATTAATCAAGTAATCACTTAGGATGGATAATTGCAGCAATGATTAAGTTATAGGTGAAAATATGTGAATGGGGTTATGTTGAATCTGACATGATGAACTAGAGGTTAAAATATATTTGAAGAGAAAAAATGCATCTACACCGAGACTCTAATCCGGGACTTTGACTTTCCGAGCCAAATGCTCTACCAACTGAGCTACCGAGGCGAGATGCGATCTAGACACAAATCTTTATCTTATATACTCGTACGTTGTAATTCCCTCGATTTTTAGATGATTTCTTCGATCGTAAAAATGTCAAAATTTGGATAATTTATAAATTGATTTTTTTTTCGAAATTGTGCTTACAGGTTGCATATTATTTGTAAAAAAATCTCGAAAGTTAACTATTTATATCAGCATATCAAGATGTATGTGAAATTTCCATAAACTAAACAAACGAATTAGTTCTATGGCCGCGTTGGTTCCGATGGATTAATGATTAGCATGCTCCTCTGTGATTTCGAAGTTGGAAAATTATACCCCGGCGGTCGATGTTCTTTCAACGGCGTAAAATCTATGCCCACGTAAAATAATCTCATAGCTGAAAGAAGAGGCTACTGGGCATATCACTCCCAGTTTTGTATTGCGACGCTAATGACCTGATATCTTAATGAACGTCGTTTAATAAATAATAACAAACGCGATGGTTTTACAATGTCTGTCCTCAGCCAACTGAATCCAGTTCATATCTCAAAAATCCAGTTCGTAAGATCCATCCGAATATTATCCTCTCATTTTCACAAGCATTTTTATTTTATTTTATTTTGTTTATAAATAGAATTTTGACTTGTACGAATTTCTAAGTTATTTATAAATCGAATAAGACATTTGGCATTGTGACACGTTCCTGCAAAATTTTAAATTGTTTTATACCTAAGCAACAGAATTATGTACGGTATAGCCACATAGAAAATATAAAATTATTTCTTTTCATACGAAGCTATTTTACATTTTATTATTCACAAAGTGTCATTTGAACTTCCGAGCATATTAAAATGTTAAATGTGATATTATTTTTGTATTTTCCTTATTTTACTTTTCTACAGGACTAACTGTTTGCTATTCATTCCGTTTACTTTATTGTTAAGAAGAAATAAACTCTTTCCTTATTACAATAAAAAAATAGTTTTTCTTTGTTTGCCTGTTAATACTGTATTATTTGCTTGAAAAATTCCGGTCAGTAAAAATGATAGTAGTATTAGTAATAGTAGGATATGAGACAGTAAATTGAATGCTGTAGGGATCGTGTTCACGATGATGCTGCACACAGTAGCGGTCTGTTTGCTTCTCCTGCGGTAGGTCACACTAATTCTTTCTCTCTCCCTCCCCCTGCTTCTCTTCCTCCGGTGGTGTAGGTCAGGTCTATCATTCCATGAC
This sequence comes from Diploptera punctata, assembly GCA_030220185.1. NCBI lineage: Eukaryota > Metazoa > Arthropoda > Insecta > Blattodea > Blaberidae > Diploptera > Diploptera punctata. Next base: position 461,432 of record JASPKZ010006460.1, on the reverse strand, counting down.
TTCTGCATGTAACATTATTTACACAGCTTATGGATTCTTAAAGGATGTGCCGCGAAAATCTTATCTGTGCAGAGATATATAAAATACATTGGGAAAGTTTTGAACACACCATAATATGCTCGTGTATTAACATTTTAAATTATAATAAATCTATGCCGAAGAGCCGAAGTCGACAGAGTGTTGCTGTATCGGCTAGCAGATGACAATACAATGTCGTGACACAACCCTCAACTTTTTGTTTTCTTAACCGGATTTGACACTTCTCATATCAAGCGGCTCCATAGTTCAGTCATTAACTCAGTGAATCTCATGCCAGGAGCAACGCCGCGCCGTAGCAGATTCTATACTCAAAGTAAAATATTTGTGGATTATCCGGGAATTAATCCAGGACACCTAGGATGAAGGTCAGACATGCTAATGTTACACCATACAAGCGGTATAAGCTTATTACATATCTTAATATCACTAGACTATGTGGCGGGCAACGGGCCGCAAATGGTCCTTTACAGCATGCATCTATAGAAAAATATAACCACAATTGGTTTAAATTAATTTTGTATTTTAGCACAGAAAGTCCAGTCGAAAGCTAACAAAACAGCTCGCTCGCAGATCAAGGGTAACAGACGTTAGTAATTTTTCCATATGTAATATATACCCAAGTTTTTCATCCGCATGCAATGATCAATTATTACAATTAAAGAGGACAAAATTATGCCTGAACCGGGATTTCAACCCAGGATCTCCAGCTTTACATATATTTGTGCTACCCATGTATTCACATGAATTTTTCTCGCTGAAAAACTCCGTGAACCTTTTCAAGTGAATACTATTCACAGTACAAGAACAACTGCTTCGCCAATAACACGTTATAATGGTGTACTTTTCCTACCAATAATGAAGCTAATGTCTTTGGAAACACTCCAAATGTTCTGAAAGTAGATGCAGACAAGCTGAATCTAATGTTTGACAAAATAGTGTAAAATATTTTGAGTTGGCCTGTAGTGTTTCTGGTGAAATTTTGCCTTATAACATTTTCAGTGTTTTATGAACAAAATTATATAGGCCCTATAATGGCACTGTGCGTTAACTATATGTAGACATCAAAAAAGGCATACGATTCATTTAAGAGGAAGAAGTTGAATAAGAGGAAGAAGTTGAATAATATCCTGCAAGAGTTGCGAATTGCTTAAAAGTTAGACTTATTCTAATGTGTCTAAATGGAACAAAAAGTAGAGTTCGTGTAGACAAACAGTTTTGAAATTCACAATGGGTTAAAGGAAGAAGATGAACTATCTCCACTACTATTCAATTTTGTACTAGAACATGCCATCAGATCTTTAGAGGACGAAGAAAGCCTGCAAATCAGTGGTATCAGTAAGCTGCTAATGAACGCTGATGATATAGTATTATGAGGCGATAGCGAGGAAATTACTAAGGGACAATCTTTTGAGTAACACTATTGTCTGTGAGGATTTAGTTGTCCGGTCGTTTTAAAAGAGAGAAGGAGTCTGGTCGGTTTAAGAAAGAGACAGGTATTCACCTTAACGGTCTTCCCTCAGGCATTTTATGGTGACTGATAATAAGCACTGGAATGTGTTAGGGGGATGAGGGTGAAAGCTCCCAAAGCACTTCCAAGAATGTTGACAAAACAACACCATTGACCGTAAATGTTATAGTGAACATTGTTAGGAAAGGATAGTTAGAAATCGTAACTTAATCCTCATGGGCTGTAAGAAATTGGGACTGGAAGTAAACATCAATAAAACTAGATGTATATACACACTTTGAAGTTCATAATACAATAGAAGTTGATGACAAAAGAGAAACATTTTGATGAAATGTCTGAATTCAAATACCTAGGAACAATAGGCCTAATTACAGCAGGAATAATGTATACAGTCCAAAGAGATACCAGAGGACGGTTATACAAAACTTAGCAAGACCAGCATTTTGTTACGGCAGTGAGGCGTGAATTTTGAGGAGAGGAGAAGAGAGCAGGATAACTTCTAGTGAAATGAGATTCATGAGATATACAGCAATATCTACCAAATGGGATCACAAACGCAATGATGATGTATTGAAAGAACTAGGCTACGTTTAGAGCCAGTCATTAAATTCATCAGAACAACTGCATGAATCATTTGCGACGAGTGAGTTCCCAAAGCCATACTTCGTTATTGTGCGACTAGGGAGAGATCTCTGGGCCGTCCAAGGAAACGCTGGATACAAAATTCATCAGTGAGTTCATAACAGGCCTATAGGCCTAAGACTTGGTTGGATAAAGAGGAAGATAATGTATACAAAGAAACTAAACATAGAGTAAATTCTGGAAATGCATGCTATTATTCATTACAGGGATTCTTGTTGCCCCAACTTCTCTCAAAAAGCAGTAAACTGAATATATATATATATATATATATATATATAAAACTGTTACCCTGCCAGTTAATTATATGGACTCTTACTTGAAGGGACAGGAAGTCTTGGCGCAGAGCTACGGGACTTGCGCTGGTTCGAGTCTCCATGGGGGGAAGAAATTTTCTCATGGTATTTCAGCCAGTATGGGACCGGTGCCCACCCAGCATCGTGATGCATTTGGGTATCTACAATAAGTAGCGGCTCCAGGTTGAGAAAACCAGCTATAACGGCTGGGGGAACTCGACATGCTGACCACATGTCACCCCTACACTGGCTGGTTATCATCTACCTCTGTGATTGACACATGTGGATGTGAGGCCAGCAGCCGGCTGGTAGGCTAAGGGCCTTGTAGGCCTGTCGCGCCAGGAGTTAGTTACTTGGAGGGAGGAGAAAAGGTCATGAGTATTTGAGAATAAAGTTGTTAGGAAATTTTTTCGAGCAAAGAGATATAAACAGACACGCGAATCCAGAATACTACATATCAATGAACTACATGATCTTTTTAGGAAACCAGAAGTAATAAGGACAGTTAAGTCTCATAGACTGCGATTGGCAGGACATGTGGCATGAATGGGAAATGATAGATGAGCATGGAAACTCCATGCAGGAAAACCGGAATAAAAACGCCCAGTAGATAGGTGAGGTGAGAGAATAACATTAACTAGGATTTGAGGGAAATAAATTATTCAGAGGATGATTGCAGAACATTAGCTCGGGATAGGCATGTATCGAGAGCTTATATCAGCGCTGGGTGTTAGTTAGTACCATTTAATTAGTTATTAAATATTATTGTTGTGTGTTTTAAATGTAATTTATTTTTAAACAGTTAATAATACATTATCATAAGTAATGCCACGAGTGATTTCCAAATTATCGATACATTCACGACTCACGAAATGAGGAGTGAATTTCTCTACAGAATTTGGAAATCAAGAGTGGCATTTGTTAGGACTATTTAACGAATAAAATTAAGCTGTATACTCACAAATCATTATTTAACTACAGTTGTTTTAAAATATTTATATATTTAATGTAAACGGCTATGTTTGAAAACAAATGAGAAACGATTGGTATGCTTCATTTACTTCTTTTGTTCGATCACTGCAACCAGATCATAATATTATTTATTGCCAAAAGATCGCAATGTTGTAAGAATGTACCCTAGTGGAGAAATTTATAGCCAACGTTATAGGTATTAATTAATTTCTGATGTCCTATGATGTAAATATGTCAATTATAATTTTCTGCGTAATTTCCTGGAAAATAATTCGTTTAAGAAAGTGCAAACAGTGTTTTTTTGTGGTATAATCAATTGTTACAAATGTTTTTATATTATCTCTCGTATACGCTACGTGTTGACATTCATGCACTATATAAATTATACAATCTGGTAGCCGTGTTTCTTAGAGGGTCAGTCACTGCAAAATAATGCTATGACCTATTCAGAATGTTAAAAAGGAGGTGATTTCTTTATTATGATAAACTGTAGTTGGTAAATTCTAGGCGAAACACGACTGTGATTGGTTGCTAATAAAAATCATTGAAATGTGATTGGTCATTGACTCCCATTTGGGGCATGAATTAAATAGTCAACTATAAATACGAACCGGAAAACACAGCAATAATACGTCAAATTAATAAAAAATTACAGTTTTAGCAATGGCAAGGTCAGATCGTGTGTGGCCCGCGATTGGTAATATAGGCCCGCGGTCCAATTGATTATGCCCATAAAGTATACTTTTGGGGAAATGTTCCTCACATAAGGAACATGACATTCGTTGTACGAATATAGATGATAGTTTTCATGAGTACTGGAGACAATGGGCTACTTATACCAAATTTTTTAGCCACCACAAATTACTTCGAAATGGGAGCACATCGTAGTGTAGTTGGTTGAGGCAAAACACTACAAGCCGGAAGGCCCGGGGTTCGAATGGAATTTTCTGGCGGCACCCTGGACTTGGGATGCACTCAGTCTCTAAGGAAAATGAGTACCAAACCTCTGGCGTAAATGCGGCTGTTAGGCATGGCTGACAACCCGGCTGATATAGAGTGGCGGTGATGATCCATTCTGGTTCGGAGGGAACCTTAACCCCCGAACCAAAATAATAATAATAATAATAATAATAATAATAATAATAATAATAATAATAATAATAATAATAATAATAATAATAGCTTTATTTTACCTGGCAGATGGATCGTCACCGCCAACACTTAAGTTATGGCCGCAGGGCTTTCCATCTATTTATCTATCTATGTAACCTCCTGCTACTAACCCAAGGGCCTGTAGCGAGATCACACTCCCTCTTTTACTTCGAAATGAAATAAATGTATATATGACGTCATAAACTAAACATTAACGAAAAAAGAAGAATTGGAAATATTTATAAAAGATAAGAATATAACGTATGAATTCTTGGTTATAGTTATGTCAGAAATTTGTTAATTTGTGGTGATATGCAAGAATATGTGATACAAACGGCGCGGACAATTTTTCAAAACAAAGTTATCTTATAGGTTGTATTTTTATCACAAGATGCCGTGTGCAAGCGCAATCAGTCAACGTGAGTTCATTAATTCGCATCTAATCTCAAGTCTAATTGTTTCATGACGCCATATTGTGCACCAGCCACATCTATTTGCTGGCCTATGTAAATTTATATTTCATCTGCATAATGCTAATTTCAAAATAAGTTTAAAAAATAAATACAATATTACTATTAACGAAACATATTTTCGACATTGCCTGTGCATCTATTGATTTTTAATTCTTTAACTCATTCAATTGATCCATCGATCCTAGAGATTCATGGCCATGCGGACATTAAGCTCTCCTTACATCCCTATCCGAACTAATGTTTTCCAATCGTTCCCTGGATAATTTACTTACCTCTAATATGGATGGTCCAGACTCAAGACTCAATATAGCCTTAAAGCTGAGAGGGACGCTAAAAGATAAGAAGTAAATAAAATGCATTGCTTTTATTTCTTTAGATTCTTGTTTTTGAATTCTAGGAGAATTAAACACATTTTGATTTTTTCATCGTAAATATTTTAAATTACAAAGACATCTATGGAAATACACAACATATTACATGTAAATATTTTATTTTGGATGCTAAATCATTAGCTATAAGAATTAAATAATAATAATAATAATAATAATAATAATAATAATAATAATAATAATAATAATAATAATAATAATAATAGCTTAATAATAATAGCAATGGCCTAATAATAATAAAACACTATAAATAATGATACAAAGGGTTGTGTTACAAGTGACATGACATTTATGTACTTTTTGTTAAACATGAAAATGTCAGAATTTGTTAGTTGGAGATGTACATCTCCCCTGATAGATACGAGTATACAGTCCGCATGGGAGTTATAAATAAAACAATTTTATGTGACTGAGTCTGCAGGAACCGGTTCATATCCCACATGCTGCAGAGAGCACTTGTAATACTATTGTCTTAATTCGCTACCCTTCACTTCACATCCTAGCTAATGTAATTTATCATATAATTTCGGACTTAAAGCCACTGTTTGGTTATTTTCTATGGAGCGTCCTTCGCTGAGAATTTAAAATGTATTTATATTAATATGTGTGATTTTGCTTCTTTTTGAGTGGGTTTAATGCCACCTATATTAATAATAATAATAATAATAATAATAATAATAATAATAATAATAATAATAGTAATAATAATAATAATAATAGCTTTATTTTACCTGGCAGAGTTAAGGACTTAAGGCCTTTTCTACCACTCAATCAGGTTTAAAAAATACAAAAATTATTGTTACATCTAAATTACAATAAAAATAAATATAGCATGGTATGTCTAGAATATAATTATTATTTACAAAATATTTCGATTTAATCTAGATTTAACGAATGAAATATAAAATATACAAGATAGGAAAAAGAGAAAATATATATTAATGACAGAATAAATTTAATTCTCGAGAAACAATTAATTAATTAATAATAATATTAGATGTAACTTAAAATGTTCCTAGAATATGTGTATAATTATTAATTATTTAACAAGTAATTCTGTAAGCGTAACTTAAAAGTGTCAAGTGTGGCAACTCCTGATATCTTGAGGGAGGGAATTCCAGGAACGGGTAGAGCTTACTGTGAAAGAAGTAGAATACGAGGAAGTGCTATGGAGAGGGATTGTTAACACACTGTTGCATTGTGACCTAGTGTCAATATTATGGTAAGAAGATAATCTCTCAAATCTGGACGCCAGGTAACTAGGAGTGCAGGAATTCAGAAGCTTGAAAAGAAGTGAAAGAGAGGAGAGTGGAATTTACGGCTGTCACTCAGACGGAGATTTTGCTATGAGGCTAATTGTGACGACACGGTATAGCTCCTACATATATATGTAATATCCGATATCGATGAACGTCTTGTCAATGTAATACTGGAAGGTTTCACGGCCCATGACGTATTAAACCTAACGTTTTCCGGGCGTTCTGCCAGTGGTCTCAGAGTTGATGACTTACTCGATCTTTCGCCGGCGGTTGCGGTAGACATATTCACAAGGAATAACATCGGAAGAATACACCCACCTGTAGATGTTTGCAGCAGTCACAGTCGAAACATCCAGCAAGTCATCAACTAAGAGACTACAACCAGAACACTCTGACAAATGCTAATCTTAATAACGTCATGATTGTCACTTTGATATGGGATCTAACGTTTTACGTCCCTTTAGAAAACACAGGATTTTACGACTTGAAATAAATCCATCGACAAAGAATGGACGAAGAAAATAAGAAAATACCGAGTACAACTCAGGTGGGCAGCGACATCGTGGCAGACGCAGGCTTAGATGGTTAGAGGAGCGGAGAACGGCCTAAAGACGTAAGAATGCAGTCAATGGAAAATTGTTGCCCAGAATAGGAAAAAGTGGCGAAGTTTGCTGAAGGAGCCAGAGTCCATCCCAGGCCGTAGAGCCAATAATGATGATTATGATGATGAAAAAATTCATCAATCCCGACCTAGTTTGAATCCGCGACCCTCGGGACCAGAGGCTATGAACTTAACCCCTAGACCATCGAGGCCGATTCAATGTGCGGTAGATAACAGCATTTAGTGATTTTAATATATGATTTTCAAAGTTGAAAGTTGAATATCCAACAGTTATACAAGAACTTGCGAATTAAATTTTACTGAATCAGACATTTCATATTAGATAAACTATATCTCAAGAACTAATATGAGTTATAATGTCTTTATTTTTTACGAATGTCAAGATGATTATAATTTTTGTAATAACATTGAACCACAGTGTAAATTAAAGAAGAAATATTTATATATCTTACTTATGTACGGTATTAGTTTATTATCACAAATATGTATTTTTATATGGACATTGAAACAGAAGAATATACAAAGATTTAGATCTCCTGAATAGAGATATCTCCGAAGGACTGCAGGATACACACTACTAGATCATAGAAAAAGAAGACACCTTAGATGAATTATACATGGAACCTTTAGAAAAAAATTCTTTAAGACTTAAAGAAGCTTCTCTATTTATAACTTTGAAGATTATTAGTTTTAATTTAACTTAGAAATATTTTAGGAAATAGAATTTAAGTTAGTATCAGAGGATATTAATGATATTGTTCTTAAGATTGACATAACATGTTCATCAAGTGGAGGATCACAGGATACCCAAACAGCTATCAACCTTCATGAAGAAGAAGATCAGGACGTCCACTCATTTTTATGATGTTTTTATTGAGGCCGAAATAGGTTAACGAATGGCCTAACTTTGTGAATGAACTATTATGATGAAATAAGTAATCTATTCGTTCATAAATAAATATATATTTTAAATTATAAATAGTTAAACTTTTAGGAATCATGCTAAAGGTTAACAATTAGCTCTAAGGTAAAAGTTTACCATTAGTACATCCATGTATTTAAAACGCACACTGGTGATACAAGGTATAAACGTTTGTATCGTTTTATGAATGGAAGAACTAAAAATAACTAAAAGTGACCTAACTATATTAAGAATGGATATAACATTTGACTTCCGTCCATAACAGTTTCTGAGAATATCAGTAATAAAGATGAGTAATGTAATATTGCGGATACAGACACACATTAAATTTGACGGCAGGAAGTGAAGGTTCTCTTTCTTCACGTGTTGTGCTTAAGATTTCACGAAACTTGAACTTAACAGCCATACCAACTTACCTGCACACAAGACACAAAATATATTATAAATAAATACGTCACTAATATGAGCATGTGAAATTTTAAAATAATATATTTTAGGCTTATACAATAAAAATAAACACAATTAAAATATTCACTGATGGATTTTAATTTAATTTTGGCTTAGGAGGTCCTAGGGGTAGTAGGAGATTAAGGCTCCCACGTTTCGACCATCGGTACGAGATGTCAGCCCTGCGTGACGGTCATCTTTATCACCAGAACAAGCGTCTCGTTTTCATTCCTTTTGGTGGCTGAGTCGACCCCATCCATGGTGCCGCTAGAAGGTTTAGGTCAGTTTAAATATCCAGATCCATCGAGACTCGAAAGCCCGACCTTCCGTCTTGAAGCGTTTACTTTATTAAACACTGTGAACAAAACTTCGTTGATTAATGAGCGTTTCTACGAGATTATTACAGGCCTATAAAATTATGCAATTTTGTATTTACGAAAATTCTTTAAAATGGGTTTCGGCCTAAAGTAGGCCTGTAGTAAAAATAGCAAGATGTAGATCTCTCCATCCATCCATAGTAATTCTGCCCGAAGGCAGGTCCTTCACTGCAATCATAGCATTTTTATGCTATGCTTGCAGCTTTACTAGGGAATTGTAGGTGTGGTAGCTCCCCGTTGCTTTCCACACCGGTGAAGGATGATGATGATGATGGCCATATGATTTCGGGGACCGTTTGGGCCTGAAATTTGTCTTACAGGTGAGGAAAAACCCCGATAAAAACCTCACCCAGAAAAACTGCCCCGACCGGGGATCGAACCCGGGCCCGCTGCGTGACAAGGCAGCACCCTACCTCGATACCACAGCGGTGGACATGTAGATCTTTAATTGAATATAATGAGCCTATTACTTGAAATTGTACGGGAATGGTTTTGAATCTTCATAATTGTATTATCTTAAATTTTATTTCACAACACTAAACATAATATGCTACAATTTTACTACGGCATATTTTTTAAAAAGGTTGAGAAAACCAGCTATAATGGCTGGGGGACCCGACATGGTAATCACATGTCACCCCTACACTGCAGTGGCTGGATGATCATCTACCTTTGTGATTAACGCATGTGGATATGAGGTCAGCAGTCTGCTGTTAGGCCAAGGGCCTTCTATGTCTTCGTGCCATGGAGAGAGTTTTTATATTTTTTAAAGAGAGAGAGAGAGAGAGAGAGAGAGAGAGAGAGAGAGAGAGAGAGAAAACAATCGAATCTCATGAATAGGTCATACGGTAACAGGGGCTTAATATAGGCTGAGGGGATGTAAAAATGTCAATTTTAAATGTTTAGATTGTAAACCTTTATAGGCCTAGTTCTTGTGTAATTTATTTTTATTTAGAAAATATAAAACTACAATTTTTGTATTTATTAGGTTTGTGATGATACGATCTAGTAAACCGTGACTTGAATTTGTTTATTAAAACTGTTATTTTTATATTAGTGTGTTTGCTTGTCATTTGTCAATAGTTAAGAGTAGACAAGTTACAAAGAGAAGTAAAAAGCGGAGCGTTTCTATTAGTGCTGTGATGACGAAGTTGTCTTGCAACAAGACACTGAGAAATGATTTGACTGCCGAGGAATCTCTTAATTACGAGAGAACCTCATTAGCAGAATGGTTTCCGTGCACCTGGATTCAAACCCCCTTACATTTGCCACGTGATCTCTGTTTCTCAACTTTCACGGCTATTCCGAATATCTGTAATCATGCATCAATTATTTGATTTAATCACGTTAAGAATTTAGAAAAAAACAACTTTATATCTTGAATGAAGTTGAGGAAGACGGAGTATAAAGATAAAAAAAAGGTATAAACGTTTTATAATGAAAGATATAACCTCAACGGTGTGATATAAAATAAAAAAAGAGCATTAAAAGCATAAATTGAAAAAATGTTTTAAAATGTCTCTGCTAATTTGATTTGAACATTAATTAATGAACTATAGAGCTTATTTCGAGAGAGAATATATTTGGTAAAGCATGAAATTGCGTGTGGGAAATACCGGGATCAATTATTATTACTTCAGATCTTCGTATTTTCCAATATCACTGACACGAATTAGCCTAATTATAATTATTTACAGCCGAAAGTGTAATGCGTCCACATTTTTTTTTCAGTTTTGATCTTGTCCAAAGTCAATTAAATGTTTCATATAAAGAAAATGTGGGGACTCTGTTTTCTTTTTGGAAGATTAAAGACTTCTTTGAAACGTTACAAAGAATTATGGCTTAAGGAGGGATATAATAAATATACAGTATATAGCTTACTACATTTATAATACAATTCTTTTGAAAACAAATGTAAGACAAAGATTATAGAAAAAAAAAAATGTATAGGGCCTATAGTAAAGTCGGCCGCGGTGGACTAGTGGTTATGTTCCATGCCTCTAGTTACGAGGGACACAGGTTCAAACTTGAACGGGGTCGATGGATTTTTAGGGTGGAAAAATGCAAGGGATAACTCCTGCGGGAGGGACTTTAAGCCGTGAAGAATTTCAGGCTCGTAAAAGAACCGCAAGCCTGAATAAAGTAGCCTCTGTGCAAAATATACCGACCGTTACCCATCCAAGAAATACCTTAGTTACCAACTATGCCGACTCCATTTAACCGTTGACATCTATGGTTAAATAAGCTTAACTAAATTAGTGTTGTCAAAACACTCCCATTAGGGAGCGGGGGGAGGAAGTATGGGGTATAATCGTAATTAATGAATTAGGTAAGTTTTTCCCGATTGAATGTCAAAATAAAACTAACCTATTATCAATCTATGACCACGACGGTGAAGTACTTAGCATCCCAAGGCTTCCGAGTTTGATTCCAGGCAATACCATAGACGTTTATCTCTTGGTAAAGAGGTTGGAAAAGATTAACTCACCTCACACCAACCATGTAGCAACCAATTGTTTGTTCTGAGATGTCCCATGGATTTATTACTCTTATTATTATTATTATTATTATTATTATTATTATTATTATTATTATTATTATTATTATTATTATTAATCGTATAATTGAGCACAAACCAGTCGATTGAAGGTCAAATGTTACATTAGATAAAGTTATTTAATGAACCTCTTTTTATATGGTTTTACAGGTAATTTTCCCAGCTGCAGTATTTTATCTCTGCTTCGCGATTAAGTTAATAAAACTCGGCGAAATAAATCCCTTTAGGCTAAAAATACAAAGAATGAAACATGTCCAACTAATTTTTGTTTCTTATTTAGGACAACCTAAGCCATAATATTTAACACAAAATGACGTCACAGAGTACATTCTTGTCTCACACTGATAGGCTATATAGTTGAAAGTTATTCAATTTTTATTTAATTTGATTAAACTATTTATAACAAATTTTTAACATTTATTCTACCATAAATGAAGAATCCTCTTCAGTATTTAATACCTTCTTAAATGTTTAATTATATATATAGGCCTATATATATATATATATATATATATATATATATATATATATATATATATATATGCGTTAAATGCAGACAGACTGCCAATTTAATAAGAAAGAGTAAAGTGTGGAATGAATCGGAGAGCATCAAGGTGGGTGGGATGGCCTCGGGATGTTATACTCTCTGATTGCATTCCTTTCTCATAGAGCACACAACACACATAAGCATATCCGAACATTACATTGTTTTATTTAAACTTAATTAGTGACAGTAAATTCTTTACTGGATATTAAAAATAACACACGTACCGTAACTGCAATCACTGCCAATTCCAAATAAATGTGTTAACCCGTAATATAAAAATATTTTTAAATTCAGTACCAAGGTCAGGGGGCACGCCGTAGCGTAGTGGTTAACGCACTGAGCTACAAGCCGGAGGGTCGAGGGTTCAAGTCCCGCTGGGGTCAGGATTTTTAAACTGACCCAAACCCTCTGGCGGCACTATGGCCCTGGGGTCGACTCAGCCTCTAACTGAAATGAGTACCAGATGCTTGTTCTGGGGTAAAGGCGGCCGTCACGCAGGGCTGACAACCCGGCTGACATAAAGTGCCGATTGTCTAGAAAAAGTGGGAGCCTTAACCTCCTACTACCCCAAGGGCCTCCTGAGGCCTGTTGTGGGATCACTTTTACCAATTTAGGTCAGTAATTGTAGACTGAAAATAAAAATCGGGCTAAGTTTCACAAAAATGTATTTCCATTTTATTGCTAAAATATGGGTTACGGTAGTACCGAGATAATTATATGATATTCAGTCTTCAAGTAGTTCGAATTTTAGACACAAGAATACGCCTGGGCTATCAAAAGCTGTGATAAGGACAATGTTATTTTTTCTGTTTTTCTCAGAACTTAGATTTTGTCACTTAGCCCGGTTTTTATTTTCAGTTTACAATTATATTTTAAATTGTCAGTTCAATTTTATTTTTATTTGTTATAATTGCTCCGTGTTTTAAGCTAAATTGAAGAAAAAATCAGGGAATATTTTTGAATGGAACTAAAGTTTCAATTTATATTAATATTAATGAACTTATTTAATAATATTCTCCATCAAAATAATTTTTCTGCCCTATAAGTCAATGAAATTTCTTTATATTGTCGAGCCCTAAAAGTATGCTAATTTTCGAGAAAATAGTTTTAATTAAATTGTAGATAATAATCATTATTACTTTGTCATAAATGCATAGTAGAGGCAGGTAGATAATGCATAGTAGTCTGCCTAAGAGGCAGGTAGATAATGTTTGTGGTGTGTGAGTAGTCTGCCTAAGAGGCAGGTAGATAATGTTTGTGGTGTGTGATTCTAAGAGGCAGGTAGATAATGTTTGTGGTGTGTGAGTAGTCTGCCTAAGAGGCAGGTAGATAATGTTTGTGGTGTGTGAGTAGTCTGCCTAAGAGGCAGGTAGATAATGTTTGTGGTGTGTGAGTAGTCTGCCTAAGAGGCAGGTAGATAATGTTTGTGGTGTGTGATTCTAAGAGGCAGGTAGATAATGTTTGTGGTGTGTGAGTAGTCTGCCTAAGAGGCAGGTAGATAATGTTTGTGGTGTGTGAGTAGTCTGCCTAAGAGGCAGGTAGATAATGTTTGTGGTGTGTGAGTAGTCTGCCTAAGAGGCAGGTAGATAATGTTTGTGGTGTGTGAGTAGTCTGCCTAAGAGGCAGGTAGATAATGTTTGTGGTGTGTGAGTAGTCTGCCTAAGAGGCAGGTAGATAATGTTTGTGGTGTGTGATTCTAAGAGGCAGGTAGATAATGTTTGTGGTGTGTGAGTAGTCTGCCTAAGAGGCAGGTTGATAATGTTTGTGGTGTGTGATTCTAAGAGGCAGGTAGATAATGTTTGTGGTGTGTGAGTGGTCTGCCTAAGAGGCAGGTAGATAATGTTTGTGGTGTATGATTTCTACTCTTCAGACAGCCTATCTGTTAATAGTCTTCTGTTATTTAATATTTCTAATACGAGTATGTTGAGTAACTTATAATATTGGTCACATCACTGTACATAATCTAGTCACAATGAAAAATAGGATTATGTTTATTATTATTATTATTATTATTAGTAGTAGTAGTATTAGTATTAGTATTATTATTATTATTATTATTATTATTATTATTATTATTTAACTGTACCAGCAGTGCTATAAGGTATTTTACAGCAGAATGAAATAAGGACAATACTGACTTAAATTGGGTTTATAGGGGCCCACTGGACACTAACAGCATGTGGAAGTGACCCGTTACAACTTTGTTATACTCGTACGACTGTTTTAAGCCGTGCAGTTGGCTATAAACAAAGCTAATAAATATGACCTTATCTATCATAACGCCGATTACTTAATCAATAACGTTATAAATGTAGAAAAAGTGTAGACAAGGTTAAAGAAAAGACTTGCATCCTACAAAGAACCAAACACGATCTATGAATTTCATGGAAAACTTGATCTCACAGTCACGGATTTAAATAAGCTTACTGATAATAATAGCGTAACTTATATTTTAAAATAATCCATCCATAGTAATTCTGCCCGAAGGCAGGTCCTTCACTGCAATCATAGCATTTTCATGCTATGCTTGCAGCTTTAATAGGGAATTGTAGGTGTGATAGTTTCCCCGTTGCTTTTCACACGAGTGAAGGATGATGATGATATTGATAATGATGATGATGGCCATATGATTTAGGGAACCCTTTTGGCCTTGTAGTTTTCCTGACATTCGTCTTACAGGTGAGGAAAAACCCCGATAAAAACCTCACCCAGAAAAACTGCCCCGACCGGGGATCGAACCCGGGCCCGCTGCATGTTCAAGGCAACACGCTACCTCGAGACCACAGCGGTGGACATATATATATATATATATATATATATATATATATATATATATATATGAGAGAATTAAATAAATGTTAAATCTAAAATAATAAATAGCTACATTTAAATACATTTAAAATGTTCCTTCAAACATATTTATGTGTTAACATATAAGCCCTAATAACAATTTATTTCTAACTTTAATTAAACAAATATAGAGGGTCTCAATTGTTTTTTTTTTTTTACAAATGCGCCAGGTTGTCTTTCGACATTCCAGGTGTTTTCAATTGTTGTATACACTGTTTGAAACGTTATTTCTCAGCAAAGAAATGAGACAGAAATACAGTTTTTGTTTTGTATGATCTAGAAGGGACTGGAAATGCATAGCAACACGTTCATCGTTCTTCATGTGTTCGTAAACAAACATTGCGGTGAAATTATCGTTGCTGAAGTGATATTGGAAAGTGGTGAATGCTGTTGAAGTTCGACGACGTTGGAGAGTTGAATTTGATACATCAGTTCCAACAAGGGTAACTATAGGCCTAACAAAAATCCGAGATAAATTTGAAGTCGATAAAACGGGGCAAGATGTGTTGAAAGGTCGGTGCGAAGAAGTTCCACTGATATCGAGAGTGCTGATGCTGTCATACAGTTTTTCACGATTCCTAAACAAGTTATTGAGGCAATGTTCTCGTAGGATTGGTTTCAAGAAATCCGGAGTTCATCAAATTTTGCGAGCTCGAAAATAGAAGCCGTAGATTCCGAGACTTGTCCACGCTCTTAATGAGGATGGCCTAGCTAGGCGACTGTAATTCTGTGAAGTGATTCCTGCATATGTGTGACGAAAGTGAAGATTTTCAAGACTCAATTGTTTTGTCAGGTGAAGCCACGTTTAAACTTAAACATCGTTGCAGAAAAGTAGGTCAATCTTAGAGGAATAGCGGTATGTGGTCTGTCTTCCAAAGGATTAATTGGGCCGCACTTTTTCTAAGATGCTGTCACGAGTCATATTTATTATACCTGGAAATGTTGTAAATCATTATTCCATGTCTTATGATCTCTTTGAGAATGAAAATTAGGTTTACTTCCAAGAAGACGGGGTTCCACTTCACTTTCATACTGACATGAGAAAATGTCTCTATCGCACGTTCAATCAAAGATGGATAGGACAATAAAGAAGTGCTGCGGAGTTCACGCCTCTATCTCCCGATTTAACTCCTCTAGAATTCTACCTTAGGGGAACTTCAAACAACACGGTGTGCGCCACAAAACCAAAAACACTGGATGAACTGGGAGGTCGGATTGAACATGTCATCAATGATATCCCATTAGCAACAATCCCGACGGTATGTCGCTCTGTTCGACGTCGTTCTTTGGAGTGTACTGTAGCTGAAGATGAGTATTTTTAACATGTACGGGCTTAAGGAAGTTTAAAGAATACAACACAATAAACATTGTATTTCTGTATAATTTTATTGCTGAGAAATAATGTTTTAAACAGTGTATACATCGTAAATATAACCACATTTCTTCATACATTTTAATTCTTCTTTTTTGGAATTTTTTAAGTCTATGAATTGTTTAATAGTTTTGGCTAGAGAATCAATTTTTAAGTTAAATTATTTTCGGAATTTCTTTGTAGCGCTACATGTTATTAATATTAGTTTGCTCCATCTCCATGATCATAGAAATATAAATTTTATTATTCTGCTATTCAAAATTATATTTACCTCTACACCAAGCTGCTTATAAGCTCTCGTTTCCATCTGCTAACCTTCAATCACAATTTGGGTACATGATCTCACTATAACCTCCTACCTCACATCCCACAACACATAACCTCCCATTATTCTAATTCCTGTACTGTATCTAGTGATAGACTCTGAAACTTCTTACGACGAGAAATCAGGGACTGCCCGACATCAGCTTCCTTTAAAAGATATTTAAATAACTTTATTTTGTAATTGGTCTTTCAGTGGATTAGTTGATAGTTTCTGATTTTTTTATTTCTCTAATGATATTGCATTGATTCATCATGATTTTATTTTAAACTGTAAGCCAATAAATATTTATTTAAAATTGTATATGTTAAGATCTCGTGTAAATATTTTCTGTATTTAATATTTTTCCCTGGGTGATTGAAAGAGAAGTCTTTATGTCCTTAACTCTGCCAGTTTAAATAAACTATTGTTATTATTATTATTATTATTATTATTATTATTATTATTATTATTATTATTATTATTATTATTATTATTATTGAGAAAAAATTCGCAGCTCTGTTATTAGAGAAGAATGTGAAATTGAACCTATAAACCTCTGGATAAATGATAGAAGACTAAACTGGAACGATCACATAGATAGAATGGAGAACAGTAGATTAGTGAAGAAAGTACGTGACTGGACACCTCAGCAGAAAAGGCCTTTAGGAAGACCACTACTACGATGGAAGGACGTCACCATACCCCGGACCTGTAGTGAATGAACACGCAACAAGCTGCCAGCTTTCATGCGTAGAGGAAGAAGAAGAAGAAGAAGAAGAAGGAGAAGAATATTTTGTTCAACCATTAAGGAATTTCATATACAATAATAATTATTAATCTTTTGTTGAGGCTTGTAAGTTCAGACTTGTTAATTGTATAATGAGAGAGATTTGTTAGTTGAGTTAATAATTATATTTGTACTTTCTCCCTGGAAGCAATATTAAAACAAATAATGGCAGGTACAGGTAATGACGTCACAGGGAATCTGGTCGACCTTGCTACAGGAAAGAGATGTGTATCTGAAACTCTCCTGGAGGTCAATTAGTTAATTAAAAAACGTAATAATGACAACTTTCCTCAGAATCAATCGCGGCTTAAAAATGTAAGCCTTCCTAAAAAAACAAAAGTGGCTGCTAATTTTTACTACTCTATGGATAGTAATTTTATCATTTCATAGATTAGCACCTTTTGTATGTTTCGTTCCAAATTCAAAATCGGGCAGAATTGGTTAATATTTTTAAGGACGTGGAAAAAATTAATAAATCTCTTCTCCGAAAAATATCGCGTTCAAATTGTCCTCACCAGAAAAAAATTCCTTGATCTTGTCGGGAACGAACCTGTCAAAGCCAGGTTTACACGCGGACTAAAAAAGGTAAAGTGGTCCTACCGTACGCCTTAGAGACTTTTGGGATAATAGGAGGTTAAGAGTCCATACTTTCTAGATGTCAGCACTGCCTGACGGTCGCTTTTATATTCAATCTGATACTCGTTTCCATTAGAGACTGCATCAACCCCGGGTTCACAGAACTGCCACTTCTTAAATCCCGACTTCATCGATACTCGAACCAGTAAATTTCCGGTTTGCATCAACCAACCATATTATGGTGTAAGTCTGTAATTTTCTGATAATGTTTATTCCGTATTATTATCCCCCCCCCCAAGAATCAGATCTGTTCTGTAGGTAAATATTTTGCACAGGTACAGCTGGTCTAATCTTTACTACTGAAAAAAAAATGCAATAATATATTTTTTAATTTTTTTTTGTTTTAAACTAGCGGACCCGGCAGACGTTGTCTTGCCCGAACGTTCAATTCCCGTGTCATGGCCGGACGATAAAAATATGTTACTTTTTAACCATAAAATTCACTAATTAATAAGTTCGTAGAAAATAAATCAATGGTGACAATATAATAATTTAAAGACGTTTACTGTTTAGTGATTTATTATCAAAATGTAAAATCTTATAACGCTGGGATGCTAACTCCTCACTGCCATCTGTTGAGGTTCAATAAGCTTGGATTATAACGTCACATTGTTGTCGCGCGGAATATGTCGCTAATGCAGATGACTATGCATCTGCCATAAGAATTCCTATTACTCGATCGCAGCGCCACCTACCGGGTCCAATAGGTAATTGTGAAGCTAAACAACCCACTTAAACACACACACAATTTCGTTAAAAGCGGTCCAGTCGTTAGGCAGTTTTTAATTTCGGAGTTCAAGTAAACTTCCACTTCCAATTGGTCTCGCCCACTTTTGGATAATATTTACCTAGGTTTATTTTGATTGGATATAGGCCTAGGCCTACTGAGTTTCGTTGTGAAACATCGAAAATTTCGACCGCTAGAGGATTTTTAAATTTTCACTTCACGTCAACTCCCACATCTAATGGTTTTAGAGGGTCCAATTGTAAATTTAAAACATCAAGAGACGGACTCAAACACAACAATTTTCATCAAAATAGGTAGTTTTTTAATTTCAAGTAAACCTACACATCTAATTGTTGGATTTCTCTAAAGTTTTGACAATATCTGCTGCCTCTGTATATTTTAATAGGACAGACTGAATTTCATTGTGAAACATCGATTTTAGCTAGAGCGATTTTCACTTCAGGTGAAATCCTACACCTAATGGTTTTAGAGGATCAAATTGTGAATCTAAGCCATCCATGGACCCTCTAAAACACACACAAAAATGTTCATCAAAGTCGGTCCAGTCGTATAGGCATTTTTTTAAATTTCGGATTTCAAGTAAACGCCCACTTCTAACGGTCGGGTTTAGCTGATTTCTGGATAGTGCATACCTCAGTTTATTTTAACAGGATATTCCGAGTTTTGTTGTGAAAGATGGAAAATTGCGATCGCTACAGCGATTTTTAAGATTTCGATTCAGATGAACTCCTACAACTAATGATTTTAGAACATAATAGATAATGGCGAAACCCTCGCTGCATCTGAAACCCTATATAACCTGTACAAATTTTCACTAAGATCGGTTGAACGGTTTAGAAGTCTATAAAGGACAGATATACTTACATTCATTTAGGCTATATAGGCCTATATATGACAGATGGACATACATACATTCATTTATATATTATATATATATATATATATTCGGGTTTTTACAGCTGCTGCCGTCTTCCCGTGCCAAGCCTCCAAAGCCTACGATCTTGGGCATCTTCAATGCTTTAGCCCTCTTGCTTGCATTACTGTCTTCATGTTTTCTTCCATGTTAACTTTGGTCTCCCTCTTTTCTTCTTTCTGGTCGGTTGCCGTTGATATAGTTGCTTCGGCCATCGCTCATCTTCCATTCTTAAAATGTGTCCTAACCACTTTAATTCCTTCTCCTCAATTCTTTCAATTATGCTTTCTTCTGCTTCCGTTATGTTTCTAATTTCCTTATTTGTGACATGTTCTAATTTTGACTTTCTGGCACTTCTGCGTAAATAATCCATTTCTAGAGTTATTAGTCTATTCTTGTAGTACTTATTTATTGTCCATACCTCACTTCCATACATTGCAACATATTCAACCAATGTTTTACCAATATATTTTTTGTGTCTTTCCAAATATGATTATCCCACTATGTATGGAATTTAACGATGATATTATTTTGCTACTTGATTCAATTCTATGTTTTATGTTCTCTTTGCCTATGCCTTCAATGTTATCCATAATTATTCCCAAATATTTAGTTTGTTTCACTTGCTTTATTTGAATTCCTTCTTCCAATATTAAATTATCTCTTTCATTGGTATTTATTACCAAATATTCTGTTTTTTGTAAATTTACTGTGAAATCCCATGATTCATACAGTAGTATGTGTTTTTCAACCTTTTTATCACGAATTCCACATCAAATTTGTCTTACGCTAAAACCAGTTGATCATCAGCAAATTCTAATGTCAGCAGAATTCTGTTGCCTATAGGGATACCCATACCTTTGCAGCTTTATTTCCATTTCATTAATGTAAATTCTACATAAATATTAAATAAAATTGGTGATAGACCGCACCCTTTTTTCAATCCCTTTGTGGTTTTTATAGGATTAGATATTATATTTCCAATTTTAATATAAGCCGAGTTATCTTTATAAATTTGTTTAATAATTTCTATTAGGTCTATCAATATTGTATTTCTCTAATACTTCCCTTAATTTGTTCCTCGGAATTGAGTCATAAGCTTTCTCTAAATCTACCATTGTCAAATCGGTTTCTTCTCCAACTGCGATCCGTTTTCTCAATTAACTGTTGTATTACAAATATATTGTCAACACATGACCTTCCCGGTCTGAATCCATTTTGATCCTCTCCTTTTTTGTCTTTAACATCTTTTTGTAACTTTGTTTTTAATAACTTCCTAAATATTCTATATCCCTAGAGACAAATTTTTAAACATTTTCTCACTGCCTAATTTTTTAGCCTGTATTTTGAATTTTTAGTAGACAGATATCTTAATCTTTTTTCGCATTTAGGACTAGCTAATTTTCCAAATTCAGAATGTAAATGTATTCATTGCACAGTTTTAATTTCTTACAGAATGGGATTAAACTAGCATTTTGAGATAGGGGACCAAAGTAAAATGACTGAGTTAAAAGTAATGAAAAGTAAGTAATTATTAAAATCTGAGACCTACTGATAAATCATATAACATGAATGTAGCGATGTAATTTGTATCGGATTAAATTTGAATCTAATTATGTCGAAAGTTGACTATTAATAAATGATTAACAATATTTTCGAAATTTGGTGCCGTTAAATATTATCAAGATTAAGAAAAACGTTTACATACTAAGGGAATTGAACACGCCAGATTTCGAAAATACTGTTAATCAATAATATTATTAACAGTCAGTTTTCCCAGAATTTAAAATTAATTTAATACAAATGAAACTGTTATTTTAAATGCATTCCTTATTACTAGATCTTGGATTCTAATTTTTATGCATATTTGTTCTAGAAAAAATAAATGAAAATAAATTATGTAAACGATAAGTACAACTTTCATAAAAATATATAGTCCCACCACCTGTAAGAATTTATCTGTGAATAAAATACCTATTTCTACTATTAGTGTCTATTTTGTGTTTTGTGCTTAAAATAGTATTTTTCTCAAATTTAAATTTACATATTTTTTTCTCAGTTCAGTATTGCCGGGCAGTCGAAAATATCTGGAGAACTTCAAAACTATTTAACCTCCAATAAAAATATGAAATTAAGTTGTAATCTCCTATTTTTTAATCTATATTATTTTTTAAAAACAAAAACAAATTTGTAAGATAATAAAGTTGATGGAAGAAGTACTCAGTAATGATAATAATTAAGGTTATTTGGACTTTGAAACCTTCCTTAAATCATATATTAACACGAAGAAATGAAGGACTTTGAAATCTTCCTTAAATCATATATTAACACGAAGAAATGAAGGCTTACATTTGTAGTCAATACATATAGTTATAACTTTATGTTTTTTTATTAGTTTCATATTTATTAGATCCATGTTGGTGATGGTGATCCAGGGCTTAGACAGAAGCCTCAACACTGAGCTGCCAGGAAGTAGTTCAGCTTATTGAACTACGTTTGGTTTAGTAAACATAGGCCTATGTTTATTACAGTTATAATATGTGGAGCAACAACAATGTGTAATATATATTGAAGTATATCATAATATATATTGAAGTATATCATAATATATATATATTTTATAATATGAACATTCATTATAATGTATGACTGTCCTAAATTAACACAATTATTGACCTAATTGATCTTTTTGTTAAAATATGCTGAAGAATGATTTTAAAGAATTCTGTCATGAATATTTAAATAGGTATTACCTTTGTAGTTATTTGGAAAAGTCATGCAGTATAAGGGATTGTTACACAATAGGTAGTCTTACCTAATGATGACTTAGCTTTTAAAAGGTCATAGGTTAAGCGCATTCAATATGCTTTTCAGAAAGGGAGAATCTGGTTACATGTACAATACAACCAAATTGATTCTCACGTATACATTGTAACTACGTCATTACTCAACTGGTATATATGTATGAAACTTATGATTATAAGTTAGACAGTTTTTTTTCATCGGTGTTACCGATACCCTGTCTCACGTTTTTTGTATTAAAGTCTGTTTGTTTCTCACTACTGCTCCGCTGTGTCTTCTTATAGTTAGGTTTAATCCTATCTACTAACCACATTTCCGAAGAATTCCTGGGGTTGATTCCTAATCTATAAATTTACAGATATCTACTAGAACTTCAAGACGATCTTCACCTCCTGACACAACTCTTACTTATTTTGATTATTATTTATACTTTAAAAATAATCCTTATAATTATAGAAGGAATCGACCACCCAGATATTACATGGTGGCAGCGCATCGGGATTGGAAAACCAGCGAGCAGTGAGACATCCGAAGGTGCGAACGAGCTGGAGAGACTCTTCAATTAGTCCCAGATAATTCAGAGCCTATCTCGAGGGATCAACGCTCCAGAGTAATCCACAGGCGCCGTGGTACCCGTAAACGCACCAGAGGAAAGCAGACAGTGGTCCTGAGGCCAACACCAGCAGCCACCGACGCGCTCGAGGGACGTCCTTGGTGTTCAGCCGTTGGCAGCCTGCACCGCGAGAGGAGTCGCACCCTGAGGGGAGCTGAAAGGCCATCACTACGACTCTGAACTGTGCATCTCAGACCACCCCTACATCTTTCTTTAGGTGAGTCCAATTCCATTATGGCTAGCGAGGGCGATATTGATATTAGCGAGGAAAGCTATATCCCTGTAGTTCAAGCAGTTAAGTTGATACCCCGAACATTCGATGGAAACCCCAAACATTTAAGAGAATTTATAGAAGGAGTAGAAGCTGCGGTTCAGGTAGTCCATCCAACCAAACAACCCTTATTGTTAAGATTTATAGAATCCAAAATTTCAGGAGACGCTAAAGATAGACTTTTAGCTAGGACAGAGAGAGAAACTTGGATTCAAGTTAAAGCAATATTGGAGGAGAACTTTTCTGTAAGGAGAACGCTAGAATATTATGCAGGAATACTCTTTAATTCAAAACAAAGTACAAATGAAACAGTTGCACAGTGGGGTTCAAGATTAGATGGAATAGCCATGGATTTAAGAAGAGAAGTCAGAAATAGATTGGAGAGGTTAGAAAGACGCGATAATTCGAGATATGTAGAAGGAGGCCTACAGCTGATAGGAGAATTTTTAAAAGGTACTTTCGTAGCAGGGTTAAAGGACGATAAGATTAAGTATATAGTAAAGGCTAAGGGTGAAGAAGAATCATTAGCGCAACTAATCGAAACCGCATTACAGGAAGAAAGCGAGGTAAAGTCCACGAGATTTAGGGGTAATCAAAATGGACAAGGACATCCAATCACAGGGGCAGTAAAAAGGGAATTTAGAAGACCGTACGGATCAGAGATAAAGAGAGAGGTTAACCTGGCCACAAAAGAAATAAGGTGTTATAATTGTAATGAGATAGGGCACATTAGTAGAGAATGTGGTAAGAGACCGCAACCCCGTAGGCATGGAGGACGGGACAGAGCAGCTCTGGGAGGCCGCCAGGGAAACGAGAATTCGGGTTACCTGAGCAGTCGCAGGTAATCCTCCCGTCTGACTGCGCGCCAGGACTCATGGAGTGCCTGAGGGATCATACTAGGGTAAATATGGAAGGGGAATTACCTGAACTAGTTGATCAGAAGTTTAAGGATAGGATAGATAAAGCCGCTAAAATAGTTAGTGACGCAAACGAATCCCCAGATGACAGTGTTTGTTGGGCAGTGTCGCAAGGCGAACTGCATAAGTTGACTAGAACGCCGATAAATGGGTTCTGTGACTGTGGGCCTAGCGTGGTTGGGGAACGCCAAGAGACTGTAGGCTCGAAACAGTGGAATAATAGAGAGAAACGCCAGGAGAGTGTAGGCTCGAAACAGTGGAATAAT
The DNA here is from genome assembly GCA_030220185.1 of Diploptera punctata. Lineage (NCBI taxonomy): Eukaryota > Metazoa > Arthropoda > Insecta > Blattodea > Blaberidae > Diploptera > Diploptera punctata. The sequence continues at coordinate 436,794 of JASPKZ010006460.1, read as the reverse complement.
AGAGAGAAACGCCAGGAGATTGTAGGCTCGAAACAGTGGAATAATAGAGAGAAACGCCAAGAGATTGTAGGCTCGAAACAGTGGAATAATAGAGGGAAACGCTACGAGTCGTCCACAAGGGATAGAACTTGGGATAGTGGATTTAAGGAAAAATCCAAGGACACCAAACCTACCTCAATGGAGACAGCGTGTTGTGAGATCGAAGTAGGGACTCTTAATGCTATTAATCAGTGGGACGCCTCTGGTTATGAACCGAGACCCTGGGAGATGTATATCCTAAGTGAACAATTAAAAAATGGCCTAGGTTTAGTATTGATAGATACTGGTGCACAAATATCATTAGTTAAAGAAACATCACTAAAGAGAAACGTTATAAAGGATAACTGTAATATGAAAATACAAGGTATTAGTGGGAACTCTATAAAAGTAAATGGGATAACTCAATTAGTATTGAATAATTGTGAAAATCATACAGTTGTTAATTGTCATATAGTAGATAAATTACCCAGAGATTTAGATATAATTTTAGGCCAAGACTGGCTCATGGAACAAGGTTATATGTTAAATAAAAAGATGATTATTCCTCCGTATAGTGAAAATTTAATGGAATTTCCTACGAACGAAAGAGGGAACAGATTCATAGAACGGCAAATTTTACAGCCAGGGCTAATTGCGCTAACGGGATAACAAAATGTGATAAGACATTCACATGCCTAGTAATTAATTTAACAGCTGACGCACAGATAATAAAGAAAATACCAGAACTAGTTAAACCGCCCACTCAAATAAGTAAGGAACAGGAAGTATCAGTTGAAAATTTCGTACCTCAAAGATTAGATTTATTAAATAAAAATCGTGAGACTTGAACACGTGAAAGAAGGAGCCCATAGTATACGAAACATTTGCACAGAATACGCGGACATATTTAAGCTTCCGGGAGATAGACTAACAAGCACAACAGCTGCTACACATTCCATACCCACACCTTCAATTCCTAAAGGAAGAGCTATAACTTTGAAGAATTATAGGTTAGCAGAGGCTCATCAAGAGGAGATTGACAAACAAGTTACACAAATGTTAGAAGACGGTATTATCGCACATAGTAAGAGCGAATGGAATTTTCCACTAATAGTAATACCTAAAAAGGAAGATGCTTCTGGAAAGAAAAAGTGGCGAATTTGTATAGATTTTAGAAAGTTAAACGAAGTAAAACCGTAGGAGACAGCTATCCTCTTCCTAATATACAAGATATATTAGACAAAATAGGAAAGGCTAGATATTTTTCAGCAGTAGATTGCGCAAGTGGATACCTTCAGGTGCCGATCGCTGAGGAAGACCAATGTAAAACCGCTTTTAGCACCCCTAACGGACCATTTCGAGTACAAGAAAATGCCTTTTGGAGTTAGGTCGGGACCAGCTACATTCCAAAGGATGATGAACTCGGTACTCCAAGACTCAATAGGCAATAGATGCTTTGTGTACATGGACGATATATTAGTAATGGGCGAAACCTTAGAAGAACATAATAAAAAATTACGGGAAGTGTTTAATCAGTTACGGAAACACAATTTAAAATCGAACCTGATAAATGTGAATTTTTGAGAGAAGAATTAAAATATCTAGGACACGTGGTTACCGCTCAAGGTGTCAAACCCGATCCGAATAAGATACAGGCAGTTACCGAATTTCCAACTCCAAAGACACCTAAAGACATAAAATCATTCTTAGGTTTGGCAGGATATTACAGAAAATTTATAGAAGAATTTAGTGCGATTGCAAAACCTCTGACTGAATTGTTAAAGAAAGATAAAAAATGGAAGTGGGAAGATACGGAACAGAATAGCTTCAATAAATTGAAAGATAAATTAACGACAGCTCCGTTGTTACAGTATCCAGATTTCACACAAACCTTTATAGTAACGACAGACGCGAGTGGATACGCTTTAGGCGCAATTCTTAGTCAAGGAACGTTAGGAGATGATAAACCCATTGCTTACGCTAGCAGGACTTTAAATCAAGCCGAATCGCATTACAGCACTGTAGAAAAGGAACTATTAGCAATAGTATGGGCATGCAGACATTTAGACCTTATTTACTAGGACGTAAATTTCAAGTAGTGACAGATCACAAAGGATTGGTCTGGCTATTTAAAGTGAAAGACCCTAGTTCGAGATTAATACGTTGGAAACTTCAACTTTCAGAATTTGAATTCGAAATTCATTATAGGGCAGGTAAAAGACACGTAAACGCAGATAGTTTGAGTAGACACCCTGTAGAATGTTGCACCTTGGATAATACGCACTTAACTGAGGATCGTAAGAAGGAAATAATCAAGGAATTTCACAGCTGTCCAATTGGAGGACATCTTGGAATCAATAAAACTACCGATCGAATTAAATTATACATAACTTGGCCGGGAGTAGAGAAAGACGTAACCAATTACATTAAAACTTGTAAGATTTGTCAATTTAATAAAGACGAGAAGCAGAAAGTAAAACAACCTTTAGAGGTCACGGACACACAAAAGGAACCTTGGATAAAAATTTATTTAGATGTAGTGGGACCACTTCCGCTAACCGAGAGAGGTCATAAATATATATTAACTTGTCAAGATAACTTAAGTAAATATTTAATAGTCATACCCTTAAAGACACAAACAGCTGAAGAAGTGACAGAAGCTTTCGTAAACAATGTTATTTTAATTTATGGGATTCCTGATATCATATTAACTGATCAAGGAACAAATTTTATGTCAGATTTATTTAAAAGAATATGTAAACTATTTAAGATTCAGAAACTAAGCACTACTGCTTATCACCCTGAAAGTAATGGAGCTCTAGAAAGAACTCATAAGACCTTAGTAAACTACTTACGTTGTTTTTGCAATCCTAGAGGAGCCGATTGGGACAAATGGTTACCTTTCGCCAGTTTTACGTACAAACACTACCCCCCATAGTATTACTAAATACTCTCCTTATGAATTATGTATGGAAGAAGAAGAAAATGTAATATCCCAGGAATTTTACAAACTAAATCACAACCTTTATATAATTACGACGATTTAATTCTAAATGTACGGAATAAATTGCAAAGTTGTCATGAGATAGCTAGAGAAAGGCTTATTAAGTTTAAGGAACTACAACGATCGCGTGTGAAAAGCAATTATGTTGAATTCAAGAAGGATGATCTAGTACTTCTCAGAGTAGAAAATAGGAATAAATTAGATCCAATATGGAAAGGTCCATATGAGGTTAAGACTACTGAAGGTCACAACGTGATAATACAAAAGTTAGGTAAACGCAAATATGAGACGGTACATTCAAATAGATTAAAGCCATATTTTCCTTTGCAGGGAAAAGAAAATGAAACTTCATAACACATGGGTAACGCTAAAAATGTTAATACCATTTTGGTTGGGGAAGCTTACAGACGCTCAAGAAGTAAAAGCTCTGGATTCGAAGACCGGTGTGTACTTTGACGAGATAGGAATTATACAATTTTACCCTATACAATGGAAAGTGGTAAGTTATATAAACTTGGAACCAACTAGAGATCTTTGGAAACAGACAAAAAATCATTTACGGTTGATAACTGATTATTGTGATAAGATAAAGGGAGAAAAGTGGTATCATTTGACAGATTGTGGGAGTTTAAATCACTTTGTAAAACCAAAAGTCAGGTATGTTGAAAATTTAAAAGAATTAGTCACAGAATATTTAAAAACACCTAATGAACAGAATACTAGAAGCAAGAGAGGCGTTTTAAATTTTATGGGAGATATTGCTAAGATATTATTCGGTACTCTGACTCAATCTGATGCAGAGGAATATAATAAGCACATTTCACAGTTAGAGAAGGAACAGGCAGAATTTTTGCATATTCTAAAGGATGAAATTACAGTGATTAAATCAACCATTAATTCAGTTAACTTAACTATAGCAAGGGTGAACCGGAATGAAAATATTTTAAAAAATGGTTTAATAAAATTAAATAATTATACCACTAATAGGATTAACGCACTGCAGAAGGAAATAGAAGGTATTAGTTTAGCCAATGAACAAATAAGGATTTCTCTTAGAGGTGTGGAAGAATGCCAGCATTCTTTTGAGCTTCTTATAGACGCATTTGTACACGCAGAGCAAGGAACTCTTCAACCTCAATTAATTACGGTGGAAAGAATTAAGAGATGTTATGAAAGCCCAAACGCTACCAACTGGTCTGGACTACCCTAATTTTTCTTTTTCAGAACTTCAAAATTTAATTACACCTCACACCTATTCTTATAAACAATATCTAGTATATGTATTACAAATACCCCTTCTCTCTCCTACTCCGTATCACTTGTATAAAACACTTCCTTTTCCTGTCAAGAAGGAAGGTAATATTTACATTTTTCTAAGCGCAAACAAAGAATATATTTTCAGTGACCCGTTGAGACAACATTACGGAAAAAATGACAACTAATGAACTAACAGGATGTTTTCGTCCTAATCTTTTGCATTATGTATGTAAAGAAAATATACCGATTTATTTGTACACCCCTGAAGCTGATTGTGAAGCTTCACTTCTTCATCCATCCACCACTAAAAGTTCCAAAAAGTTGCGAGACTAGAATTTTCACATTGAACAAATCCTACTGGATTCCCTTATATTTATCTAATGAATGGTTATTTGTCACCCCAAAACCAGATCGTATGACTGTGTTATGTGGCGACAAATCAACACAACTCAATATTGAAAAGGAAGGTAAATTATCGCTAGGACAGAATTGCAAGGCTTTTAATGCCCACGTAACCTTACATGCCATGAGTAATTTGGTAAGTAACTTAACCATAGATTTTATACCGACAGCACCTCTTGACTTCGACTGTTGCTTTGATATGGATAAAACTAACGACTACGAGAAATTACAATTGGACATGCCTATGTCTAACCTAATGTCATCGGTAGATGATTTGAGAATGGCCAGTATGAAGGCCGATGATTTAGGTAAGTTAATAAAACAGCAAGAAGAAAATGATTATTCGAAGTGGTATATACATATAACCACATGGAGTTCTGTAATGGGTACGATCATATTCGTAACCTTGACTTGTTGTTGTTGCATTTGCTGTTGTAAGAGCTACAGAACTTTAATATTTTGGTTATGGGATAAATGGACTCCAAGAAAATGCTGGAAGGAGACGACCGAGAGGCTGTGTGTTAACATACATAATTACTCTGGGCATGATCGTGTAGTATACGCTAAAACTACAGGTAATGATGAGAGTTCACCTGTCGTGTCCCTCAAGTCATCACCGCTTATCGGAGAAAGAATTAGAGACCCCAGTTGTCCACAGAATGTATCCCCAAAAGATGAAGAAGATAAAGATAGTATTGCGCATAGAACTAGAAATAAAAATAAAACATTTCGTTAGTAAAGTTTCGAATTATGTAATTCAAAACTTTCTATAGGGGGAAGAGTGTAATATATATTGAAGTATATCATAATATATATTGAAGTATATCATAATATATATATATTTTATAATATGAACATTCATTATAATGTATGACTGTCCTAAATTAAACACAATTATTGACCTAATTGATCTTTTTGTTAAAATATGCTGAAGAATGATTTTAAAGAATTCTGTCATGAATATTTAAATAGGTATTACCTTTGTAGTTATTTGGAAAAGTCATGCAGTATAAGGGATTGTTACACAATAGGTAGTCTTACCTAATGATGACTTAGCTTTTAAAAGGTCATAGGTTAAGCGCATTCAATATGCTTTTCAGAAAGGGAGAATCTGGTTACATGTACAATACAACCAAATTGATTCTCACGTATACATTGTAACTACGTCATTACTCAACTGGTATATATGTATGAAACTTATGATTGTAAGTTAGACAGTTTTTTTTCATCGGTGTTACCGATACCCTGTCTCACGTTTTTTGTATTAAAGTCTGTTTGTTTCTCACTACTGCTCCGCTGTGTCTTCTTATAGTTAGGTTTAATCCTATCTACTAACCACATTTCCGAAGAATTCCTGGGGTTGATTCCTAATCTATAAATTTACAGATATCTACTAGAACTTCAAGACGATCTTCACCTCCTGACACAACTCTTACTTATTTTGATTATTATTTATACTTTAAAAATAATCCTTATAATTATAGAAGGAATCGACCACCCAGATATTACAAATGTTTATGGTGACATTTTATGTGTTTATTTAACGAAGAGAAGACATTTGGGTTGATTGAATCATCGTTAATTTATAAAAAATAATTTTAGAACGATGAAAATCTTTTAAATGATATAGGCCTATGAGAATAAGGGGATTGTCTTATATTCAAATATGTGGGTTAATTGAGGGCCTGATTAACATCGCGTACTACGGTTTGCTTATGTTTTTGTTATGAATGTAGTGTAAAACGTTTATGGGGCTGAAGGGACAGTTAGTCTCGGGGCCCCACACGTCGCCAGGCGGACAGATGTCTCTCTCTCTCTCTCTCTCTCTCTCTGATAGCATCTCCCCCCACTTCCTGGTTCCCGCTCTTTATGCAACTTCAATTCCAGCTGATCTCCATTAAAATTATTCAGCATCACACAACTTGCACTTTCACGAATGATTCTGGTCGTAATGTAACTCTAGATGTTAAAGCGTGTGTAAATAATAATGAAATAAAGTAGTGTTAACAAACTAATTGTTTCAGACGATAGGTTTTGAATCACGTCTTATGTAAGTCCCAAGTTCAAATCCAGATGTTGCGTTTTTCAGTAGTCAAAGCAAATGCTTAGTTGACCTTGTAGCCTTACAGTAACGTCGATGTCTCATTGCCTCAGACACAGCGGCCAGGGCTTCGATCCCGCTAGGAATAAATTTCCTGGGTTAGTCTATATTATTCATCAATATCATATTCGCCTTAAACACGCAGATTAATGGTTACACCCAGGGTTGCCAGATTTTTGTTTTCCGCCTGAAATCCAGATTTTTAGGTAGCGCAATGTCAAATGATTTTCGCAAGCATAATCATAACTCATAGGCTACATAAAAGTCTCAAACTGAACCCATATTAGCTTTATAATAATTTACAAACATGGACACCAAACAAATGAGACTAAATTATTTGTACTTCGTCAACAGACACTTCTATTCCTCATGTGTTTTTAATTGTATTTTAAATTTCTGCTCTCTGAGAAGAGCTGAAGTACGAAGAGCATAGCGAGCGCTATAATCGTTTTTCACTTTATTAATCAGGAATATATTCTTCATCGGTCATTGTTAAATTTACATTACAGCTTTTGTTTCTTTCGAGTTGGTAGCGTTAATCCATTAATTTCACTACTTCAACTATCTAATGACGAATCCATGTTTTAAATATTTCGCTGTACGTAAAATGTACAAAACTGTGAAGTGTACGTTCATATGTTAAAAATTGTATACTTTTTCCAATGAATGCGAGCGCACAAGCTGAAATATTAACTGCAACTAGTGACTAACTCAAACTGATTAACAAACTCAGGTACAAAAGTCTAGGAACATGGGAAGTCCCAAGCCCAACTCCCAAGGCTAAGGCGTGCGGGTGTGAGGAGTGTCGTGTATTGTTATTTCCATCGCCTGAATAACTGCTTTACCTCTTTATCAGTAAATTTGGGATTTTATACAATCCCGACTGCTTTAATCAAGATTCGGTTTTCCACTAGAGAAATCGGGACATTCCCACCTAAATTGGGATGCCTGGTAACCAGGTTACATCTGAAGATTCTAGACGCCATGTGACCTGGATAATAACGCGTCTATGAATAATAAAACAAATGCTGGGTTAAAAACCCTTGCCTCGATCAATTTTATAGTTTATCATCATTTCATTCTTCATTCATATTAATGGGTTATCGTTTGCAAGGCACGAGAATATACTATAGGCCTATATAGGCTATAAACATTTTAAGTCATACGTAAAACACTGTCTTCCATCCTTCTAATGTATTACACTTACTTACTCTTACTTACTTACTCACTGGCACTATCGAACCCGTAGGTTCATGGCCGCGCGGACATAAGCTCTCCATTAGGCATGGGTTCCCTGAAGCAGTCCCTGTCCGGAGAACCGAATGGGGGACTATTTGACCTCTGGAAAATTTTTACCCCAGTTGAACCCATGTCCGCATTTCTTGACGGTTGTATTTTTACGGTGAAAGATCGTCACTCTTTCGACCAAGGTACTTTTTTTGTCTGGCTTATCACCTTCGACCAGTCCGGCATGGGTAACCCTATCGGCAGCAATGCTACCGCCGGCATAGCTCTCGGGATCATTTAAGCACGCATATGGAACCTTTAGAAAACTAAATTTCTGATTAAGTCAAGATTGATGCAACATGTTCTCCGAATGGAGAATTATAGGTTACCCAAGCAGATGTTAAGCTATCAACCTGTAGGTAGAAGTAAACCAGGACGTCCACTCAAAATACTTTTGGATGGTATTTTTATTGAGGCGTCCCGCGCTGTAGCCGAGTGGTTAAGTCAAGATGCCTAGGCGCAGAGTTAGAGACTTGCGCTGGTTCGAGTCTGCATGGGGAAGAAATGTTATCATGGAATTTCGGTCCGTATGGAACCGGTGTCCACCCAGCATAGTGAGGAATCTGGGTAGCTACAATAAGTAGCAGCTATAACGGCTGGGGTCCCTACATGCTGACCACATGTCACTCCTACCCTGGATGGATGATCGTCTACCTCTGTGATAAATACATGTGAATGTGTGTGGTCAGCAGCCGTATGGTAGGCCAAGGGCCTTCTAGGCCTATGACACTATGGAGTTTTTTCTATTGAGGCTGAAACAGGTCAACAAATGGCCTAAATTCGTTAATGGACTATGATGATGGTGGTTTTAATTTAAAACATACACTAAAATGTGTAATATCGTAAATGCAGTTCTGATGTAAGTGCCTGAAACCCATGAGGCAAGTATAACTGTTCTGATGAATAGATAAGAGGTATAGGCGATTTTAGCCATCCCGATGATCTCCCATAAGTTGGGGCGTTGAGACAACTACCTTTCCCATGGTTTTACTAACTTCTTCTTCTTCTTCACTTCCTGGTTTAGGCAAGAGTTGCCTGTTCCGTCTTCACTAATAGATCTAAAATGTATTACACTAGGGCCAATATTTATTGTTAAAAATAATCCATTATATTTACTAAAGTCTATTTACAGAAGGAGAAAAGTTATGTAAACCAGTGTAACAATCGTCACTACTTTACACATAATATTTATGCTTGAAGGTTCTGGAGAAGCAATGGCGATTATTACAATGATTTATATCCCTTTTTTTTTTCTCTAGCTGACTTTAAGGACCGTTCGTTACGAGACAAAATTAATAATCTTAACTACGATAGACTAAATAATAAAATCAATAGAAGGTAAGGGTAGAGTGATTTAATCCAGGTTCATGGTGCCACCACAACGTTTAGGCAATTTTAAAAACCCTGATCCCACCGGAACTTGAACCATCGACCTTTCGGCTTATAGCGTATTGCCTTAACCAACTACGGTAAGGCCTGCACCAAAATAAAACTAATAAATATATTAATTTATTCGGAAAAAATCAAAGGCTTTTTTATCGTATCTCTTCTTCTTCTTTCCCCCCCCCCCTTAATTTTGGAATATAACTCATATCTTCAATAGGATAAGTTAATGATGTTAACTAACTCACTGGCTATAAAGAACACGTAGGTTCATGCTCGTTGACACGGATATAGCATCTCTCTCTCTCTCTCTCTCTCTCTCTCTCTCTCTCTCTCTCTCTCATATATTTTTTTTATTGATATACAGAATTTTATTGTTTACACATCTTTCTGTGCCTAAAGTTTTATTTTTCTTCACCACTCGTCTTTCTCCATGCAATCCATGTCCTCCAGTCCTCTTGCTCTCATTCCAGTTCTTATTTCCTGCATCCACGAGTTTCGAGGTCTTCCTCTCCGCCTTCTTCCAGGTGGACACCATTCCAATGTTTCTCTCTCTCTCTCTCTCTCTCTCTCTCTCTTTCTCTCTCTCTCTCTCTCTTTCTCTCTTCTCTCTCTCTCTCTCTCTCCTCCCTCTCTCTGCCTCTCTCTCTCTATATCATATATATATATATATATAATAGCCTACTATCCCTAACTAATGTTTTACAATCATCCCTGTATAATTCACCTCCATCAAATCATGGTAAATGTTATTCTCCCACCCCATTCTAGGCCTACCTACTGGGCGCTTTCATTATGATTCTCCAACAAGAAGTTCCCATGCCCTCTTCAATTCCCCATTCGTGCTACGTGCTCTGCCCATCGCAGTCTACGAAACTTAACTATTCTTATTTCAATCGGTTTCCCATAAAGATCATGTAACTCACTGTTATGCAAGTCTTCTGCACTCATCCTCTTGGACTCTCTTTATTCCAAAAATGTTTTTAAGAACTTTTAAATACACGTAATCTTTTCTCCTCCCTTAAATTAGATTCCACGTTTCGCATCCATATAACTGAATGAATAGGCCTATATAATTTTAGTTGTTGAGAGATGGCATGGGTTCCTGTAATAACATGCATCTTCAAAATGGTGTCAATATTTAATTTGTTTCCTGTTTGTATTCCTCATAATTTTAATTCAGCTACTTCTTCAAATTTTCCTTAATCTATCATTAATTGTCCATTTTATTATATAATGTATTTCTATATTTAGTTTTATTGATGTTTATTTCCAGCCCAAATATATTGGGTTATTCAATAGAAAGTTCGTGGTGTTGACCCGTATCTAATGATAGGCTACATCACCAGCATAGGCCTAAGCTAACAGCTTATAAATACCATTGAGTTGTACGCCTTCTTTATCCTCTAAAGATTTGATGGCATTATCTGATACAAAATTGAATAGTAGATGAGAAAGTGCTTCTCCTTGCTTTGTGAATATCAAGAGAGTCTGAAAACTGTTTACTACACGCACCCTACTCTTTGTACCATTTAGACATAGGCCTACCGAATTTAAATAAGTATCAACTAATAATTGTGTGCCTTTTTTTTGAAGTCTACATGTCTTTTATGTACAATGTCGATATAGCCTATTCCCATTTTTTCTACAATTTGTCTTATACTAAAAATCTGATCTGTTGTAGACCTATTTCTCCTCAATCCACATTGATGATCACTTATTACGTCGTCAATATAGAGAGTTAAGTCTGGATACAAATATATTTGTTAGAATTTGTACGGAGTTGAATGTAACAAGATACACTCTAGTTATATGCATCTCCTTTCTTATAGATTGGTACAATGATAGATTTTTCCATTGATCTGGAAAAATCTCTTTTCCCCAAATTTTACTAAGCAACTGATGTATCTTGTCCAACAATATTTTCCCACCTGATTTTTCAAGTTCTGCTGGGATACCATGTGAACCTGTTGCTTTAGGCGTATATCATCATTAATTTTCCTATCGCCATTTTCAACCTGTAAATTACTTGGCAGTGTGACAAGTATTTCTGCGGTATGTAAATAATATTCTTCAGTATCATGTTCTGCATATAGCCTACATTTAATACTAGATTAAAGTAAAATTTGCAGGTATATAATATATTCCTGGAATGTGCATTCACATCGCCATTTTTATTCCTAATTAACATACATTTGTTCTATCCTGAAACTCCTTTCTTTCTATCCTAATCCCCTGATATATTTATCTGATGGCTTCTACTTTTTTCATTCATTCTCTTTCAAATATTTCTTCCTTTTACTCTTTAAAAACCATCTGATGAGACCCAGTTATATTAAATATAAGTACGTTGGCTAATGTACCGATTCATGTTTGCTAGATTTCTTTTCTTTAAAATGTTGGCAACTTAAAAAAAATAATAACCTACTCTTTCTGATGCTGACGTTTTATAGTATCCTTTATAGTCTGCGATTCTGTATTGATATCAGTTTCTTCTTCTGTCGTCACATCTTCATCTGAACATTCCAATTCTTCAAATCTGTTAACAATTTTGATCTGGTATTCTTGCCGTAGCGTAGTGGTTAAGGCACTGAGCTACAAGCCGGAGGGTCGCAGGTTCAAGTCCCGTTGGGGTCAGGATTTTTAAACTGACTCAAACCCTCTGGCGGCACAATGGCCCTGGGGTCGACTCAGCCTCTAACGGAAATGAGTACCAGACGCTTGTTCTGGGGGTAAAGGCGGCCGTCACGCAGGGCTGACAACCCGGCTGACATAAAGTGCCGATTGTCTAGAAAAAGTGGGAGCCTTAACCTCCTACTACCCCAAGGGCCTCCGGGTCTGTTGTGGGAACACTTTACTTTACTTTATTCTTGTCGCAATTCATCATTTCCCAAGTTTTTTAATTCCATTTTTTCAGAGTCATATTTATTGTTTGTTCCTCTCATGAGCCGTGACCGTTATTTGATTTTCATCCTCGACAGATGATTATTCGAATTTCAGGCTAACTGATTTTACGTTTATTATGTTACTGTAGCAATGTTTATATATCAATACCAGAACTGTCTGGTTTCTTGTTTCACCATCTGGAGAAGACCAGACGTGTTTTTTTTAATTCCTAGAATTATTAAAAATGGCATCGCTTTTGTCTGAACTCATAATGATCTATAGAGATTTATTTTTATTCTGGGTCACTCAGGTGCTGTACTGCACATCTGCGAGGTCGGTAAGATAATAGAGGTCACTTTAACGATAACCAACCTTTCTAGTTACTCTTAATCAAGAATTGACAGCAAAATAAATGAATTAAATGGGCGGTAGCATTGGAGATTCATATTCTGGAGATACGGGACCGAAACAACCGGACTGAAATATATTCACGATTTTACTCAGTCATAAAATCATGTTATTTTTATTTCCATTGTCTCTGATCATTTAACCTTCAAACATTTCATAATTCATGATAATTAATTACATTATATTCTACAACAAAACATGTCATAGACATACACAACTTACGCGTAGGGCCTATAGGGCCTACAAATACGAGTCTAGATGCGATAGCCTATAGCGTTGTCTAAACGTGCATGCATACAATAAAAACGAATATTTTGTTTAAAATTAAATTTTATCAAAAACTGTTACGAACCCTTTATATAGGGTCATTATTATTATTATTATTATTATTATTATTATTATTATTATTATTATTATTATTATTATTAATACTACAACAACTTCAAGCTTATTTAGAGATAGCGTGTCTCACTTGTGGATCCTAAGTTACAGGGATCGATTCTGGTCAGAATCAATAACAAGTAAATGACGAGGAAAGCTGGAAGACACGGGGACCTTATACTTCTTTTTCTCCGCCCAATTGCCTTTTATAGCGTTTGAGTTGTTATTCGGTCATCGCCTCTACTCCTAGATATTATGAGTAATAATAACGTAAGCTTCCTATCTCTGGGTTAACATTTCACACGGCTGCCCTTGGAGGGGAATCAAGTCTTTCTTTTCACTGGACGGTAAATACCTTCTGATGTAAACATATTAAGCCTAATTTCTTATGAAAATGTTTTCGCAAGTAAACGTTCATAATAATAATAATAATAAATAATAATAATAATAATAATAATAATAATAATAATAATATAATAATAATAAATAATAATAATAATAATAATAATAATAATAATATTTAAAAATTGTAATAAATATAATCTTCTTCTTCTTCTTCGTCACGGTTTAGGCTTATTACTAGCCTGTTCCGGCTCCAAATTGCTGCAGTTTCCATAATTTCTTTGGTCTTCCCAGACTACTTCTTCCTCGTGGTGAGTAGCTGTATGCTGCTTTTGGTATTCTATTCTCAGTCATCCTTGCCAAGTCTTCTTTCCAGTTTGTTCTGAATTTCACAATTGTTGTGTTTAATTCCTCTACTTTTAGTTGTTGTCTTATTTCTGTGTTATGTTTTTTGTCTGTTCTTTGATATCCTGCTATTGGTCTGAGGAATCTCATTTCAGCAGCTTGTATTCTGGCAGATTGTTGTGTTGTCACTGTCCATGTTTTGGATCCATAAGTAATAATAGGCACTGCCATTGTCTTGTATAATTTTATTACAGAGTCTTTCCTGGCTTTATTTTTCGAAGTTCTTTTTAGTGTTCCTGTTATATAGGCTAATTAAACGTATTTAGTTTCTTATTTATATCTGTTTCCGCTGTGTATGATATTTCGCAACCTAGGAAGTTATATCTTACTAATAAATATTATATTTTTGTATAATTTTACTATTCGCTGGTAAAGTAGAAGGGTCAGCTAAAATAAAGTATTATTATTATCATTATTAATATTATTATTATTATTATTATTATATATTAATTAATAATAATAACAATAATAATGCTTTATTTTAGCTGGCCCTCCCACTCAACCAGCGAATAGTAAAATTATACAAAAATTGCATACATGTTACAATTTTAAGATATTAAAATACAGACTAAACAAAATACAATGATGATATGATCTAATACTAGCTAATACTAACAAAAACATGGAATATAATAAAATTAAAATAATACAAAATAAAGAAAGTAGCTTCCTGGATGATTATTTATAGAATGCTCTATATAGTTGTTATGCTGTTAATATTCTCATTGGGTCGAACTTAAGATATCAGTTAATTTGTATTTAAATAATGATAGCGATTGACAGTCCCTGACATGATTGGGAAGTGAGTTCTATGCTCTAGTCATAGATATTGTGTAAGATTCAGAGTATAGACATGTCCTGTGCTGTGGTATCAAAAGTAAAATAGATTCTTGTGATATTGTTCCTATATTGTGATGAGCAGTAATGTCTCGTGGCAGAAATGGTAGTCTGATGCAAAATCTAGTAAAATACAACTTTATTTTTGTATTATTATTATTATTATTATTATTATTATTAGTAGTAGTAGTAGTAGTAGTAGTAGTAGTAGTAGTAGTATTATAATTATTACTTATTTTTGTTTGAACGAAAAATATTTTATAATCAATTGAGTTGGCGTTTACTTGATGAATATCCATATATATTAATTAAATAAAAATAAAACGTAGTTTTATTTGATTTTCATATTTATTATATAATTCAGTGACAGATGTTAACATGTATGAAGAAGGAACAGTGTACCGAAACAGCTGTCACTGAATTATATAATAAATATGAAAATCAAATAAAACTTTCGTTTTATTTTTATTTAATTAAGAAAAATATTTTGTGAACTAGAACTACGAAAATGGGAAAATCAATAACTTAAAAATAAATAGAATATTAATAAATAATGAATTAGAATGGAGTAAGTTAGATCACAATAATCTATCACAAATTATCTATATACTTTTAGTTCTCCCCCACAGAAAGAATATAATTTCGTTTCTAATTAAAATAATTCACCGCTATGGTCTATTGATAACGTCATCTTAGTCTCTACGGGCCCCGGTTTGATCCTCCCTCCTGACTGAAGTTTTATCGAACTTTTTCCTTATGTGTAAGACAAATGACAGGATACTTTAAGACCAAAATATTCCCCGAATACCATCTGTCATTGTAATGATCCATGCCATATCCACCTTGTTTAGTAAGAATATGAGAGTGAATGTCTTATATCTTCGTGTTGGTTCGGATCTGGCCTCGACTTTGAGTTTATCACTCATCCATGGAGGTCTTCCATACTTTTTGTAATCAAAATAGTTTGTATGTGTTCTATCTTCTCCCGACACATTGCTGTGTGGAACAGGTGAAATTTCCTACAAAGGGGAAATTATACAAAGGAAAGAGCATATCATCCTCAAAATTAATGGCAAATTTTACAATATTGTATGTTAACAAAGACTACTTGAATTATTACATAAGTAAATACCGGTATATTACGAATATAGTTAACATACTACTTTTTTTTTATTTTAGGGGTTAAATATTATACATTGAAAATGTATTGTGTATTTCAATATGAACGCTTCCTGCCGCGTTACATCATTACACCAAATAGACATAGTGAAAACTTTTGTCTCGCGCCGTAGCTGAGTAGTTTAAGGTGTGATGCTTTGATGCATGCTAGTTCGAGTCCCCATGGGAGAACAACTCACGGAATTTCAGCCAGTATTGGACCGGTACCAACTCAATATCGTGAGGAATTTGGGTAGCTGCATTAACTAACGGTTCCAAGATGAGAAAATCATCTGTAATGGCTGGGAACCCGACATGATGACCACACGTTACCCCTTGACTGGTTGCATGATCGTTCACCTTTCGGATTAACACATGTGGACGTGAACCCAGCAGCCAGCTGGTAGGCTAAGACCCTTCTAGGCCTATCGTGGCATGGAGAAAAAGAAGACGTTTTATTGTTCTTTTATTTATTTATTTATTTACTTATTTTTAATATTCATTATCATAAGAAATGCCACGAGTGATTTTAGATTTATCTACAGGATTTGGAAAATTAAGAGTGGCATTTGTTAGGACTATTTAACGAATAAAAATTAAGCTGTTTACTCACAAATCATTATTTAAATATGGTTATTTTAAAATATTTATATATTTAATGTAAACGCCGAAGTTTGAATACAAATGAGAGATGTTTGGTTATGTTTCATTTGTTCATCAATGCAACTTGATCATACTATTTATTGCCAAATAGGATCGCAATATTGTGTGAATGCACCCTAGTGGAGAAAAATGAAACACATCTTGTTAGAGAGTCAGTCACTGCAAAATAATGCTCTCTGACTTGTTTAGAATACTAAAAAGGAGAAGCTTTCTTTATTTTGCCAATCAAAATTCGATAATTATCGAGGTGAAACACGACTGTGATTGGTTGTAAAACAAGATTCATTGAAACGTGATTGGTCATTGACTCCCATTTGGGGCATGAGTTAAATAGTCAAGTTATTTTAATCTAAGTCTAGGTTTATATTATATTGTTATTGTTATTATTATTATTAGGTCCATATATTTTACATATTCCTCATCAACTCTAAATTGTTCTTTTGTATTATTAATTTAATTATGGATAATTCACCATTAATATCAGTAGTGCTGTGATTAAACCTTGGTGAAATGGAAATTAACTTTAAAATAAATGGTTATTATTATTATTATTATTATTATTATTATTATTATTATTATTATTATTATTATTATTATTATTATTATTATTATTATATTTCTTGCTTTATTTGAAAGCAATGCCGACTGGTGGTCAAATTTTATGGGTGTGCACACATGAGCTTAGACTAACAATCATAGTAAAATATAAATGAAAAAACGAACCAAATTAAAACAAAAACTATCCACGAGATCTAGAACAGTCATAAATAGAGCCTATATAACATAATTTTGTTGCTGAAATACAAATAAAATTTAATGTACGTTTAATACTAACATTTTATATGGTGGGAACAACGGTCATCTCACTCGTGAGAGGGAAAATTCGTTTCCTCGAGCGTGACACAGACATGGAAACAGAATCGACTTATCCCAGTCTTCTTGGTATGAACGAACTGAAAGACAAAAAATGGTTATTGTGATTTATCCGTAAAAGGTAAACATATACTATTCCGGACTTTTTGTATATATTTTTTGAGATAATCAATTGTGTATGCATTAATTTGATTATTTGTTATGGTTTAGAGAGTGTAAACCATTTAAGCGTCCAAAAAGTGACTTTTTTTACTGCGCCGATGCACTATTTTTTAACTCCGGCCCTAAAATAAGTACGGTAATATGTTATATACGTTAATTGTCCCAGAAAAATTATCCAAATGATGGTGAAAACTCGTTTCAAATCAGTCAAGTAATATTGGAGTCCATAAAGAACAGACAGACTCACTTGCATAAAGATTGATTTTAAGTATCAGTTTGTTAGATAATGTTGGCTATATACTGGCTCCTTAGCAAATACCGAAGAACTGCCACTGTTTGAAAGTAAAATTATTTTAACTTTTTTTGCAAAACAGCTGACGTAAACTTCTCACCTCCTGGAAGACGTTGCGTATGATACAGGGCACAAGAGAAAATCTAAACCTGCCTGTACTTACATATACTTGTAAAAAAATATTCTTTAAAGAAAGAAAATTGTATTTGCCTATATAAAAAAGTTAGGTTAGAATAAATCATTTATTACGAATTCAATATTTTTTGTGCTTATCTTTGGAAAGAGACATAAAACGATACTTGTTAAGACCTTACAAGGAATATCAAAGTATTTAACAAGGCCCATTGTTTCGTAATGCGGTAATTAAGTCGCTGAAACACAATTAACTGTGGTTATTAATGAACCGGGTCCTGATCCCGATTTGCATATAATACAGTGGTCAGGAATGTGAACTCAAGGTCAATTACAGTTTATGTGTTTGTAATCATGTCAAGAGCATTAGCCGTCTTTTATTATTCGATCCAATATTAAACTTCATTCATCAGCCTGTTACCCACAGTTAATTGTACTGTCGGAGTTATCTCATTGCTCTTATAAAATTCCTCAAACTCGTTAAAATTCAGAATAATTTTTGGTACATTAACTGAACAAATTGTACAAAATTTCGGTACAGGAATCGATAAAACTCGTCCAACGATAAACTGCATTAATTAGTTGTTGTCAGCATTTTCACTACTCCTGTCTAGGCAATTTACTGAAACTCTTCTGTAAAATAATTTTAGTATATTTCATGGAAGATTAAAAAAATAAGTAGTAACTTAAATTTTATAAATTTCCTATTGTTGATTGTCCACCGCTGTGGTCTCGAGAGAGCGTGCTGCCTTGTCACGCAGCGGGACCGGGTTTGATTCCCGGTCGGGACAGGCTCCTGGGTGGGGTTTTTTTCGGGGTTTTTCCTCACCTGTAAGACTTAACTTAGAGCTCACCATCACCATCATCATCATCATCATCATCCTTCACCGATGTGGAAAGCAACGGGTAGCTACCACACCTATAACCCCCTAGTAAAGGTGCAAAAGCATAGCATGAAAATGTTATGATTGCAGTGAAAGACCTGGCCTCGGGCAGAATTACTATGGATGGATGGATTTTGATTATTAAAACTTCGAAACCTTTTTAAAAGTAAATCGCTAAAAATTATACATTTTTATGTTCATTTTTAATGTGCTGTATTTTTTACCCGAACATCTAATAATATCGCGCTCACGATCTTTGTGTGAAACACGCACACACAAGCTTTTAGAAGTTGTTCACAAATGTTGACTGTGTTTTACGTAATATAGTAGGGTAATACGAACTTGCGGATGCTGATGTGAGAAGTACGTTCAAACCATTATATCGAAATACAAATTCACCTTCGCGTAACAAAATTTTCTCGTGGAATTTCAGCCAATATAAACAATTGATCCTACTTGGCACTATCAAACCTGTAAATTTTCCTAAGAACTTTATTCTCAAATATTCTTAATCTTTTCTCCCCCTTAAAGTAAATTTTGTCCAAGTTTCGCACCATATAATAGGCCTATAACTCGAAGAATAACAGTTATATATATATATATATATATATTACAGTGTAACTTTTTTTGTGAGAATATGGACGATAAGAGTCCCTATCATACATAATAGCATGCAATTTCAGAATTGAGCCTATTCTAATTTCTTTGTGCAACTCATGGACAGCTAATGACAAAATGAGGGAAATTTGAGAAAGTGGCTGAATTCAAATACCTAGGAACAATAATCACAAACTGCAATGAGGTGCACAAGGAAATTAAACATAGGCTCAATTCTGGAAATGCGTGTTATTATGCATTACAGAGACTCTTGACTTCCCAACTCTTTTCAAAAAACGTTAAACTTAAAATATATAAAACTATTATTCTACCAGTTATATTATATGGATGCGAAACATGGACTCTTACTTTAAGGGAGGAAAGGAGATTACGAGTATTTGAGAATAAAGTTCTTAGGAATATTTTTGGACCAAAGAGAGATGAACAGACAGGTGAATGGAGAAGACTGCATAACAGTGAATTAGCCTACATGGTCTTTATAGGAAGCCAGATATAATGAGAACAGTTAAGTCTCTTAGACTGCGATAGGCAGGACATGTGGCACGAATGGGGAATGCAAGACGTGCATGGAAGCTTCTTGTAGGAAAACCAGAGGGAAAACGCCCAGTTGGTAGACCATGAATGAGGTGGGAGAATAACATTAACTATGATTTGAGGGAAGTAGATTATACAGGGGATGATTGGAAAACATTAGCTCAGGATAGGGATATATGGACACCTTATGTCCGCGCGGCCATTGTCCCAGGGGTTCGATAGTCCCAGTGAGTTAGTTAGTTTACTTATTTCTATTTGAAATTATAGATAGCCTATTTGAATTCAGCCACTTCCTCAAAATTTCCCTCATTTGTTATTAACGTCACTATCTCTGACGCAGAGGTCTCATGTTTGATCCCGTTAGGGTAAGTTTTTCGGGGTGAGATTTTTTCGGGTTTTTCTTTCCTCGCCTATAAGACAAATCTCAGGAAACTGTAAAGCCCAAGTAGTTCCCGGTCACTATTTGACCATTCATAATCATTCTCTCACATTACTCTTTTTTAATGTGAACGCACGAGAGAATGATGTGTCTTGATTTAAATGTTGGTGGTGTCTCTTAGCTGATCATTCATCTGGGGAGCCCCTCCATGTGTTGTGGCTCAAAAAGGTGTACTTATGATCCAGAATTAACATCTCCTGGCTTGTCGTATTCCCTGTTAAGCCGGGAGGCCTAAAACGAATTAAAACAAAATAAAACTACTTAAATATCAAACCTGTATTTTTTTTCCACGATATCTGTATGTGAATCTGAGTTGCTTAACCTACGCTTGTCTACACATTAGTTATGACGGAGGTAAAGATGGACGGCACAAAGAGCTGCAATATCTTAATGTCATAGCAGTTGACATACGAAAGCGGGAATATAATTACACCAGAGTATTGTTTTGTTTACTGTGCACAGTTTCCGGCAGTTCAGGTCAGTAAAGCAGGGTTTTCTGATGCTGCCTATACTTACTTCCTGTTAAATATATCAGGTTTATTTATTTGAATCAAACTGCTACTAAGTCAACGTTTGATAATGCTTTAATAGACAACTCAGAACGGTCCTTTAGAAATAACATTTTCAAACACAGTAATTTAAAAGTTCTTAGAAGATGAATTATAAAATATTTCAAAATGGCGGTAGCATTGCTGTCGATAGGGCTACACATGCCGGACTAGTCGATGGTATAAGCCAGACGAAAAAAGTACCTTGGTCGAAATACTGACGATCTATCACCGTACAAACACAATCTTCAAGAAACGCTGACGTGGGTTTCACTGGGGTAAAATAGTCCTCCATTCAGTTCTCTGAGCGAGGACTATTTCAGGGAATCCATGCCAAAGGCTCAAATATAGAGACATGTTCTTAGGAACATGGAATGTTAGGACTTTATACAATAGCTGAGCGATAGAAATATTAACGCGAGAGTTAGATAAATAACCCTTGGATACAGTCGCTTTACATGAAGGTAGATGGCCAGGAGAAGGTAGTCAGGAATCAGGAAACTTTGTATTATACTACGGAGGTGCAGTAATACCTGAATTTGTAACAGGCTTTTTAGTCCGAAGGAGGATTCTCTCCACTATCCGAGAAAGCGATAGGATATCGTATATAATTCTAAAGGGTAAACAACATGATTTTGTAATCGTAAATGTACAGCCTTGGAATATTTGATGGCGCACAGATAAAACTGATTGCAACAATTTTCCAGAACGAAGCCACTGCGCATGATCAGAGATCAGCTATTTGGTTCACAAGTAATACAACTGTTTGAGAAACTAAATCCGTTCTATTTCGTTGTGTGTCGTGCGATGGAAAACAATTTCGTGTAAATAAGTAGTGCGGTAAATACTGAAAATGAAACAAAGCAAAAGGAATGAAACAAAAGGAAGAAAATTAATTGAAATAAGGAAGAGAGAGAGAGAGAGAGAGAGAGAGAGAGAGAGAGAGAGAGAGAGAGAGAGAGAGAGAGAGAGAGAACATGTCAGCAGGATCGACCACGCGACCTCATGCATGGGAAACAGAAGCTCCCTCCACTAGACCACAACCATCTCTCCTAGAAACTGTCTGTATGAAGCGATGCAGTACTTCAGGACTTACCTGTATAATGAAATTAGATATTAACTGAAGTTAATTTAAATTAGTCAGACGCATTTTGTATTAGTAATGGAAATAAATAATTTTATTAAGGCACGTGTTTTGTAAACATAGTAATGCGACGTTACCATCGTTATTCGTTTTCTATATATATACCGAGGTTAAGTCTTCACTGCAATCATAGCATTTTCATGCTATGCTTTGCAGTTTTACTAGAGAACTGTAGATGTGGTAGCTTCCCGTTTCTTTCCACACCGGTGAAGAATGACGATGATAATGATAAGGTTGATGATGATGGACGGATGATTTTCGGGGACCGTTGGGCCCTAAGATTCCTGACATTACATAATAATAAATAAAAAAATATATACCTGACCAGAACCGAACGTGGGCCCGCGTCGTCGGAAAAAGAGCATTTTACCGACTGCTCCACTGAAGCGAACAATACGAATGCTGCATGAAGAGAGGCTTACGGCGTCGGCTTTATTACTCAAACGGGGGATAACATCTAACAACGTACTGGTGTGAATCGCTCTTCAAAACTAAATTTCCATCATCAGGAGTTGCGCCATCATTTTTTCATTATTTCATAGCCTCTCACGATATCATATCAAAATTGTCTTAAGAGATTTTAATACAAAAGTGGGGCAGGAAGATATATTCAGGCCAATAATAGGCAAATTAAGTTTTCATAAGGATATTAACAACAATGGAGTTAGATTAGTCACATTTGCCACATCAAAGAATCTCATTGTTAAGAGCACAACATAAGGATATTCATAAATACACCTCGACGTCCCCAGATGGAGAAACTCGGAACCAGATAGATCATGTATTAGTGGACAAACGCTGGCACAGTAGCATCATCGATGTTAGATCAGTTAGAGGGACAGACTGCAGTTCGGATCATCATCTGGTCAGGGTGAAAATCAGACAACGGCTATCGCTTATGAGAGGAACAAACGCTAAAGATGATTCTGTAAAATATGAATTAAAAAACTTGAAAAATGATGAAATGCGGCAAGAATACCAAATCAAAATTGCTAATAGATTTGATGTACTGAAATCTTCAGATGACAGTGTGGCAAACGAAGAAGAAACTGCTATGAATACGAGGTCATAAGAGATATGCTACTATTAAATTGTCAGCATCAAAAAGCAGTGGTTATTTTAAAAAAAGAGGCAAAACAATAAATTGTTTTTGAGGGATGTGCCGATATTTTAAAGAAAAGAAAGCTAGCAAAAACGAAATGATTACAGGAGCCAAATGAGATAAATTTAGAGAAATTGGGTAGTATTAGACGGGAAACCACCAGGTTACTAAAGAGTAAAAAGAGGGAATATTTGAGAGAGAAGATTAATTATATTCAAATAAATGCAAAAAATATAGAAACATTAGAGAGTATCAGGGAATTAGGATAGACAAGAAAGGTTTCCAGGCTAGAACAAACGTAATTAGGAATAAAAATGGGAATATGGTTGCAGATTCCAGGAGTATATTAAATAGATGGAAAACTTACTTTAAACACCTATTGAATGTATATGCAGAACAGGATATTAAAGATGATAATTTAGAGACAGCAGAAATGCATGTCGCAGAACCAAGTGTATTAGATGTTGAAATGGCGATAGAAAAATTGAAGACGTATAAAGCATCAGGTTCAGATGAGATCCCAGCAGAACTGATAACATCAGGGGGAGAAAAATTGATGGACATGATACGCCAGTTATTTAATATCATTTAGGAAAAAGAAGATCTTGCAGATGAATGGAAATCATCGAGTATCGTACCAATCTATAAGAAAGGAAATAAAACAGATTGCAACAATTACAGGGGCTCTCATT
Organism: Diploptera punctata; assembly: GCA_030220185.1. Lineage (NCBI taxonomy): Eukaryota > Metazoa > Arthropoda > Insecta > Blattodea > Blaberidae > Diploptera > Diploptera punctata. The sequence goes on along the minus strand of JASPKZ010006460.1, from coordinate 412,842 downwards.
AATTTCAACTTTGTACAAAATTCTAAAAAACTACAGCCTAATAGTAAGCAAACTTACTCCCCTATATTGATGACATTCTAGGAGATTATCAATGTGGATTTAGAAGAAACAGGTCTACAACATATCAGATTTTTAGTATAAGACAGATTTTAGAAAAAAATGGGAATAGTGTTTAATGGTACTGTACATCAACTATATGTAGACTTCAAAAAGCATATGATTCAATTAAGAGGGAGAAGTTATATAGTATCCTGCTGGAGTTCGGAATTCCTAAAAAGTTAGTTAGACTTATACGAATGTGTCTAAATGGCACAAAGAGTAGGGTGCGTATAAGCAAACAGTTTTCGGATACTTTTAAAATCCACAATGGGTGAAGCACCGAGATGCACTATCTCCTCTCTTATTTAATTTGTACTAGAGCATGCCATTAAATCTTTAGAGGATGAAGAAAACCTACAACTCAATGGTATTAATAAGCTGCTAGTTTATGCTGATGATGTAGTACTATTGGGTCGATAGCGAGGAGATACTAAAGGCCAACACGCACGCACTAAGAAATTGGGACTGGAAGTAAATATCAATAAAACTAAATATATGGTCACACATAGAAATACATTAGGCCTATATAATGCAAATGGACAGCTAATGACAAATGGGGGAAATTTTGAGGAAGTGGCTGAATTCAAATACCTAGGAACAATAATAGCAAATATGAATGAGATGCACAAGGGAAATTAAACATAAACTCAATTCTGGAAATGCGTGCTATTATGCATTACGGGACTCTTGACGTCCCAACTCTTTTCGAAAAACGTTAAATTAAAAATATGTAAAACTGTTATTCTACCAATTATATTATATGGATGCGAAACATGGACTCTTACTTTAAGGGAAGAAAGGAGATTACAAGTATTGGAGATTAATGTTCTTAGGAAAAATTTTGGACCAAAGAGAGATGAGTATACAGATGAATGGAGAAGACTACATAACAGTGAACTACATGGTCTTTATAATGAAAACAGTTAAGTCTCATAGACTGCGATGGGCAGGACATGTGGCACGAATGGGGTATGAAATACGTGCATGGAAGCTTCTTATAGAAAAACAAGAGGGAAACGCCCAGTTGGTAGACCAAGAATGAGGTGGAGAATAATATTAACCTATTCGCCTCAAAAGTTGAGATAGACTCGCCGGCAGTTAAATGATCTTCAACTCAGAAGACGAAGTACACTCGCTTATCTCTGCTGTTATAAATTTTTCAATATGTTGTACAACCCTTTGCAGGGTATTCATTTGTTAAGATTTATGAATAGTAGAGGATTGTGTTTTGGCCTTCAACCTTATTGTGATCTCAAGTGCCGTTATATGTTGCTTGTTTTTAATGTCTGAAAACAGACAATATAATTTACGGTGCCTTAAACCCGGTTTCTGGGGAAATGCAATGAGTATTTAAACCTGAAGCGAATCGGTTAACCATGGTTTGAGAGAAGTAGATTATACAGTGGCTGATTGGAAAACATTAGCTCAGGATAATGATAGCTACATGGAGAGTTTATTTCCGTGCGGCCATGAACCTGCGGGTTTGATATTGCCAGTGAGTTAGTTAGTTAGTTTGTTTGTTTGTTACACTGAAAGATGATTTAAATAAATCTTGGAGTCTCCTTTCACTTAATATTTTCATCTAATGTTTTATTGCTTTCCTTCTATATTTTGAAGTACACTTTTTCACTAAGGGCAGAACTTATTTGGGTAAATTTGTTAAATAAAATCAATAAGTGGGCAATTGTTTTTAAAATGTATTTAAAGTTGGTTTAAGAGATTTCTCAAGATGATTTTAAGATTTTATATAAATGTTGGAACATGGTTGAAGATTTCACCAAGAACATGATGTAATGAATCTCGAACGACTTTTTATATAGGTATTGAAATAGGCTATAATTAAAAATATATTTGAAAATGTTTAAGGTATCTCAGAATAATGTTTATGTCTTGAAATATGATTTAAGAGACGTTTGAACGCGTATTAAGTTAAGATTTTCTTGGAAGACGATTTATGAAAACGAGGAGGATGCTTTAGGAAATAATAGTGCAAGGTTTTAAGATATCGTCTCAGATTTATCAATATTTTAAAATATGATTTAATACATATTTAAAAACAGTTTAATAGTTTTTTAATGATAATTCAGTCTTACGTTATCTCTAAATATTTTAAGTGATATCGGATCACAATGTAAGATATCTTAGAGACGGTTTAAATATCTCGATTGGGGAAAATCAATATTATTTTTATATATTTTGATTAAATAATAAAATATCCATCTTACGTTCACATATATTATTATTCATTATGATTACTATGCTCGCTTCTGATTTACTCGCTGATTCTACTACAGTTTACATCAATGCATTTTTGAGAGCGTAAAAATTCAGTGTCTTCCTTAGGTAGTAAGTCCCATGTCCTGTACATAGAAGAACTTCAAGACTGACAGAATAGGTTTCTGAGTAAAATTAATCGACTTTTTCACGCCCAGCGTCGGATCTCCACACTCATTATCTCAGATGTTAAAGAGCATCATAATTAAATAAATGTGAGGAGCATCAGAAAAATGCATCAGAAAAAAGCAAAAAAAAAAAGAAAAAAATGCAAATATATTATAGGAAAATGGCAAAAAAAGGAGAAAAATGTGAACATATTAGAAAAAATCAGAAAATATAAAAGAATGCAGCCTATTAGGAAAAACAGAGAGAAATTAAAAAATATTAAATAATATTTACTTGGAAACAGTGTACAATAGCATTTTAATATTTTTAAAATGAGAAGACAACTTGAAATAAAAGTAATCAACATTAATATGAAGCTCACACAGGCCTATGCCAGGTTCTGAATAATTGCTCCTCATAATCTGCTACCTACCGAGGAGAATATTATGACGATATATTTGAAAACTGCGCGTGAATTGAATAAAGACAAAGCGACAGGTGAAGTTAATGTTTATGAAGTGATCCATAAGATGGCAGGTGAGTAGATAGAACTCACCTGTTTGTACAACTAATTGTTTTGTTTGTTCTATAATAAAAACTACAGCCAGTTCGACTCCCGTACGGACTTACTTTTTTCGACATATTTTACTTATTTCATCTTATTTTTCTTCCTTTTCTCGTGTGCACAGACACTGCGGACTCTTGGGTTTCCATATAAATTATTTCTTAGTTTGGATAAACTCACTGAAGTGTAGGGATATCCAATAAAACATCTTTCTCTTTTTCTTGATGATAATAGTAGGTCCTTGTAAATAAGTATCTTATTTCTCGCTTTAAGTTAATTGTTATGCGGTAATTAATATACAAATTTATTCTGTAAAAGCGTGCAAAAATTAAACAGGACATAGGGGATGCTCCACTGAATAATTTGAGGTAAGAAATCTAGGGTCTGAGGAGCCAGCCTATGGAGACATGGAAATAACTTATCCATCACATTGTCATTATTATTTTCCAGCTGATTCACAACTAACGTGCCTACATATACTGTCCTATTTGTTTACATGTTCCTGCAAGGAAGAGCCTGATGACTACGAAGTCATGATGCAGGATTTGACCTAACACCTCTTGATTATTTCCAATGGAGATATCTAAAGTTTGAGAATCTAGTGAAAAGGGACTGGAATTAGTTGCCAGGATTGTCGCTAACTGTGATGTGACACACCAGGGTGCTGCAGAAAATCTTGTACTCTGATATGATGCTTGCATTGGAGTTGTTGGCCGTCAGTTTGAACAACTGTTACAATATACAAAATGGCACGTTAACGTATCAATGGATGGTACTTCCAATTAACTGATAAATTATGTAAATAAAAAAAGAGTAGACAGTAAAATGCAAGTTTTCTCCCATATCTCCTTAAACTTGTATTATGGACCCTAAGTACCCTATGTCAAATTGTTCAGTGGAACATGACCAAGTCCTGTTTATTTTTTGCACGCGCTTACAGAATCACCCTGTAGAATGGATCCCACAGCTTTACTGTGCTTTCCTTCCTCAAGAAACAACATTCATTATTTTCGTGTCTTTGAAAAAACAATCGATTTAGCTCCGGAAATCTTGGGTACAGGGGAAAATATAATAACCACTAGTCTATCGGGACCAACTTCACGTAATGTGGTCTGCCAAAGTCTTATACAAATTGATCTCATTAGCGCCATTTAGCTACTGGAAGCGAAACCGGATCCTGAGAAATTAAAATGATTGCTCTAGACACACGCACACATAGGATAGTGTTGATCTAAGTTTTGACTCATGTGAATATGTTTATATGTGCCCCGACTGAGTTCAATTCTATTTCTTCTTTCTTCTTCGGCTTTCCCCCACTTATAAGGTTTGCCGTCTTCAATTTCCATTTATTTCTATCATTCCAATCTCCTTCTTCCAAATTCCTATCATCCATTATAGTTCCGACGTAAGTTTACCATTTCCATCTTGATCTGCCACGTTTATTTCTTCCCGGGGGTGACCATTGGTATATATCTTTAGGCCATTTTTCATTTCCCATTCTTTGTACATGGCCATACTATTTAAGCGTTTGATTTTCAATCCTCTTTAACAACAGATGTGGTGACATTCATTTCTCTCCAAAGGAATTCATTTATTTTATCATGTCTTGTTTTTTGGTGGCTTCTTCTGAAATAATCAAATTCAACTGTTCTAATTTTATTCTTTTGTAATTCCGTCAAAGACCAAGCTTTACTTCTTATGACAAAACATTCAGTATTATGCTCTTATAAATTTTCATTTTAGTTTCCTTTGTAATATTTTTTGTTCCAAATTATTCCATGTAATGTCTTAGTTGCATTTTTAGCCATAGCAATTTTAGTCTGTACATCTCTTTCACAGGTACCTAAACTTGTAATTATTGATTCAAGATATTTAAAAAATACACATTTTGTTATATTCCCTGTTTCGAATATAAGGTTATCCACATCCTTTCCCAAACACATATATTCTGTTTTATGTAAATTTATATTCAGTCTCCATTTTTTATATCCTTCCATTAGTTTATTTATAATATATTTCATATCATCTTCATCCCCTGCAAAAATTATTTGATCATCTGCAACAACAATGAATGTAGTATTTTTTCCTGCTATAGGAATACCCATTCCAAAACATCTTTTATACCATAAGTTAAGAGCCTGGTCTAAATAAATATTAAAAAGAATTGGTGATAAACTGCATCCCTGCTTAAGGCCTTCATTCACTGTGAATTCCTTTGTTAATGTATTCTGTATTTTTACTTTAGCTTTTGTATTACTATAGATGCTCCTAACAATATTAACCCATTTAACATAGACATTCATATTTCTCATTGCCGTCCATAACAATTGTCGAGGTACACTATCATATGCCATCTCTAAATCATAAAGGTCATATGTAGTTCTTTATTTTTTGCTAGGATTTTCTCTTGTAATTTTCTAATACAGAAAATATTATCAATACATGATCTTCCACTCCGGAATTCACATTGTTCTTCTCTTAAGTTGTCTTTTATCTCCTTAAGTTTAAAATTTATAATTTTACTAAAAATCCTAGCTGTTGAAGGTAAAACGCTTATACCTTTATAATTGGAACACAGGTTTTTATGAACTTTTTTAAAAATAGGTGTAATATACGATAAATTCCAGTCTTCTGGGATATCGTCTCCAATTTCAATTTTATTAAAAAGTTTTGTTAAAAATATTACTAAAATATCTCCTCCATGTTTCAGGAGTTCCGCCTGAATATTTCCTGGTCCTGGTTCTCTCCCGTTTTTTGCCTCTTACAAAGCTATTTTTAATTCTTCTTCTATTATCTCTGGAGTGTCAAATTTATCTACATCCGTATCTTGAAGTTGAAACTCATTTCTATATTTTTTAAATAAACCTTTATAATGTTGCATCCATTCTGATGGTCTTTTCAACTGAATATATATCTTCTTTCTTTCTTTCTTTCTGATTTCCTGATATTTTGTAATGTTTTCCAAGCTTCTTTGGATCTAGCATATCCAATCGAATGTTCTATATTCGAGCATATATTATCCCTGTATTCATTTTTTGCTCTTCTCCTCCCACCTTTGTTTTATGTTTTAAAGTGATATAAGGCCTATTCATTTCGAGATGTATAGTGATCTGTTAACCATTTCTTCCGTGCTTTCTTTTTCTTCTAATATTTTTTTTAATATCGTGATTAAACCATTTATAATTTCTTTTTAATTTTAGATTTTTTGTCCCAAGTGTTTCTTGAGCTGTAGAATGTATACTTTCTTTTAATTGATCAAACATTTCTACTGTAGATTTACTTAAATTTAAATTAAGTCTTTACTTTAATCTTGTTCGAAAAGATATTTTATACTCTCAGCATAGAGTAAACTTACTTTATATCTTTGTTCCTTCAAAAGGATTGTATTTAGTCTGTCTTCCGTTACTTCAATATTTTGTTTTTTCCTACTTGTTAATATGAATTTTCCCAAAAGCATATCATTATCACTTTTTCAATCTGGTTTTCTACACACTCTTTACTATCATATCACTTTTTCTTTGAGAATTATATAATCAATTATTGATTTGAGACTTTTTGTTGGTTGTTCCCATGTGTATTTATGTATTTCCCGATGTTGGAAGAAACTATTCATTATCATGTAGCCATGTTGTTTACGTAAACTTACCAATCTATCTCCATTGCCATTTTCCAATTTTTCCTCAAATGGTCCAATCACTTCTTCTTTCACTCTACTTCCTACTCGACTGTTAAAATCTCCTGTTATTACTTCTTGATTCTTTTATTTTCTCCAAAATTTCTGATAGTTTGTCAAAAAATTTATTTTTCTATATGGTTGATGCATCCTCATTTTATGGCATATATTCTTATCATAAGCTCTATCCCAAAAAGTTTGAGATTTAATTTAATAATTCTTTCATCAATTTCATCGCAAGACACTATATTTTTTACCAACCTATTTTTATCAAAATGGATATACCTCTCAATTCTTAAAAAAAGAATAATATTCTGTAAAACCGGAGGTGTCAGTCAGTGATACGTATTTAATGTAGGACTACACAAATGTTGACAAGATTCTTAATTAATCAGCAATCAGAGAGAAGCTACATGACAGTAGCATATTGCACGTGTAGGGCCTATGCAGGGATTTCAAAGGTACAAGAGTGATAATGTGGGAACCGCTAGACAGGTCATGATGGATCACTTGAAAAAATCGATTGTTTTCGATACACGCAAGCACATATTTGAAGTACACAGGCTACCTCTGTTTCTTCCTTTGAGTGGGTGATGATCCAACAAATTATACGATTTCATTCGCAAGAAAATGTAGATTACTCCATGAAAATACATACATATAATATTCCTTGGCCTATATCCTTAAAATCAGCTTCTTTTTGTATTATTTTACCAACCTGTATTTTGTAGGGCGAATCGCCTGTGGGGAGTAATAGGAACTTCAAAATAGTCAGTAGATATATACATAGTAGCAGGTCTCTCTCTGTACTTGAGCTCAGCTGAGTCACTCATAGGACATCACAAGACAAGGGACACAAATGTGGATAACTAGGCCTAAATTGCCAGAATCCCTGTCGAATTGGAAGTTGGAGACAGCGGTGCAACATCCATGACGATACCAAACATTCATCGTAATACAGCATGCGACCGCCTCACTCACTGTGATAACAGAGGCACAGATGCAGGAGGGCGGCTACGAAACAAATCTGCCATAGTCTAGCCGCATTATCCTTCGACGTGAGTCAAAGAACGAACAACACTGCCCGGTGACGGTTATTGAAACGACTGCTAGTGCTTTATACGCTTCTCATTGGACTTGATATCAGGCTGAAAATATTTTAATTTACGGCTATAACTGAGTAGGGCTACTTAATTATTTAGCATAGCCTATGCAGTTTTTCAAAAAAGTATATAGACATAAGCGTCTCTGTTCTGGTTCGCAGATTCATATCCGGGAGAAATAGATTTTTGAGGACGTAAGTACCAAATCACTAATTCATCAGTATCGTTTGCGGCTCATTTTCGGGAAGGTCCCGGGTTCAAAATTCAGTATCGACCAATCTGACTGCGGTTTTATCACGGATTTCTTCACTCGTCAAGACAAATTCTGAGTTGGCCCATTCCAACATATTCACCATTAAAATAATAAATAGACGGCGATATGAGCTTAGATGTTAATTCTTCTAGAAATAAGCAAAGAAATCCATAATATGGCGTCTTTCGGAATGCAAATAAATCAATGAAATATATAGGCTACACTGGATTTTAAGGCACGTATAAGAACATCATGACTTAAAAATAAGTCTCTGATGAACAAAATTAGTCACACCTTTCATGCTCAGATTTAAATAGGCCTAATGGCATGCTCGTGTGTCCTTGAATAACTTGTCTACCTAATGACTAAATTTTTATGGCCTCACATTTTACTAGGTTTAGTTTATTTTTGGATTTGTTGTATATTTTTCAAGCCAACCAAAGTAATGATGTAGTGTTTGATTCCAGGCGCGAATACATTTAGCACAGGTTTCATGGCACTAACTGAATCTGAAAATGATCCGCCCCTCAATGCATTATCCCAGCTGGAGGTTTAACAACCCCCGGATGTTGATAGATGACCAGTGTTCCGCCCGTATCATTTGCTATCGTACATTACAGATATCAAATTCAAATAGTACAATATAAGAATACAAATAACTAACTAACTCACTGGCACTATCGAACCCATATGTTCATGGCCGCGCGGACATAAGCTCTTCATATATCCCTATCCTGAACTAATATTTTCTAATCATTCCTGTATAATCTAATTCCCTCAAACCCTGATTAATGCTATTCTCCCACCTCATTCTTTGTCTATCAATTGGGCGTTTTCCCTCTGGTTTTCCTACAAGAAGCTTCCATGCACCTGTTTCGTTCCCCTCCGTGCCACATGTCCTGCTCATCGCAGTCTACGAGATTCAACTATTATTATATCTGACTCCCTATAAAGACCATGCAATTAACTGTTATGTAGTCTTCTCCATTCATCTGTCTGTTCATCTGTCCTTGGTCCAAATTTTTTTTTAAGAACTTTATTCTCAAATACTCGTAATCTCCTTTCCTACCTTAAAGTAAGAGTCCAATGTTTCGCATCCATATAATATAGGTCTAAATAGTACAATAACTGTTTTATATATTTTCAGTTTAACGTTTTTTGAAAAGAGTTGGGATATCAAGAGTCCCCGTAATGCATAATATCTTGTATTTCCATAATTGAGCCTATGTTTAATTTCTTTGTGCATCTCATTTCTATTTGTGATATAAGAATACAAAAATAAACTCTAATTCAAAACAAATATAAAATTATTTTTAATTAGGCCTAATCTAGCAATTCCAGCACGATAATTAAATAGGAACTCCAGAATAAAATTGTACAGAGATCTAATCAATTTAAATATCTTAGATATTATCTCTCTATCTGGGATGAAAAGGATATCCCTGAAAAAATTACTAGTTATAATAAAAGTTTGGGAATTATTAATCAAGTTATGAAACCACCCCTTGTACGTTTATATAACACTTTGGCTAGACCAGTGTTGACCTATGGTAGTGAAGCATGGGCACTAAAAAGACAACATGAAAGCAGAATAACGGCTTGTGAAATGGGATTCATGCGCAGAACAGCGGGTTACACCAGATGGGATCGGAAAAGGAACACCGATATCTTAAAAGAATTGAAGACTACGCCAATTTTGGAATATATTAAACAGTACCAACTAAATTGGAAACATCATCTAGAAAGAATGAGTTCAAATCGGATCCCCAAAGCTTTTTATAATTATATATCAAGAGGACGAAGATCACTGGGCCGTCCTATGAAACGCTGGAGGGAAAATGTTCTATGGGATCGTAACAGGCCTTGACCTAATACTTGGAAGGAAGAAAGAAGAAGAAGAAGAAGAAGAAATAAACTTATCTTCTTCTTCTTCTTCACTTCACGGGCTAGGCAAATTGCCTGTTCTACCTCATATTTGTGCTGTCCATCTTTTCACTGGCTTTCCAACTTTTCTTGATCCTCTTGGCTTGTAGTTAAATTCTGCTTATCGTAATCTAGTTACATTCATTCTTTCTACATATCTACCATTTGTCTTCTCTTCATTCTTTGGTTTTTTTCCATTCAGTGGATATACTGTATATTTAACTCTGTTCTTATACCTTAATTCTTTATCCTATCCAAACTTGTGCAGCCTTTTGTTCTTTTAAGGAAGTTAATTTATACGCTTTGTATTTTACTTTGTAATTTTTTTGGTCATTACCCAAGTTTCGCTTTCAAAAATTAATGCTGGAACTGCCAATCTTATAATTATATAAAAAATTAATGTTTGTTTGTTTGTATATTTGTTTGTTCGTACTTTATGCGCGGCCATACCGTTGATCCGATTGTGATGGGGTTTTTCGCAAAATGTTCAGGAGATTCCCGGGATGAACATAGGCTATAAGAGAGTTGTGATACTCAACGCCTACACCCTTAAAAATCGCCCTTTGTAGTGGAAAACTTGAAAAAAGTAGGTCTTTGGACGCTTAAATGGCTTACGCTGCCTAAACCATAAGAAATACACAAGATACCAAGAGTCCCTTATCTCTTACGGGTAACTCACAATAACCATTTTTGTCTATCATTGATGCCAAGAGTCTCGCGCCGTAGCCGAGTGGTTAAGGCAAGAAGTCTTGGCGTAGAATTACGATATTTACGCTGGTTCGAGTTTCTACGGGGGAAAATTTTTTTCTTATGGAATGTCAGCCAGTATGGGTAAGAAATGAAATCTAGCTGGGGGGAAAACTGTTTTGACTCACTCTCATCAATTTACTTTTTTTTTCACTCTAATATAACTGTTGTATGACGGTTCTTAGTTTATCTGCAAAGGAGGGTACAATTCATGACTATGTGACGTCATCATTCACACTTATTGAGCTACAACAGAAGGCTGTGAAGTTTTCTTGCGAACTTATTTAATAATATCTAACACGACCTTTTAGATCAATACCAATCAGGCTTTAGGACAGGACACAATACAAATACTGCTCTACTAAATATATGTGAAGACATACGCGAAGCATCTGATAATCGAAAACTTACTATTCTTACACTACTTGACTTTAGTAAAGCATTTGACACGGTAGACTTGGACTTATTGTTGCTTAAACTAAAAAACCTCTCACTTTCTGACAGTGTCACGCAATGGTTCAACTCCTACCTTCGTGAGCGCCAGCAATATGTTGTAGGAAATTCTACATTACGCTCTTCTTGGACCTACCGTAAAGCTGGAGTTCCACAGGGCTCGGTGCTCGGCCCATTGCTTTTTTCAATCTATATAAACACATATCTGACTCCCTAAAACATTGCAAACATCATTTATTTGCGGACGACATGCAGATCTACCTTCACTCAGACAAATATTCTTTAAATGACGCGGTAACCAAAATTAACGAGGACCTTGACTCGCTAACGGCGTGGACAGAGAAATATGGACTTGAATTAAATCCTAGAAAGACACAAGCAATCATTATGGGCCATCAGAGACTATTATCCTCAATTAACACAAATGCAGTATTACATGTGTCACTTAATGGGGTTCAGATCCCTTATAGTGAGACAGTAAAAAATCTAGGAGTGTTTATGGATACACATTTAATTTGGAATAAACAAATAAATAACATTTGCAAAACTATCTTCTCAATAATACACTCATTAAATCGTATAAGAAATTGTTTACCGTTTTCTCTAAGAAAAATGCTAGTAGAAACACTCGCAATGCCCCATTTTGATTATTGTGATACTCTTTTTACTGACCTAAATACTGTTCTTACCCAAAGACTTCAACGTGTTCACAATTCTTGCATACGTTTTATTTGTGGTATACGTAGATTTGATCACGTTACACCATCCCTGGAACAATTGTCATGGCTTCGTCTTCAAGATCGTAGAACCATCCATTCCCTATGCCTACTCTATAACATATTACACACATCTTTACCTTATTATTTATCACACCGCTTCACTAAACTCTCTGATACACATAACTTAGATACCCGATCCCTTGAGCACAGTGTCCTTTATATCCCTCCTCATCATACTACCTATTATTCGAAATCTTTTACAGTTTCTCTTGCTAGAACATGGAATTCACTTCCACCCTATGTCAGAGACTGCCAAACTTTACCATCTTTCAGAAATAAATTGAAAATAAAATCACTAACAGAAACAACTCACTAATACTACTTTTTAAGAATTAATAATGCGTTTTTGCATTATTTAATAAAAATAGACTTAGGATTTGTTAATATATTTACCTAATGCCTTGTATAAAAAGCGTAGATTAATTCATTGTAGTGTTTTTTTTTTCTTCTTTTTATGCATAGTAGATTCGAGCTGTTATTCCTTTTTTATTCATTGTATCATTAATTTAATTTTAATTGTATTTAGTTTCATTCTATTATTAGACATTAATTTCATTATTATTCAATATGACAGATAATGAATTGTTCAATAACTATTATTGTAACTTTTTTTTGTATTCATATGTAACATGTTTGTCCTGTCTAATATGACTACTATTGTAATTTTTTTGTATTCATGTGTAACATATGTTTGTCCTGTTTTATATGACTATTATTGTATTTTTTTTGTATTCATATGTAACATATGCTTGTTCTGGTGAGTGGAAGAGAAGGCCACATGGCCTTAACTCCACCAGGCTAAATAAATAAATCTAAATAAATCTAAATCTAAATCTATATCCTAATTTCTAAATTTTATGGTAAAAAAGTAACATATTTTTATCGTCCACCCATGATATGAGAATTGAACGTTCGGACAGGACAACGTCTGCCGGGTGTCACGCTAATGTTTTATAAAACTTTAATATTGTACCACTTGTTTGTTTTGATCTTAATGTTTTATGTATGGTTCCGCATTGAAATTTCGACAATTTCATATTTATGTCTCTTTTAGTTTTTGTGTTTATAGTAAAATTACAACCCAAATAATTAAAATGTGTTACTTGTTCCAGAGACTTATCTATTATGATTTTTGTTCTTGTATGTTCATTTTCACAAAATGTCTCATTATTAAATTCATTTCATTGATTAATATTATAGACCTAAACAATGGTTATTGTAAGGCAGCGCATCTCAAACAGTTGCAATTCAATTCCGAGTGTGAAAGAGCCAACACATTTTTCTCAGATCTCTTGCTTTAGGCTTGAAATACTTTTACGTTCCGTAAATCCAGATCGCGGGATCCATGACTTTACTTCCTTTCCGAAGGAAGTCATGCTCTAGATTTTTACGTCCTTAAAAATGCACCGACCCGAGCCGGGTTTTGAAACTACAGGCCATCGTATGAATCATTAGTCCATTAGTAAGGAATTAACAATGGCTGTATTCAAATATGTGGGAAGCTACCACACCTACAAACAATTCCCTAGTAAAGCATGAAAATGCTATGATTGCAGTGAAAGACCTGCCCTCAGGCAGAATTACTATGGATGGATGTATTGAAATAAATTTATTTAATTATATTCATATATATATATATATATATATATATATATATATGATATGAAAAGAAAAATGAATGCTTGAGTCGGGATTTGAACTCGAGTCTCTAAAGTCTGTACCTTTAGCGCTCTAACCAACTGAGCTACCCAAGAATTCCAAGACAAACATACAATTTTCTTATACATGTAGTATTCTCAATTCACACAAGATGTAGCGGCTAGCCGCTAGATGGCAGTCGGAAGATATTTCCGCTACATCTTGTGTGAATTGAGAATACTACATGTATAAGAAAATTGTATGTTTGTCTTGGAATTCTTGGGTAGCTCAGTTGGTTAGAGCGCTAAAGGTACAGACTTTAGAGACTCGAGTTCAAATCCCGACTCAAGCATTCATTTTTCTTTTCATATCATATTTGCCTTCATTGCCAAATGTCAAAAATATATTTATAATATCTATATATATATATATATATATATATATATATAATATATATATATATATATATTAATCAGAATTCTCCTCAATTGAGAGGTTTGTCTCCAGTTGAACAATATCAAAATATAAAGTAGGTTACAATATTGACATCATATGATACAGAAAATTAGGCATTATTTTTCAGAACTCTACACTGTTCATGATGTTACGTCATTTGTCTCTATCTTGTACATCAACCTCAACTACATCAAATCTTTCCATTGACATATGCACATTCTGTATCCAAGTAGCAGCAGATCGTCCTCTTCCTCTTAATGTTCCATTCTTGTACAATCAAGGTTATTCTTCCTTCTTCCATTCTAGATATTCTGCCAGTAAATGCATACACACACACACACACACACACACACATATATATATCCTATAAGTAAAATTAATATTGAGTTATCTAAATTTGCTGAACAGACAAGTGAATGGAGAAGACTACATAACAATGAACTAAATGGTCTTTATAGGAAGCCAGATATAATAAGAATAGTTAGGCCTAAGTCTCGTAAACTGCGATGGGCAGGACATGTGGCACGAATGGGGAATGAAAGACTTCTACGAAAACCAGAGGGAAAACGCCCAGTTGGTAGACCAAGAATGAGGTGGCAGAATAACATTAACTACGATTTGAGGGAAGTAGATTATACAGGGAAGGATTTGAAAACATTAGCTCAGTATAGGGATATATGTAGAGCTTATGTCCACGCGGCCGTGAACATACGGGTTCGATAGTGTCATTGAGTTAGTTAGAGTTTATTATCTAATTTTGCATTGAACGAATTACTTTTCAACATATAGGAGCCTTCCCAGCTCCTACAAATATTTGACAGGACATTTACGGGAGTAAAGTTGGCCGGAGCGTATGTATAATCACTCTATATATATATTTGTGTGCTTTGAATCGAGTTTATTGGCTGAATTGGACTTCATGGACTTTTAACTTTGTACATTTAATTTTACATATAAACAACAAAACCTTAAATAAATCAGGAGTTAATAAAATGAAAACATGCTAATTCAAAAAATCTTAAAAATAAAATTCTCAGTATTAAACCTAATATTGTTCTGCGTAACAATGCCCGTTCGATGTACTAGTTACTTCCCTCACCCCCACGTGATCTGGCTAAGCAACTCCAAATTCAGTCGTACGTGGAATTTGTAGCTTAAATAATGTTGTACATCTCCATCATGGTTCATATTTAAGTAAATCTAATGTTAATTTCATCAGTGAAATACAATAAGGTTGCGATGTTATTCTTAAATAAAAAGCTCTAGTTAATCTATGTGTAGACCACGTTATAAAAACATTATTCCTTCAAGTGTTTTTCATTAATCAAATCTTTTCGATTAATAATAAAAAGAATTTAAGTGAAAACTTTCAAATTTATAGTTTCGCAAAATACTGTGTAAGCCAAAATCATATGTTTTGGTCTAAAAATATAGGGTAGTCTGTAATAATTTATCAGAGAGTGTTAAGAAAATGAAAAATCTTTCTCAATTCGCGTTCGATACATGCCCGGGTTGAGAGATGAGATGCGATGAATCCCCGTACATTAAAGATCTGTGAATAACAAGCATGCCGGGTGACAGCCTACACACCAACACAGGGACAGATGAAATTAAATGCAACGAAGTTAATGAGATGAGTGCGGAGAAATGTGGAATGAAAATCGTGGTAGGGGAAAACAGAAAAATCCCAAGAAAACCTGTCCAGACTCCGTTTCGTCTACCACGAAACTCGTATGTAGAAACCGACACGTGAACTCGAGACTACAGCAGTGAGAGGCGAGTGTCTAACCGTTTGCGCCACGGAGCCGCCTAAAAGTATGGAAAATACTCTAAAATTTAAAATGCTCATTAAATGATTCAATACAGTTAGTTATGTCCATGTAATTAGAATGACTATTTAACTCATGCCCCAAATGGGAGTCAATGACCAATCACGTTTTAATGATTCCTGTTTTACAACCAATCAGAGTCGTGTTTCACCAAATATTTATCAGTGTTATAATTACCATATTAAAGAAAGCTCCTCCTTACAATATTGCGTTCCTTTGGCAATAAATAGTATGATCTGGTTGCAATGATAAACAAAAGAAGCAGTAGAAGCGTACCTATCGTTTCTCATTTGTTTTCAAACATCGCCGTTTACATTAAATATATACATATTTTAAAATAACTATAGTTAAATAATGATTTGTGAGTAAACAGCTTAATTTTATTCGTTAAATAGTCCTAACAAATGTCACTCTTGATTTCCAAATTCTCTAGATAAATTCACTCCTCACTTCGTGAGTCGTGAATTTATCGATAATTTGGAAATCACTCGTGGCATTACTTATGATAACAACAAACACAGGTAAGTTAACCATTACATGCGAATGAATGGCTGACTTCTATATTACGTTCTTAATTACGTGATATAGCACAGAATAATGATCTTCTCTTTGTAGAAGCAACTCTATTGTAATGTGAATAGAAATGCATTACTATGGTACACTGCAGTTCAAAAGAGAGAAAAAAATGTGTATGCTCTTGGACTGCCTGAGTAGTTCAAGTGTAAGAAGGCAGAATGATTTTATTCATTGCTCCAGGTTGCCATTTTCGACATTTCAGGCGTTCTCTCCTGACATTTGGCGTAATTTTAACCCATTTCTGAGGTGGGATGCCTGGAAGGCGGGGTCACGCTGTCCTGAAGATACGATGGGTGATGATGATGATATGGAGCGCCAGGACAGTGCTTAATCCTGAACTTAATTTCAGCCGAATATGAATGATGATGATTATGATGTTCGGGGATCGTTCGGGCCTTAAATTTTCGTGAAATTTGTCTTACAGGTTAGTAAAACCTTCATCCAGGAAACTTCTCCCGACCGAAGATAGAACTCGGGCCCACTGCGTAACAAAGCAGCACGCTACCTCGAGACCACACAGCAGTGAACGGTTAGGTAGAAATGTGTATATCTTGCCTGAATAGGGCCTATATTAATTTCAATATACGTTTGTAATTATCTCAGATGAGACCCGCATACGTATTTTATCTAATATTAGATATACTTTTTTATTACTCTGGACAATGTCTAATACATTTTAACATATATCCTGACAGTGAAAGATAGGGGAGACTGGGTCTAGTTGGCATAAAGGGTAAGTTGGTTTTCAGCTTCTTTTTTTTTTCACCGTAGTGAACATCGAGCCATTGCATCTCTTCTATCAAACCACCCGGGTGATGATGCAATATTTCAGGTAATTCCAATGCAATCTTTGCTTACAGGAAGGACATTTGTACAGTTAGATTTCTCATTTCCTGCTTGTTAAGTTTTTTTTTGTTTTTTACTTAAAGTTTTTGTTATTCTGTCAAGTCCTAAAATACGTTTAGACGTTTTAACAGTTATGATGGATAGAGTGGTCAATAAATATTGAATTCAAGTTTTTTAATCCTTCATAAAACTTTAGTGGAAGAGCGATGCAGACATTTTGTTTAAAATGTATTTTTGGGGCAAGTTGACATACAAGCTTAGGGGTATGTTAGCACAGACTTATGCCAACTTGCCCCTCACTTTGCATGTTTAACCAAAGATGTCTGTTGTTCCATTTTCTGTCTTATTGCTTATTATTTTTGTAACAAGTTTACCATGAGAAATTACAAAAAAAAATCTGAAAGGGCGAAGTATTCTACTCATATGATAAGGAATGCTGTACGTTTGTTTGCACATTGTAGATGTCTAGCTGACACTGAAGACGAACTCAGTAAGGAGTTTAGCCAGGTATTGCTGAAATGCGGGGGAATGAGTTGTTGCTACAGATTAAATCTTCGACGTTTCATGTGGTCACAAAACTCTTACAATGGTAGCGTGGAGTTCTGACACAAAACTTAGGGCTTAATCATTTTCAAAAATTGAGCTATCTACCTACTTCTTTGGTTTGGTTCTTTGTTTTTTCTGGATGTTTTAATTATCCTTTTTTATACTTGTTTTATTTTTATAAATATTCAGTGCCTAACATGCATGTAATTTTTCTGATTTTTTTCTTTAAGTAATATTTTAATTAATTGTTTACACTTATTCTTCTGACCCTGTTAACCATCATGTTATGGCAACTTACCCCAGTGTGTATGTGAACTTACCCTCATGTGGACAAGTTGCCATAGTTGGAAAAAGTTTTTAAACAATTTTAACAAATTTGACACACACTTTTATAACATTTTCATCAATAATTGATATCCAGGGATTTCTACTACCACAACAACGGTAACATTTGCTGTATGTACTATAGGGCCTATAGAAAATATAAAAAAATCAGACAATAAAAACTATGCCAACTAGCTCTGGTCTCCCCTATCTATTTATTGTTTCCTATAGGCGAACGACTTGGCAATAACCCTCATGACGATCATGAAATGGCTTTGGAATTACTTTGCTGTGGTATGAAAGACCTTACGGTTAATAAAAATGAAAAATAAATAAACTAACTAACTAACTCACTGGCACTATCGAACCCGAAGGTTCATGGCCGCGCGGACATAAGCTCTCCATACATCCCTATCCTGAGTTAATGCTTTCCAATCATTCTCTGTATAATCTACTTCCCTCAAATCATAGTTAATGTTGTTCTCCCACCTCATTCTTGGTCTACCAACTGGGCGTTTTCCATCTGGCTTTCCTACAAGAAGTTTCCATGCACGTCTTTCATTCCCCATACGCGCAACATGTCCTGCCCATCGCAGTCTACGAGACTTAACTGTTCTTATTACATCTGGCTTCCTATAAAGACCATGTAGTTCATTGTTATGTAGTCTTCTCCATTCACCTGTCTGTTCATCTCTCTTTGATCCAAAAATTTTCCTAAGAACTTTATTCTCAAATACTAGTAATCTCCTTTCCTCCCTTAAAGTAAGAGTCCAGGTTTCGCATCCATATAATATAACTGGTAGAATAATAGTTTTATATATTTTCAGCTTAACGTTTTTTGAAAGGAGTTGGGACATCAAAAGTCTCTGCAATGCATAATAGCATGCATTTCCAGAATTGAGCCTATGTTTAATTTCTTTTTGCATCTCATTCCTATTTGTGATTATTGTTCCTAGGTATTTGAATTCAGCCACTTCCTCAAAATTTCCCTCATTTGTCATTAGCTGACCACTTCCATTATATACTGAATTTCTACGTGTGACCATATATTTAGTTTTACTGATATTTATTTCCAGTCCTAATTTCTTAGTGTTACTCAATAGTGTGTGCGTGTTGGCCTTTAGTATCTCCTCGCTATCGGCCAGTAGTACTACATCATCAGCATAAACTAACAGCTTATTAATACCATTGAGTTGTAAGCCTTCCTCATTCTCTAAAGATTTAATGGCATGCTCTAGTACAAAATTAAATAGTAAAGGAGATAGTGCATCTCCTTGCTTCAACCCATTCTGGATTTCAAAAGTGTCTGAAAACTGTTTGCCTACACGCACCCAAATATTTGTGCCATTTAGACACATTCGTATAAGTCTAACTAACTTTTTAGGAATTCCGAACTCCAGCAGGATACTATATAACTTCTCCCTCTTAATTGAATCATATGCTTTTTTTGAAGTCTACATATAGTTGATGTACAGTACCATTATATTCCCATTTCTTCTCTAAAATCTGTCTTAAACTGAAAATCTGATCTGTTGTAGACCTGTTTCTTCTAAATGCACATTGATGATCTCCTAGAATGTCATCAATATAGGGAGTAAGTCTGCTTACTAATATACAGGGTGGACCGCTCGAATGGACCTAATTTCAATTGCTTGTTACTGGCAAACGGTTGAAGATAGAAACTTAAAACAACGTTCATAGTACAGAAAAACTCACCAAGTTTCGAATCCTGTCGGTAGATGGCACAAAGATACGTTTCTCGTTCTTAGATTTAATTGTTTGTGAAAATGGCGACTCCGCAGATGAAAGCGCAAGCTGTTTTGTGGTATGCGGAGTTTAAATCAATCATTAGAGTTCAAAGGGAGTTCCGGCGTGTGTTTAACCGTGATGCTCCAACTGCTAGAAGCATAAAGAGTGGCGTGATACATTATTAGCTACAGGATCTGTGTTTAAGAAGCATGGTGGTGGTCGCAGAGCATCCGATGAAATGGTAGCAAATGTTCAAGCCGCATTTGAGCGAAGCCCCCGGAAGTCATTAAGAAGAGCTTCGCGGGAACTTCAAATACCAAAATCGACATTACAACGGATTGTCCACAAACGCCTCAACTGCACGCATATAAAGTGCAGTTAGTGCAACGTCTGGAGCCGAATGACATGCCGAAACGAGTGGAATTCGCCAATACGATGCTGGACCGTCTCGGCGCTGATCCTGACTTCATGACCAAGATTTTCTTCTCGGACGAAGCCACTTTCCATTTGTCAGGCAAGGTAAACCGGCATAATGTGCGGATCTGGGGATCGGAGAATCCTCACGCTATTCAAGAGCATGTTCGTGATAGTCCGAAGATGAATGTTTGGTGCAGTTTGTCACATAATAAGGTCATTGGACCGTTTTTTCTTCGCCGAGAAAACTGTTCGTGGTACCACATATCTTGACATGCTGGAGCAGTTCTTCTTTTCCACAAATTGAACAACTGCAGCCTAACATCGTTTCCAGCAAGATGGTGCTCCTCCCCACTGGTCCAATGAAGTTCGTACGACTTTGGACAACATTTTCCCTGGCCGTTGGATTGGTAGGGGAGGACCAATCGCGTGGCCCCCGAGATCTCCCGATTTTAACACCACTGGATTTCTTTCTCTGGGGCTATGTCAAAGATAAAGTTTACACCACCCCAGTCAAAGACCTTCGTGATCTTCGTGAGCGCATCATAGAGGCTATTGAGAACATTCCAGAAGACATACTCCAACGTACTTGGCAAGAAATTGTTCATCGCTTTGATATCGTCACAGTGACTGCTGGGGCTCATATAGAGATGTGGTGATCTGGATATCAAAACTTGGTGAGTTTTTCTGTAATATGAACGTTGTTTTAAGTTTCTATCTTCAACCGTTTGCCAGTAACAAGCAATTGAAATTAGGTCCATTCGAGCGGTCCACCCTGTATTTGTTAGAATTTTGTACGAAATTGAAAGTAATGAGATGCCCCTGTAGTTGTTGCAATCTGTTTTATCTCCTTTCTTATAAATTGTTATGATAATTGATTCCTTCCATTCATCTGGAAGAGCTTCTTTTTCCCAAATCTTACTAAGCAACCAGCGTATCTTGTCCATCAATTTTTCTCCCCCTGATTTTATCAGTTCTGCTGGGATCTCATCTGAACCTGATGCTTTATACATCTTCAATTTTTCAATCGCCATTTCAACCTCTAATGCACTTGGCTCTGCGACTAGCATTTCTGCTGTCTGTAAATTATCCTCCTCAATGTCCTGTTCTGTATGTACATTTAATAGCTGATTAAAGTAACCTTTCCATAAATAAACTGTAATAGGAAAAATATACTAATTTACACTTTTATTTTAGGTACCGGTAGGTAATTTGATAATTCTAAAGTAAAATGTAAAATATTAGACCTATCCACACAACCTATAAAGTAGTCAATCCATGTTACTATGAGTATACTCTATATCTTTACTTTTATAATTACTTTCTATCTGACATAATATGAGTGTAGAGTTTGTTGACTTTTATTGCGGTCATAGAAATTATATACATATATATATATATAGGCCTATATATATGTTATAATTAAATTTTTATATAATGCATATATAAGAAAAATAAGTGTTTGAATTGGATTCGCCTGGTAGTGTAATGGATATCACGCTGAGGTACAGACTCAGAGATCCGGGTTCGAATCCCGTCCAGGCATTTATTTTTCTTACCATACCATATATATATAAATATTGCAATACAGTTATACTGTTTTATATGAGTAAATTTTTAGTGAACTCGCTACGTTCCTACACATTGTCACGATAATAGACACATTTTTAGGCATTGGCTCATTAATTTTCATATTCTGCTGCTATAAGAAATTCCTAGAAATATATTCAGGTTATTTGCATCATATTTCAATTAAACGTTTAACTAACGAGACGATATTAAGTTAACAAGCAGTTAAATGCTATGGAATTTGAACATAATTGAGAGTGTTATTAGTAACTCCTTAAGTGGAAATCTGAAGGTTAAAATATACAGTAATTCTACCCGCAAAGAGGAACATCTTGGATTAGTAACGTTGCAAGCGGGTCTGGTTCTACTTTAAAACATATAGGCCCCTACTAGAAAATTCAATCCACAACATCCCTGAAAAATTCTTGTCTTGTCTACTAGTCAATCCTCATTTAGGTGGCACCATCTGTTTCATAAAATTGTTTGGAGCAAAGAGAGGGTTGCACTAAAACAAAATTTTAATGTTGTAAATACAAGTACACTTATTTTTGTCAGTTATATCACATGATTGAACACTGCACTTTTACTAAGTTACAATATTTGTCTAAAAGAACTTTATTTGTTTCAAGTAGCGTTTCACTTGTTTTATTGACGGATCTGGCACGGTTTTCTTCTACTCCTTCATCTGCGTTAGAATTAATTTGGTAACTTACACGTGTTCCGTGTTGTGACAACTCACTGTCTGTAGGCAGATCTTCTACTGCAGAGTAGGTTTACAAGTCCTTCGATTCAATTCTAAAGTTCTTCTACAGCATTATCATCATCAGGGGATTCACTGTTCTATGGAAAAATAAATCAGCATTTTCTTGCCACTGTTTAAAAAGTGAAGACGGGTGGTTAAATCCGTGAAAGATTTGTAATCCCCCCCCCCCCAATACTTTCTACTTACACCTGATTTGGAAGACAATATCATTACCGGTACTCAGTTGAAATATCCAGTTTCCATGTTCAGTTCTAGTAATTCAGGAATTCACATTTTAAAACCTTTACTCAACATAAATTTATTTTGTGACAAAGTGACGACGTATCTGATGTAACTTATTCAACATTTGTTTGCTACCCACTCATTGGCTTAATGCGAGGATGGTATTGTAATGAATATCGGCGCGGCGGTTGCCTATATATTCATCCATCCATAGTAATTCTGCCCGAAGGCAGGTCTTTCACTGCAATCATAGCATGTCCATGCTATGCTTTGCAGCTTTCCACACCGGTGAAGAATGATGATGATAATGATAAGGATGATTGCCGGATGATTTTCGGGGAACGTTGGGCCCTAAGCTTCCTGACATTTGCCTTACAGGCGAGGAAAAAGCCCGAAAAATCCTCATCCAGGAGCCTGTCCCGACAGGGAATCGAACCCGGGCCCGCTGCATGACAAGGCAGCACGCTACCTCGAGACCACAGCGGTGGACTGGCTATATATATATAAAGGTCGGGGTTTTTCTTCACCTGTAAGACAAATGTCATAAAAATTTAAGGCCCAAACGGTCCCCGAAATCATATGGCCATCATCCTTATCATTATCATCCTTACCATTTTATCATTATCATCATCATCCTTCACCGGTGTGTAAAGCAACGGCAAGCTACCACAGCTACACAATTCCCTAGTAAAGCTGCAAGCATAGCATGAAAAAATGATATGATTGCAGTGAAGGACCTGCCTTCGGGTAGAATTACTATGGATGGATATATAAAGGTAAATTGATCCCATTATAGGCTTTAGGGGTAGTAGGAGGTTAAGGCTCCCACTTTTTCTGGACAATCGTCACTTATGTCAGCCGAGTTGTCAGCCCAGCGTGACGGCCGCCTTTACACCAGAACAAGCGCCCGGTACTCATTTCCGTTAGAGGCAGAGTCGACCCCTGGGTCATGGTGCCGCCAGAAGGTTTGGACCAGTTTAAAAATATTGACCCCCCGGGAATCGAACCCTCGACTTTCCGGCATGTGGGGTATTGTCTTAACCACTACGCAACGACATGCCTCATATATAGCCCTATATGAAAAATTTGCATTCCATTGTTAAATGGCAAAATTTAATTATAACATATATATATATATATATATATATATATATATAATTCACGAGTACTATAAAGCCCGGAAATTCTGAGAAGATCATCACCCGGATTACGTAAAACATCCGTTCCGAATTCTGGTTCGCTGCACACCCATGGTATAACGAAAACCTTTGTGATTCCTATTCTCTTTTGCTAGTCATCTAACTTCCTGCAAGTGACTATATCTACGAAGATATATCTAATTTCCGTGTTTAATATTTCCAGTGCCGCACTACAGTATAATGTATTTAATATCACATGTTCTTAGGAACATGCCCCTATGTTTACACCTTTGCCATGGATCCCCTGAAGCAGTCTCCGGCCAAAGACCCGAATGTGACTAATTTATCTTCGAAATAATTTACTTCATGGAACCAGTGTACGCGTTTCTTGATAGTTAGGGCCTATATTTTTACGTTGAAAGATTATTCCCATTTCTACCAAGGTATCTCTATCGCGTTCGACCTGTCTGGCATGGGTAACTCTTGCAGACCAATGCTATCGCCGGTATCGCTCGCTCGCGGGATGATTTAAGCTGCCTAGCCTCTCCACCACGACAAGTAAAGATACCATTGGATGGGATATCGTCATAATATATTAAATAAATAAGCACAACAATAGAACCAATTCATTTTACTTCATAAAATACCTCAAGGAAGTGTCTGTCATTTATAGTTAAATTGTCTATTCGAGAGATAAGAACAGGCCTACGATGTTTCTGGTGATTTTCTATAATATGGATAGAAAACCATTCTTACTTAAGTAAAGTGTCCGTTGATCACATTGATATCGTTTCAATTAGAGAGTAGCCTAATCCGATCACTAGGACTAAGCCTGCACTAAATGATCCAGAGTGAGAGAAAATGCTGAACCTTACAGTCCAGGTAGAAGAATAGCTATGATCTACAAAAGTGGCGATCACTGATCTCATTAAAACTATAAATCACTGCAAATAATAAAGAAAACATAAATTAGTTTAAAGAAATCTAAAGATTAAAATGCAGGATACAGCATTTTGCGCGTAGTTCTGTTCGGTCTGTACCGGGAATTGTCCCCATGCATCATTAATTTGTCCCACCTCCTTCCTTTAAACAACTTCCCACTCTGAAATACGGATTATTGTTTTTATGTTAATCAAGGTTTTCCTTCCTTCTTTAAGCAGTTTCTAAGAACGCGAAGTTTGTCTGACAATCAGTTTTATGTATAATTAAATAATCACCACCTGGCTGCCATGTTGTTTTCAAGATCTCAGCACATCCCACTTGTATAAAGCAGATATTTTTCATCTGCTGATTAATCTTGTCTTTTGGGCTACTAACTTACAAGGAACATCCCCCATCATATGATGAAATATTAAGTAGAGGCTTAGATTTCCCCCCCCCTCCGTTATGATTTCAGTTATGTTTTATGTTGCAACTATTGGTTTATACAATTTATTTAAATAAAATTATACATTTATTTTTTACCATTTTTCTTTCACATGACTTAGGCCTACATAACAATGGAATTTTAAGTCACATAGGCCTATAGCATGGAGTACAAACTCCGAACTACATTAGACGGATACACAGAGTCGGGCATTTCTAGAGCCAGGGCCTCCCCAAAGACAGCACAAGATAAGAGAGATAACAAATACCAAAAGATGGGGATTTAATATTCTCTACCCCGAGAATCGAATCCGGCTCACCAGATTGGAAACATTTTGTAGGCTCTTGTACACAATATTGAATAACAGAACGAGGTACAGGATAGCATCAGTAGGGATCTAGCCCAGTCTTTGAGATTGACCGATAGGCCCTATACGATATTTTAGAAGTAAAAATGGCAAAGTGGCAGCTCCAAAGTGTAAAGGCAGACTGAAGTGTTTCCTGCCACACGATATTACAAAAAGTCACGTGATTAAAGCGGCATAAACTCTCAATCATAGTTCCAGTTTTATTAACCGGATTTCAATACTTCTCACATCAAGTTGCTATTCACGAGACTGAGTTTCTCCCGTTCCTAAACTCAACAACATTATGGAACTGTTTAGCCAGGAATATAACCCAATTACCTCGGATGCCAATCGTATGTGATAAACTTTATATATTAGACGCGAAGCGGTCTAATTTCTTCTTGAACAAGGACAACATTTAATCCATTTCTTTTTCACTTCTCTTCAACTTTCTGTGCCTTTCATTTCCGTGTCGTCTTTTGTAAATATGAATAGGCCCTATAGGCTATATAAAATGTCTGGTCAGTTTGCGTAAATATCTAACGAAAAAGAGAAAATATCTGGATATTCAGTTTAGTTAAAAAAAAACATAATATTAAGAAACCAAGGGGACACAAATATTATCTGCTACCGATTTAGAACCATCCTCGATTAAACAAATAAGTTTAAAGATATTTATAGTGGTGGCTCATAATATTTTATGGAAGACTAGTTAGGCACACTTGAATAGCTATTTCGCACTAATAACCTGTTTCTAAGAGGAGAAGCCTACCAAATGTATTTAATAACTCTGTCCCGCACTGTATCAGGCAGCCTGACTTGGTGCGTTAATTCGAGTTCCCTTGAGGACATTTTCTCTTGGAATTTCGACCAGAGTATGGGACCGGCATTCAACCGAGTATTCTGTGGAATTTTGGTATCTACGATAAGTAGTTTGAGAACCCAGTTATAATGGCTGAGGGAACCAAAATTCTGATCACATGTCACCCATATACTGATTGCATCTCTGTGATTGACACATGAGGATGTGAAGCTAACAGCCGGATCGTAGTTGAAGGGCCATGAAAAAAAGTTTATTTTTTATTATTTAATAAACCCTGAATCTTAAGCCCCTTGCAATACGAATATATCTTATGATATGGCCTACATTGGTTTCTACAGGTCTATTGTTTTAATAACAATTTAATCAGTAGCAAGTTTTAAAGTTTGTGCCAAAATAGGCCTACAGGAAAAATAGGCAATAAACACTTCTGTTGAGTTTAAGAGTAATTTTTCTGTCGACGTATTTAAATAAACATAACGAGTCTGCTGCGGTGGTCTAGTGGTTATGCTCCTTGCCTCTGGTCCCGAGGGTTACGGGTTCAAATCAGGCCGGGGTCAATGGATTTTTTAGGATGGAAAAATCCAAGGAGCAAGTCCTCCGGGATGGACTTTAAGCCGTGGGTCCCGAATCTGAAGGTTTTCACGCTCGTAAAAAATTCTTAAGCCTGAATGAAAAGGCCTCTAAGCAAAATTTACCGAATTTTCCCCTCCTAGTACTACCTTGTTTTCCTAGATGCCAGTATGAGGCGGAACGCCGAACACGGACCACTCAAATGACATCTATACGAAAACAAGTGTAACTAAATTAGTATGGTTCAAATTCTTCCCTGTAGGGGGAGAGGGCCTAAGTATCTGTAAAGGGAAAACATGGGCTTAACTATACAACAACATATTGAAATATTATTAGCCTATGGAAAAAATTATTTTAATGCTGAAAAATTGGCCATCCATGTCTTGCGTTGTGGAAGCGGTCTGATGTCATTCTAACATATATTGTTATATGCCTTAATGTGTTTCGTGGCATAGTAATAATATTTGTTTAAAAAAAACTATCCACTTGTTTTCCTCCCTCATGGAAAAAAAATGTGGAGTTCAGGAGATTATTTAAAATTCAATGTTATTTGAAGTGTGTTAACATGCCGACTAGAATCTAACGTATCTGTGAGACAGGAGGTTTGTATACTCTGAGATCTGACATCACTGTAGACTTAAAAACAACGTGCCTTAGTAAAAGGGAGGACTAAGTGCCTATTTACCATCTACTCTATATTATTTAGTTCTACACAAACTAACAAGTAACACAAAATGGCTTATATAGCCTTTGTCACATAATCAATTAATTTATCCAATAATGTTTGTATAACATTGGTGGTCATTTGTCCTGTGTTTCCTCCAAGAGCTCAATGTAGGCCTAAATAGGCCAGCAAGTAGATCGGCGAGTACTTATTTCGGGAATAATAAATATAAATAGCAGTGTCCCATTTTTTATATAGCCTTTGTCACATAGTGAATAATCAATTAATTTATCCAATAATGTTTGTATAACATTGGTGGTCATTTGTCCTGTGTTTCCTCCAAGAGCTCAATGTAGGCCTAAATAGGCCAGCAAGTAGATCGGCGAGTACTTATTTCGGGAATAATAAATATAAATAGCAGTGTCCCAATGTACAAATCACCAGTTTATTTTTATATTAAGAATTTGTAATGTCTCTGATTCAACAGTAGGCCTGAGCCTATATCGAAACTTTAGATAGAGACGCTTTAAGTTATGAGGCATAGTTGCTATAGGCTGGCATCATCTTTCACAAGAATGATAACTGTCAAGTTGCATTTCAACTTAATAAATGAATCTGATTGATTGGTTTTGACACAAAATCCGTATTTTAATTTTCTGTTCCCTACTTTCTAAACCTAGGCCCTATATTATGACTTGAGTTTAAGTTGGCCTAACGTATCACAATGCGCCAACGTTGTTAATATTTTTAGATGAGTTCGGTGTTTTAAAAAAAGATCAAACTGTTACACGATTTTCTTAACTGTCCCGTCCTATATTCTGATTTTAGTAGGCACTAGGGGCTGCCGCCTAAACCTATTCCGCTCTCGATTACTGTGGACAGTTCGCTTTATGTCGATCACGATGCAGTCAACTTCATAGGTTCAATTTCCAAATATCCAAACCCATTTGTCAGAAACATGAATGAGTCGGTCATGATGGAATAGGAATCACCATGCTTGTTTCTGGACTATGGTTTGCGGGTTCATATCCGGGCGAGTTTGATTAATGTTTAAGGCGTTTATATACCGTAAAGCCTGAAATTGCCGAGTATCACTTTATTCGGAAGTGATCCGGTGTTGTAGATTTATGGTATGTAAAGAAACTGAAGCTTAAAATAAGAGGCCCATGGCCAAAATTTGTCGGCTCTTTCGCGTCCAGATTTGAATTGCGATGCTAATGGCATGAGTTGTTAAAGAACGTCGTTAAATAACAATACTAATACCCTCCTACCTACAGCAATAATGAGTTAACAATTTAATGAACGTACTGTATTTACTAGGGGATGTAGACTGTCACATAACACTATTGTACTCTTGGGTTGCGTACCAGTGTGCGAGCTTTAGTGTGCGAGCTAATTTCTGTTTTAACGGAAACGAAGTTAATGCTTTTAATCAAGCACTATATGAAACTAAATCACGCAACCACCTGCACTTAATGAGACCTGCAGGCCATCAGGTCTACAACCAAACATCAACAGCTGTCTGTTTATTGTTAAAATTAATGAATAATGTGAGAATTATGGAGATGGATATAAATAGCGCGTGTACAATGATCTTAAACTTAAAAATGATTTATCGGTCTCGGTTGGTTCTTTAATTTTTACCGCGCCAGCATTTTGGTCCGTGGTTCGGGAAGTTTAAACCCGGTTGAGGTTAGATGCAATTTTCTTGAGTAAATTTACGGTCCTGAAAGAACCTGAAGCCCAAAATAAGAGGCTACTGAGGAAACTTTTTGGCCCTGTCACGGCCGGTTTTGTAACGTCCTCAGTTATTAAAGATCGTCATTAAAACTCTACCAAAAAAGTATTTTGTGAAATAAAACAATGCATTTTTTATGAACAATAAATTAAAAGTAAAGAAAGTTTCTGGTTTTTATTTTTTCTTCTTTTTCTGTAATTTTATCCTTATCGACACAATTTTTATATTTTGGTTCTGTTTGTATCCTGAATACAAACCAGTTATTATGCAGCCTATTTATTTTATGTGTTTTACTGAATCACCTCTTCATCTGAAATTTTATCACCAGTAATACAACAAATTATTCAGATTTTATCGTTAAATTCTATGACGGCTGATGTTGCACTCAACATAGAGTTTGTAAATATAATTTATTGGACTTTTCTGATGAATTTGCATAAAAATCGTAATTGGTTTGATAACAAGATAATTATAATATGAAAACAATAACAATGTGGTAATCAATGTTATTGGTAGCAAATTCGTGATATTTTTATGTCGGATTGTTCATAGATTCGTGAACTTACAGGCTTCCTAATTCTTTTGTATTCTTTGATATATATGTGTGTGTGTGTGTGTGTGTGTGCGTGTGCGTGTGCATATGTGTATGTAACTTCTCTCAAGACCAATCTTATTAAACGACTGCATCCTTTAACGACCGATTTTTATGAAGAAACATAAATTTCCATTACATCAATGTGTAATTCATACCCATATAAAAGAACAACCCCTTCCCGACTACTGATCCACCATATACGGCTTATTTTATTACATTTAACTCCTATTTAGCGACTAAAATGATAAAATTACAATAAATTACAACTTATTATTAAAACAGATTTGAGGAAAGGTCAGTAAGTCACAAGACCCAACTGTTAAGTACGCTAATTCTGCTGCGATTGACCTCACAACTTGGCTGTGTTCAGGATTAAACAGACAACACACACAAAAACCTAACCAATTGTACTAATGAAATACTAACATATTAAAATGTTTATTGTTTTTCAAACAAAAATAATTAATATAATATATTATAGCCTATGATCAAGAATAATGTTTAATATTATTGCAGTGCAGTGGTTATCCTTCAACCCGAAATTGAAGATCTCAGTCCAACGTGTCTTCTTCCCTAAGACCCCTTGCTTCCATACTTCTTACTCCATCTTCGCCTACCTCTAATGATAGGCCCTAATTTTTATTTTACGAAATTACAAAGTTTGTAACTACAGTATAAGATTATTTTTAATTATTTATTTATTATTTATTCAGGCTAAGAAGATAAGGCATATTAAGATACAATTATTATAATGTTAGGTATTAAATGGACAGGAAATAAGAAAGCAACCTTTGTACTAAATGAACAAAGATCATTAAGATGATCGGATCATAAAATGAGAAAGAGGTACGACAGATGGTCGAAGGAGATTTTCAATTGGCAATATCTTGGCACAGCAAAAACTGGAAGACCAAGATCTTAGTGGAAGAAAAATACGCTGAATGGAATAACAAATAAAATGCTGAATGTTGAAGATGCATTCAATAGAAATAGGTGGAGATTAGGAGAGGGAAATTGGTCACAACCATAGAAACACCTATACATATAATATTAGGGGTTTCTAAGGTATATAAAAAAATCACTCCTCCAAAAATAAATCACCCTCATTTCACATCTCTCTTTATATAGAGTTTATGAGAAGACCAGAAGTCAATTTTATAGAATTATTTAGGTATACATTTCAGAACACCTAATCAGTAAGAGTTCTTAGTTGAAAGGAAGAATACACAAATATTACTAAAAAACAGTAAATGAAATAATTTGTTTATGGGGCTCACGTAGAACTACTATGCATTCCTGGGTTAACCCAAAATGTACAAAAATAATAATATTAGCTATATTTATGTTTTGTGTCGGATTGAAATTCAAATACGTGATGTTAATCAGATTGTAGTGAAGGAGTTTCTACAACGTCCTGTAGTTATTATGGGGGAATCATTTAACATTTAATTTCATGTTACGTTGTCTACTTCAATTTCCTCTCAAACATAACTACGGTCATAAATATTATCTCTATCGGCTATAAGTCAGGCCAACTCTACCCTGTTACCGTGGCAAACCAGCCATAATAATAATAATAATAATAATAATAATAATAATAATAATAATAATAATATAATAATAATAATAATAATACACTTATTTCAATTTAATATAAGTTAAACATTATTAATTCCTTAATATATAATGCGAGTCTGCCTGTGAAAACATATCTAAGTAGGCAGATATAAATTTCCTGTTTCTTGCTGTATTGAAAATAGAAGAATACGCTAAACGTTAAAAAGAAATCATGTTTCTAGGGCAAAATTAAATTTTAATTGAATTTTTATAACTTTTCTTTCAAAATATGAATTTTGATTGAATTGCATTACATTTTGGTTTACAGTTATTTTGATGCTGATAAAACATATATATATATATATATATATATCAACACGAATTTGAAGACAAGATAAAATCAAGACAAACCATGCAGGTGTAAGGAACATAGGCCCATAGGAAATATTATAAGAAAGGCGTTTAAGATGTGAATGGAGAATAGAATAAAGTAAAGTAAAGTATTCCCACTACAGGCCTCAGGAGGCCCTTGGGGTAGTGGGAGGTTAAGGCTCCCACTATTTCTAGACAATCGGCACTTCATGTCAGCCGGGTTGTCAGCCCTGCGTGACGGCCGCCTTTACCCCAGAACAAGCGTCTGGTACTCATTTCCGTTAGAGGCATCAAAGAAAATCCTTAAATGGGAGGCTAGAAGAAGGAAGAGATGAGGTAGGCCAAGAGAATGTTGGATGTAGTAAGAAGATGTATGGAACCAAGGGGTCTTAAGAAATAAGATATTAGATAGAGATCGCTGGCAAATCACTTGGGTTGTTGAAGAAGTACGAATGTAATGTGGAATGTTCCTAATAAAATAATAATAATAATAATAATAATAATAATATATAATATTAATCATAATAATATATAATAATAATACTTATTATTATTATTATTATTATTATTATTATTATTGCTGTTGATAAATATTAAGAACAGTAGCTCTGGTAATTAAATTTATCTATAAGAGAACCGCAGTCATATACCAGTAACGGTATTTTATTTATGGACAATATTATAAAAGACAAAATCATGGTCTGATTTATAAAAGATAAATCAATATTTTTTAATAAAAGATTGACTTTTTTGCTCTATAAAATATTTAAAAATTGACAAAAAAAAAGCCCAAAACACTTTTTTTATTGAGATTTTCCAAACTGATTAGAAAGGCTAATTAAAAAAACAGTAAAAGCTCCTTATTCCAGGGAGACATGTCCCGCAAATATTACGCGAATACAGAAAATAAAAAAAATATCAAAATAAAATCAATTAATGAGAGATTTTTAACGATTTCTGTTAATTATTACTGTCAGGCTTAGGCAAGGGCTTAAAGAACTTAGTAATGTTTTTCTTGTTTTGCCGCTTCTAAAGGTCTTTCAGTTCAGATTGATATTCAGCTGTGAATTCAGCGATAAAATTCCTTCTTTTGTCTTCGGATTTCTTGATGAATCGTACAGTTGATTCATTAACATTGATACAGCGTGATGTAGACGCAAACGACTCGCCAACGCGTAAATAGTCAAGCATTTCTGTTTTTTTTCTTACTTTAAGCGGCAATACCACTTTATTCAGCTTCGGAACTAATTTTCTTTCCATTTATTCGACATTATAAATTGGCAACAAAGCAGAAGAGACACGTGTTATTCAATCCAAATTACTGCAACGAATGACAAGTTGAAACAATAAAACACCGATCGTGGCGAGGGCGGCATTTATAACGGACATAGCGGAATATGAAATACTACAACGGTGTCTTTTTACAACGAACTTTAGGCTTAGTGACAATAAGGTTTGTTGTTCTTTTATATTAATTTGTCCATTTGGTTTGAATAGCTCTTTGTAAAAGTCGCCTTGACACGTGCCTGCAGTAAAAAAAGTTGCCGATGCTTTAGTAAAGGATACTAATGTTTTTAATATACCGACTGGATCCGCGAATAAAGACATTTTTAGCCGCGAATACAGGAACTGTGTCGCAATTTTTTAACCCGCGAATCAGGAGCTTTTGCTGTAATATGTTCTGATCAAATCATAACTTTCTGGTAATTGTTTCTCAATTTAAAACAAACAGTTCTAGGATGATTAACTGTTCTAGCTATTAAAATTTACAGCATTCTGTGAAGCAAAAATAATTTAGGAGTCAAATTAATAGATTCGGACACGTCCCCATGATGATGATGTAATATTGTGCACGGTATTCAGCTGTCGAGCACCTTAACATCGCCATGGCAACTATTGTTGCGACACAAACAGAAGGTAGGCGATTCTTCCGGTCTCCAGCGACGCATTCTTACTACCTATCCATATTTGCAAGTAATAGATCACACATTTTGTACTTCATTTTAATAGTCCAACTTCCGAAGTTTTACAACAATACAGTTATTCAATTATTTTACAATTCTCCTTTACTTGTTTTTCTTCAGTTGATTTCAATAATATAATAATAATAATAATAATAATAATAAATAATAATAATAATTATAATAATAATAATAATAATATAATAATAATATAATAATACAATAATATATAATAATACTAATACTCATCCTACTAATCATACTCATAATAATATACTCATAATCCTCATCCATCCTCCATCAATAATCCTCTCCTCCTCCTCCTCCCCTCATCCTCCTCCTCCTCCTCCTCCTCCTCTCCTCTCCTCCTCCTCCTCCTCCTCCTCCTCCTCCTCCTCCTCTCTCCTCCTCTCCTACTCCTCCTCCCCTCCTCCTCATCCTCCTCCTCCTCCTCCTCATCCTCCTCCTCCTCGCCTCCTCCTCCTCCTCCTCCTCCTCTCCTCCTCCTCCTCCTCCCTCCTCCTCGTCCTCCTCCTCCTCCTCCATCCTCCTCCTCCTCTCCTCCTCCTCCTCCTCCTCCTCCTCCTCATCCTCCTCCTCTCCTCCTCCTCCTCCTCCCTCCTCCTCCTCCTCCTCCTCCCTCCTCTCCTCCTCCTCCTCCTCCTCCTCCTCCTCCTCCTCCTCCTCTCCTCTCCTCCTCCTCCTCCCTCCTCCTCCTCCTCCTCTCCTCCTCCTCCTCCTCGTCCTCCTCCTCCTCCTCTCCTCCTCCTCCTCGTCCCTCCTCCCCTCCTCCTCCTCCTCCTCCTCCTCTCCTCCCTCCTCTCCTCCTCCTCCTCCTCCTCCTCCTCATCGTCCTCCTCCTCCTCCTCCTCCTCCTCTCCTCCTCCTCCTCCTCGTCCTCCTCCTACGCCGTCCTTTCTGTTCCTTCCTGACGTTCCGTTGTGTGCTCTTCCTCCTCCTTCCCCCGCTCCCCCCTTTCCCTTCCTCCCTCCCTCCCCCCCGGCTGCTTTGTCCCGCTTCTCCTCACCCTCCGCCCCTCGGCCTCTAGGCCTACTAAAAAGAATGGTAAAAAATCTAAAAATGTATGATGACGAAAATAATATTATATTTAATTATAATAATAACAATGAGGCTCTGTAATGGAGCTGATCGACTTTCATGGAGGCCCTCCAGGTTCTTGTGTGGTCAAAAAAGTTTGTGCGTGATCCGAAATTTTATATCCCTCTCCCGACAGTCCCAGGCAGGGTGTGTCATGTAAGAAGTACCTGTAAAGTGAGAGGTTAACTGCGATAACGTAAGAAGTAAATAATAATATCAATAATTATAATAAATATAAAATTTTATATATATATATATATATATATCAACGAGACAGTATCGCCTACTATCTACTTACACCTCTAAATTATGTGGTTAGTTTAACTGAGTAAAAGTGGACTAGTACTGAAACACGCTTAACCCCTTCATAATGTCCCATATTTAAAATAGGTGATTTCGTGCATACACTATTTTTTGTCCCAAATGGAAGGAT
Source organism: Diploptera punctata (assembly GCA_030220185.1). Classification (NCBI taxonomy): domain Eukaryota; kingdom Metazoa; phylum Arthropoda; class Insecta; order Blattodea; family Blaberidae; genus Diploptera; species Diploptera punctata. The sequence goes on along the minus strand of JASPKZ010006460.1, from coordinate 377,271 downwards.
GATGATAATTTTGTATTTTTATTTGTTATTATTGTTTGAACTAATACAGAAATAACAAACGAGTTAAAAATTACTTCGGTGTTAGAAAAAATAGAAAATTACAAAATTGAGTTGTTAGAACATGTCGTTAGAATAGCAAATGACAGAATTCCAAAAATCCTGAAGTCTAATAAATCAATTGGAAAAAGACGACGAGGACATCCAATAAAAAGACTTCTAGATTGTAAGCCTAAAGTGGGACCGGAAAAGGTCAACAAATGGCTTAACTCTATGGAAGCTAAATCATTATAATGATGATAATAAGAAATAGTTGCTTAGAGAATAAGTATCGAGCCATAACATGGCACGCTTCAGTAAGTATACAACACATTAATACCGCTAACATGAATTAAACTAGGATCACGTATAAATAATTACTTTTTGTAGCGGAAAAAAATTGTTGACGTTTCCTAAAAGTTGGCTATGCTTTTTGTGTGAACATCTGTTTCTGTTACCAGGGACTCTAGAATGATTTTCGAGAAAAAAAAGTATCAGATATCTCCATAAGAAATTACATTATGACTGATGACAATTTCGTGTTTATTGACTTACCTACGTGACTCTGAGATTAAATGATACACAGTAAAAACCCTCTACTCTAAAAACACAAACGCGTTCTGTACGAAAATATATTCTGTTTCTTTATGTCATATTATAAATGTGGATATATATATATATATATATAAAGACTGAATTGTCTCGTAATTTGCATGCTTTGGATTACGCCGTAGCGTAGTGGTTAAGGCACTGAGCTAAAGGCCGGAGGGTCGAGGGTTCAAGTCCCGTTGGGGTCAGGATTTTTAAACTGACCCAAACCCTCTGGCGGCACTATGGCCCTGGGGTCGACTCAGCCTCTAACTGAAATGAGTACCAGACGCTTGTTCTGGGGTAAAGGCGGCCGTCACGCAGGGCTGACAACCCGGCTGACAACCCGGCTGACATAAAGTGCCGATTGTCTAGAAAAAGTGGGAGCCTTAACCTCCTACTACCCCAAGGGCCTCCTGAGGCCTGTTGTGGGAGCCGTAAAGTCATACAGTGTTAAAATAAATATGTAACTTACAGTAACTAAAAATGTATGATTTCTTCACTTATACGCTAATGCATGGATATTCTAAAAATATCAGGGTACCTTTTATAAATAAATGTAGGATACAACAATTTAATAGAGGGATTTCTTCTAAATATGGTTATTATTTTTGTACATAAATTATTTTATTAGTTGAAAAATATATATTGTAACGAACCTATTGTATTTAGTTAATAAAACTACGAAAATAAATTGTGTTAAATTGCGGCCAAAACATTAAAAAATGATTAGAAAAAGTTTAATTCTCCTGCTATGAACACTACGCTGATGACTTACACACGAGACCGAAACTGATTAGCGAAACAATTAAACAACTTAATGAAAACCTTAAATCCATAGCAGAAAGGTCAAAACAAACAGAACTTATTATAAATCCTAAGAAGGCATTAGCAATTGTCATCGGCCATCAAAGTCTATTAAACAAAATTGATTATTCATCGATAATTTCTGTAAATATAAATCAAACTGAAATTACATTTAAACCTTCCGTAAAAAAATCATGGTGTAGGCCTATATTTCGACCAAAATCTTAGTTGGCAGGTTCATTTAAGAGAAACTTGTAAAAAATATATAATTAATCTTCCATTCCCTAAAAAGATTGAAAAATGTCCTTCCTTCTTCATTGAAAAAAGTGCATTCCTCAACTTTGATTATTGTGACTTAATCTTAACCGACATGAGTATCACATCCGGACGAGTTCATAATGCTTGTGCACGTTATATATCCAACCACATAACTCCAGTATTTGAAATGTTGTGTCTTGACTCCGATTGGAAGACAGGCGGAAGATACATTGCCTCTGCTTCTTATACAACACTTTGTCCGCCTCATCACCTCTTTATATTTCTACTCGCTTCCATTCGCTATCCTCCCACCATAACTTAACTGTTCCTCTACATCGAGCGTCTCACTATTCTTCATCTTTTCTTGTTGTAGCTACGCGACTCTGGAATTCTCTCCCCTCGTACATGAAGGACTGCCCGACTCAGAAACAGTTCAAGAAACCACTCACTACGTATTTCGGTAGACAATATAGGCCTAATATGTAACCGTGTTCCATGTACACTTTTATCTTTATATGTTAAACTTCCTTTACCAAGCCAATTACTTAATCAAATTATAGATTATTATTATTATTATTATTATTATTAATATTATGTTCTTATATTTTTACTATTATTATTATTATTATTACAATTTGTATTTCTTTCCGGTGTCAAGTTTATATTGTGTAGCCTGCCTGTATCATTAATGATGTAGATAATTCTTAATGTTTATTATGGGCTATGTATAATTTAACCCTGGTGAAGTGGAAGAGAAGACTTTACGGTCTTAACTCCATCAGGTAAAATAAATAAATAAAAATAAATATTCTGAGAAAATATAGACTTGTAATGAGCTGTAGGACTTATTCGTTTCCCGGTCGGCTTGAATTTCCTAGTTGAAACTTTTCATTTTTTGTTTTCAACTTAAGACAAACGACAAGAAATTCGGGTTACAATTTTACTAAAAATATTCGATCTCAATATCATCAATCGTATGCAAAGTTAATACATCCATTTATTTCACAGCAGTAAAACCAATTCATCATAATTTCATCAAAGATATCGACACCAAAGACAGTTGAAGTGTCAAACCTGTATCGGGTAGGCCCTATAGGTGTGTGGGACGGCCGAGAGAACGATGGAGAAATCAGTTTTCTGCATGAGACCGGATCGAAGCTTTTGCAATTCAATCCGTGAACAACAAGATTAATAATAAATACAATAAGATATATATCCATATATAGATAATTTCTCTCTAAGGCCAAGATGCTTGGGGACATTAATATAGCTATCTAGAAAGAAAAAGTTAAATAAGGCAGAGAGAAAGAGAGAGAGAGAGAGAGATAAAGAGAGACAAAGCGAGTGAAATAATTAATATATTTAAAATATTCAATGCATATTTTTATTACTATGACAAGATCATTTTTATTGAATTAGAAGATTATTTAAGTGTATTTTTTTGAAACTAATGAAAATATTAAATATGAAACAATTTATACTTAGAACTGACAAGTTAACAACATTATCTTAAAGTTAGGCACGCGAAATGTTTTAGCAAGATGTTACGTGTTAACTAGATAAATCGATTGTTTCTCCATCTCGTTTCAACAACAGTAAGTTCTTGTTCCTTGTTATAACCTTCCTATGCTCTTTGTAGTAACATCACCAGCGCAATATTTCTCAAATCTATAGTCTAATACAACGGTCCCCAACCTTCTTCGACTCGCGAACCTCTTCCACAATGATCTGAGTTGGGTGAACCACTGAGTTTTAAATAGGCTATACATAAGTAGACTAGCAGTAATTTAATTTCAAAAAAAGGTTTATTAACCCAACATTAACTTAACCCTTAACGGTTAAAATCTAAAGTTGCTCAATTTACGGCTTAAACGTTACACAACGTGTACAAGTTTTCATTGTCATTACTTATTAGCTCACCTCTCCCTTGGAATTCAGTGAGAAGGTTGCGCCTGCTTTCCATGTCACAGAGCTTTGAAGTCAGGAACCACACAAGTTAAATAAAGCCTCAAATAACTTTCAGCACAAAGTCTGTTTGTGTATCTATTTTTTAAATAGGCATACATTATGAAAAAAACACTTTTCGCACAAATAGGGGTATATAGGCCTACGGGCCTATGTAACAAGGGGCATTATATGTTAATCTAAATTTAAAATAATGAAAATAATAATGATAATGATAATAATAATAATAATAATAATAATAATAATAGATAGATAGATAGATCATCGGTTGATTAATGTCTTTGACATCGTCCGATTCCTAATAGCCAATTTTGTCGGTCCATCCAATCTCCTGGTTGTAGATGTTTCTCCTTCATGTATAAACATATTCCCTGATTCCAGGAGGTTTTAGGTCTTCCTCTGCCTCGTCTTCCCTCAGATTTCCATTCCAAAACAGATTTTGGTAGCCGATACTCTTCCATTCGCTGGACATGTTCGTACCATTTTAATTGTTGGGTTTTAATATAATCTAAAATAGTATCTTCAATCTTAATTTTCTCCCTTATAACTGAGCTCCTAATTTGTTTCTCTTCTTGAAATTCTTGCTGTCCTTCGTATAAAATCCATTTCCGTTGTCAAAAGATACTTATCTGTTCTTGTTGTTAATGGTCAAAGTTCTGCTCCATAAGTAATGATGCTTTTAACAATTGTATGATATATATTCATTTTATTTTTATTACTTATACTTTTATCCCACAGTATTCCATTGAGCAAGCAATTGCAAATTTTCCTTTATTATTTCTATTTCTTATTTCCTCTTCATAACTTCCATTTTTATTTATTTTAATTCCTAATTATGCCATCTCTCTACAAGATTTTATTGTTTCTCCAGTCTCCAAAATTAAATTTTGTTCTGGTTCACCAATTGATAAATATTTTGTTTTTTTCATGTTCAAATTTAATCCCTATTTTTCATATTCTAATATTAATTTTCTAGTCATATATTCTAAATCTTCATAATCTTGTGCAATTAACAATTGATCATCTGCAAAATGTAAGTTGTATAAAGTTTTGTTGTGTGAAATAGGAATTCCCATGCTTGAACATTTTCTCCATAATAATAATAATAATAATAATAATAATAATAATAATAATAATAATAATAATAATAATAATAATAATAATAATAATAATAATAATAATAATAACAATAATATAATAATTAATGTTATTGTTATTATTGTTATTATTATTATTATTATTATTATTATTATTATTATTATTATTATTATGACAATGCCGCAGAAATTAAGGAAACAATAATAGTGCTAACCTTGAAACCCGCCAATACGGAAAAGTTTTGGCGAACTCCTTGAAATATTTTGTGAAACCCCTGGGGGTTCGCGAACCACAGGTTGGGTAACAATGGTCTAATATATCTACGCACAATAACAATATTTATTTATGCTGGAAGGGAGATCCTAAATCGAAGAACATAATAGGCTACATTTTCCAATGCCAAACGAAACACAATAGGACTATACGTCTATTTAAATAGGCATATATATATAAGTGATAAGTCTACCGCTGTGGTCTCGATGTAGCGTGCTGCCTTGTTACGCAGCAGGCCGGGTTCGATTCCCGGTCGGGACAGGCTCCTGGGTGAGGTTTTTTTTCGGGGTTTTTCCTCACCTGTAAGTAAAATGTCACTAAGCTTAGGGCCCAACGGTCCTCGAAAATCATCCGGCCATCATCATCATCCTTATCATTAGCATCATCTTCCATCACCGGTCTGGAAAGCTACGGGAAGCTACCACACGTATAATTCCCTAGTAAAGCTGCAAAACATAGCATGAAAATACTATGATTGCAGTGAAAGACCTGCCTTCGGACAGAATTACTATGGATGGATGGATGGATATATATATATATATATATATATATATATATATATCTTGAAGTTTAGGAACATATTCAATGAAAGCATCTAAACCTAATATGTTCAGTGTTAAGATATGAACAGATATATATATATATATATATATAGGCCTATATCTGTTCATATCTTAACACTGAACATATTAGGTTTAGATGCTTTCATTGAATATGTTCCTAAACTTGAAGATACCTTGACGGGTCCATCGTTGTTTTGGCCTTCTTCTACTCCTGTATTCCTTCATCTTCTTAAGTGGCATTACAGTCCAATGCGGACCTTCGCCTCCTCCACTGACCTCCTCCAGTTGTCTCTGTCCTTAGATCTTACATTCCACCTTGTGATTTTACATTTCCTAATATCATTGTAGGCTACACATCATCCCACCATCTGGTTTTAGGTCTCCCTCTTTGTCTTTTTACTTTCCTGTGGTCGTAATAAAAATATGATAAGCGACTGCCTTTTCCTCCATTCTATTCACATACCCTACCCACTTCTATGTCATAATTTTTATAAATGGGACATATCCATGTTTAGTTCATTGCTTATTCTCCAGTATCTTTCTCAGAATTTTCCGTTCATTCAGAAACGGCCAGTTATCTACTAATATTTGCATATACTAGGATACATGTTCTTGCATTATTTAGGTAGGTGCAATGAAGCTTTTTAGTAGACGGTTTGGATCAATTCGCTGCAAATAATCTTGCCAATTATTCTGATAAATCTGATTGTCTTCAGTAATGTATGTGACGTATTAAATCTTATGTTATTGTAAACCACGAAGTGAAGATGCCGAGTTTAATTATGGTATTATTTATTTTTCCTCCAGGTATTGCTTTTAACAGACTTCTCACCTAGGGAGACTAGTGAATGGACTAAACATTCAGAATATAAGTTAATTATACCAGACAAATGTATTTGATTATAAAGTAGTTACAGACGAGCACTTTAAGATAAGGAACCCAGGATTTCATACGAAAAATACCTGATTTTAAATGTTTAAAATAGTTGTGTTTTGATATTCATAACTACGTATATATCTGGTGATAAATACCATGGGACCTTCATTAAATGTGGGACCAAGTCCATCTACTAACAATTATCTCATATATTTTCCGAATATAGATTTTGAAATATGAAAATATCGACGCATTATAAACAATTTTAAAGAATCTACAAAAACTGAATTTTGGAAATAAGACTCAGACAGTAGCGTTTGAGATTAGTCCCGGTTTCACATCGCCGAGTCGACCAATTCTGATGGATTTTTTTTTACGATTTGCTTTAGTTGTAAAGGCAATCTATGCTCATCTGGAGAGGTCCTATATTTTTTTCCTTGTGTGGTTATAAAAATCTCTTTGTGCTCCAGAGCAACAAATCCTCTACTTGACAGTCCGTTTCCTTTAAAGTCCCGGGAGGCGTAAGTGCACGTAAAAGTACTCTAGTTTCAAAGGAAGATGTCAAATTAAGGAAGACAAAGTTAAGGCAATTTCATTACTAGGACTCATTTCATCATTCAATAAAATTAAATCAGTGAACTTCTGTAAAAAAGTACGTAATACATTAAAAGTACCCAAATAACGAAGCGATTTGATCTCAAATGTTAAAATATATGTAAATAAGTTTACGTTTATGTTATATATCATTCCAAAGTTTTAAATTATTTTTAAAGTAATTTATATAATTCAAGAAAAGGAAAATATTGATTTAGCTTATTTGCTTTTTTAAATCTAAAAACTTCTTTTTGTACAATCAGTGCAATTTGATATGAATACAAGAAATAGAAACTAATCCGTTTATAAGTAAGACCCGTTAGCTAACCTAAAATATTACATGCTTTGTTTTGAAAACAATCTTATCAAACATTGCACATTATTTTGTTGGAGATAAAATTTAAAAAGCTGTTTGCCTAATACACGTGTAACATGGGATATGTGACGTCATCAATCACTTGTATATTGCTTATAATAGTATAAAATTGCTGCCCATTATTTATCTTTTGTAGTTTTGCCGACTGTTCCATCAATAATGCTGACAGTAAGAAACCTGTACTTTCTGTCTTACATATAAGAAAAATGTAGCACAAATATTTCACAATACGTGGGAAAGGATGTAGTTAGGAAATTGACTGGAACACTTGTTTACATTATCCTAACCCTTACCTTAAATTATACCAAGCGACACAATATTGTCATTTTTCTTCTTTAAAAAATGAATTCACTAGAATCATGTTAATCTTCCATTTTTACTTATATGTTCTGAAACTTCCTTGAAATATTGTATTTGTACGATAATATATTGTGTTGTGCGTAATTTATTATGCTAAAAAAATCTTAAAAGGAGTTCTAATATTTAACGTAAATTGTAGGGTTCAAAGTTACACATGATTCTTAATTCTCTACCTAGTTTCATAGACTCTCCTATCAAATGTAGGGTTCAAAGTTACACATGATTCCTAATTCTCTACCTAGTTTCATAGACTCTCCTATCAAATGTAGGGTTCAAAGTTACACATGATTCCTAATTCTCTACCTAGTTTCATAGTACTCTCCTATCAAATGTAGGGTTCAAAGTTACACATGATTCCTAATTCTCTACCTAGTTTCATAGTACTCTCCTATCAAATGTAGGGTTCAAAGTTACACATGATTCCTAATTCTCTACCTAGTTTCATAGTACTCTCCTATCAAATGTAGGGTTCAAAGTTACACATGATTCCTAATTCTCTACCTAGTTTCATAGTACTCTCCTATCAAATGTAGGGTTCAAAGTTACACATGATTCCTAATTCTCTACCTAGTTTCATAGTACTCTCCTATCAAATGTAGGGTTCAAAGTTACACATGATTCCTAATTCTCTACCTAGTTTCATAGTACTCTCCTATCAAATGTAGGGTTCAAAGTTACACATGATTCCTAATTCTCTACCTAGTTTCATAGTACTCTCCTATCAAATGTAGGGTTCAAAGTTACACATGATTCCTAATTCTCTACCTAGTTTCATAGACTCTCCTATCAAATGTAGGGTTCAAAGTTACACATGATTCCTAATTCTCTACCTAGTTTCATAGACTCTCCTATCAAATGTAGGGTTCAAAGTTACACATGATTCCTAATTCTCTACCTAGTTTCATAGTACTCTCCTATCAAATGTAGGGTTCAAAGTTACACATGATTCCTAATTCTCTACCTAGTTTCATAGTACTCTCCTATCAAATGTAGGGTTCAAAGTTACACATGATTCCTAATTCTCTACCTAGTTTCATAGACTCTCCTATCAAATGTAGGGTTCAAAGTTACACATGATTCCTAATTCTCTACCTAGTTTCATAGACTCTCCTATCAAATGTAGGGTTCAAAGTTACACATGATTCCTAATTCTCTACCTAGTTTCATAGTACTCTCCTATCAAATGTAGGGTTCAAAGTTACACATGATTCCTAATTCTCTACCTAGTTTCATAGTACTCTCCTATCAAATGTAGGGTTCAAAGTTACACATGATTCCTAATTCTCTACCTAGTTTCATAGACTCTCCTACAAATGTAGGGTTCAAAGTTACACATGATTCCTAATTCTCTACCTAGTTTCATAGACTCTCCTATCAAATGTAGGGTTCAAAGTTACACATGATTCCTAATTCTCTACCTAGTTTCATAGACTCTCCTATCAATTGTAGGGTTCAAAGTTACACATGATTCCTAATTCTCTACCTAGTTTCATAGTACTCTCAAATCAAATGTAGGGTTCAAAGTTACACATGATTCCTAATTCTCTACCTAGTTTCATAGACTCTCCTATCAAATGTAGGGTTCAAAGTTACACATGATTCCTAATTCTCTACCTAGTTTCATAGACTCTCCTATCAAATGTAGGGTTCAAAGTTACACATGATTCCTAATTCTCTACCTAGTTTCATAGACTCTCCTATCAAATGTAGGGTTCAAAGTTACACATGATTCCTAATTCTCTACCTAGTTTCATAGACTCTCCTATCAAATATTAAATAAGAGAAAATATGCATTTTGTTATAGATAAATGAAATTATTATTGATTCATAATTAGTTTCTACAGCACAATAAGGGAAATTATGCAAGTTAAAAAAAATTAGGAAAAATAGAACAAAAACGTTTGAAATTGTATGGACACCCCATAAGAATGGAAGAAGACAGAATACCAGAGAAAATCCTTAATTGGAAAGCTAATGGAATAAGTGGAAGACGCAGGCCTAGAGAACGATGGATGGTTGGAGTGAAGAGAAGTATGGAAGCTAGAGATTTGAGGAAAGAAGATGTTTTAGACAGGAACTTCTAGCGACAAATCAGTTTGGGTTGAAGGAGAAACACTGTATTGTGGAATATTAATAAATAAAAAATAATTAGTTTCTGAAAATAGTGATGATAACGATAGGCTAATTAAGGTAAAATAAACTAAAATTTAATGTGAACAAAGTTTTCAGCTAAATTAGTTGCTGGAGATAATTGTGTTGATTATGACGATGGATAAGTTAGTATTTTAAAGCTCAGATCACTGAGGCTGCAATTCAAATCTGGTCTGGAAAGAGACAATTTTTGATCGGAACCATCGTGTTTCAGAATTAAGATTATTTTTCTTTCGTAAATATAGGATATGGGAGGGATGACTGCACCTTCCTTCCGGTAAAGGTATATTTAAAATTGTATGTCCTGAAAAATCCATTGACCTTGACCTGGGGTGAACCTGCGAACTTCGGATCCAGAGACTGCTGAGTAACCGCTAGACCACCCCTGATCAACACCTACAGTATGCCTGTAGTTCTCAAGTCCATAGTTGTTATATTTTAGATACAATGTGGATATCTGCATTTAAACATGAGCAGCTAGTAAACTAGGCCTATGTACTTAACTCTTATCTACAGAGTTGGTTTTCTTTCCAAAACTTGTACTCGTGATTGTGATGTACACCAAGGGTAAATAATAATAATAATAATAATAATAATAATAATAATAATAATAATAATATCAATAACAATAACAACAACGACAATAACAATAATAATAGCAACAACAATAACAACAATAATACGGAGGGTTGTTTCTGATCTCTGATAACAAATGATTTTTAAGTTTTACCTTAAGGATAGCCGTGTCTCCACCATCGAGCATGCTCTAATTGATGGCTCTTCACCCGAGCTATGGTTCGGCATCGGAGTTTCCGCTGCAGAAGACTTACGCAGCACAGCCATGTCTAGAAGTTCCCACTCCTCTTTATATGCTTTCCAGAGACCGTCTATTGTTCGAGGACGCCTGTTTCCCAGTGCCCTTTTGAAGAGTCCAAAGACACAAAGTCCATCGGCGATGCATCAGGAGACTTCACTGGGATGTTGCTGAATGGAATAGCATGTATTCCAGTTTCCTGCTCCATTTCTCCAGGAATGTCAGGGTTGAACCCGAAGTGTGACTGGAGGCCTTGTCTTGGTGCACCCAGACTTGGTTTTTGTCTGTACCATAGAGAGCTGGGATTTCAATCCGGTAAATTGGGGTGAGTACTTCTTCCTGGTAGTACTGGGAGTTGATATTGGCCTTTTTAGCTACTCTACGAATGGTCAGTTTTTCATTGTAGCAACATCCCGCGATGACCATAAATCCATTGGATAAACTTTCTCTGCATTCGGCATACCACTTTTGAAAAATTGTTTCACCCCTTTCTCTATAGTAAATTGCCCGGGGTTTGTTGCAGTCTCCTAGATAAACATATGCTTCATCAAGTGTGACCAAAAATTTCCATATTTCTCCTGCCATGTGCTTTTCATAGATTTCTGCGGTTGGTGCGGCATTCGGCAATGTGACGTGGCAACAATTTATGAACCCTGCTTTTGTGGCGCTTCCCCATGTTTAAATCATTGTTTATTATGGTGTTTACAGTTTTAAGGGATATTCCCAATCTGTTCGCAATCACCCTTTGTGTGGCAGGGTTACCAGCAGCGATAAGGACCTTGACCTTTCTGATTACATCTGGGGTGCGGGTAGTAGCAGGTCGTGGATTTGCCCGTTTTTTTTTCCCCTTTTGGAATTAATCCCAAGCGACCCTTTCCCTTTTTATTATGCACTGAGTTAATTACACACTTCGACACCATAAAATAACGTTTTTGCAAGCCTCAATAATCGCGGAATAACTATAATTAGCGTCGGAAAGGGCAGTAATGTACCCTTCCCAAAACGGGTCTATCTTCTTAGGCATTATAAGAGCAACACGCATGCGAGTGTAACAGAAGCAGCACAGTGACTGGTTTATTACCTCGCACACTCCTGCCCTGATGACTCTCACTCCAACGTCACAATCTACTTGGCAAATCGTTATCCGAGATCGGAAACAATCCTGTAGTACTAATGACAATAATAATAATAGTACTAATGACAATAATAATAATAATCATAATAATGACAATAACAATAGTAATAATAGTGACAATAATAATAGTTGGCCTAATAACAATAATATTAATAATGATGATAATAATAACAATAATAATAATAATAATAATAATAATAATTATTATTATTATTATTATTATTATTATAGTAATATGTATTACATTTTCTCATGTAAGCCTAAATAAATTTAAATCAATTAGCTTTACAAAAAGCTTATGATCACGTACAACAATAGCAATACTCAACCTATTGGAATAATCGTACCACCTATTACCCCTAGACACGATATGACGTAACATGTTAATGAGTATACAAATAACAGAATAATAATAATAATAATAATAATAATAATAATAATAACAGAATAATAATAATAATAATCTGCCTCCTGTTGACCTGTTTTCACAAGAGATTAATCCGTACATCTCTTTAGGGACGAGCAACACATATTTTCCCTTTGGGTTTACAGCTGAGAAATTTTATTTGGCGACATTCTTTCAATATGTTTGAATAAATTACTTACTAATGTTTAAATTCTCTATTTCAAATTGAATATTCCTAATTCATATTTAAACCTTCGTTATATTTTTTATCCATGATTATGCAACCTAATAACGGCATAAAAATTTAATTTCTCCTGTTTCTAGTTTCTACCTGTATGATTTAGTAATTTTTCAATTTTCGTATCCATATGTTAGCATAGGTAGGTATCGTATTGCCAAATATTTTGTGACTTCCAATTGTGTATATTTTAGAGCGTTATTTCTTGTTTTTCCACACAGGTCATAAAACTAGTTTAATTTTTTATGTATGTCATATTCTGGAAGTACAACTCATTAAACACTAGGCAATTATATTTATTCATATGTTGTATTGGTTTGTTATCAATTATTAATTTTGCATCTTCTTATTATTATTATTCTTCTCGTCTCCATCGTAGTTTAGCCTCTCACCTTTTAGGTATTTTTACAAGTCTCATGATGCCCGGGCACGACCTGTAGGAAGTAGGATTTTGAACATTGGATCACACGCTTACTTTCTAATCCACATAAAGACATACAGGGCCTCCCTTAATGAATGACCAGCTGAATTCAGGACCTCCCAAAGACAACACAACATTCAGTCGAAGCACGCCATTCACACACACATTGTTAGTAAACATGGCGAATATGATAATGATGAATATGATGGCCAGATGTTGTTAGGGGATTATTTGGGACTTAACGTTTCCTAAATTTTCTCTTACAGGTGGGTGAAAAAAAAAACCGAAAAAAATCACCTAGGAAACTTGTCCCGGGTCGAAGCCGGTCCCGCTGCGCTTGAGACAGCGACGCTACCGAACATCACAGCGGAGAGGCGGACTGTTTTGCAACTAATGCGATTTTAATAACAGTAATTTTATTATTATTATTTTATTTTTATTATTATTATTATTTTTATTTTTATTATTATTATTATTATTATTATTATTATTATTATTATTATTATTATTATTATTATTATTATTATTATTATTATTATTAGCTGCACTAGAATGGACCAGATAAGAAACGAGGATATCCGTGAAGAACTGCAGATCTACTCTATAAAAGAAAAGATATTTAACAACAAGATACAGTGGAAATAACATGTAGAGAGAATGGAAGAAAGAAGATTACCAAATAAAATCTTCCATTATTTTCCAAGAGGAAGAAGAGATGTCGGACGTCCTCGGAAGAGATGGTCTTAGATCTATTAGTGAAGACGGAACAGGCAACTCTTGCCTAAACCAGGAAGTGAAGAAGAAGAAGAAAAAGATTATTTTTAATTTATTATTATTATTATTATTATTATTATTATTATTATTATTATTATTATTATTATTATTATTATTATTATAAGAAGGTCCACCGCTGTGGTCTCACAGGTTGCGTGCTGCCTTGTCACGCAGCGGGCCCGGGTTCAATTCTCGGTCGGGACAGGCTCCTGGGTGAGGTTTTCGGGGTTTTTCCCCACCTGTAAGACAAATGTCAGGAAGCTTAGAGCCCAACGGTCCCCGAAAATCATCCGGCCATCATCATCATCCTTATCATTATCATCGTCCTTCACCGGTGTGGAAAGCAACAGGATGCTACCACACCTACAATTCCCTTGTAAAGCTGCAAATCATAGCATGAAAATGCTATGATTGCAGTGAAAGACCTGTCCTCGGGCAGAATTACTATGGATGGATGGATTATAAGAAGAAGAAGAAGAGGATGGCCAAAAATAACGTGAATTGGTGGTGTTTTGAAAAGCATGAGGGAAAAAATGATTGGACGGTGGAGATTGTAATGTGAGAGGGATGTGGAGGAAAGTAATAGTAGATTAATTGGGCGCAGGAGGATGATGTGAAGAATTCTGAAACCTGATAAATAAAAATAAAAGATTATTATTATTATTATTATTATTATTATTATTATTATTATTATTATTATTATTATTATTATATAAAGGAAAATTTACCGAATTTTCCCGTCCTTGTACTACCTTGGTTTCCTAGATGTCAGTATGAGGCGGAACGCTGACCACGGACCACTCAAATGACATCTATACGAAAACAAGTGTAACTAAATTGGTATGGTTCAAATTCTTCCCTGTAGGGGGAGAGCGCCTAAATCTCTGTCAAGGGAAACATGGGCTTACAAGATACAAGATATAAATCTCTATTCTATTCTCAGGTTTGACATCTTCTTGTGCCCATTTCAAGATCCTATAGTCAATCTCAATTTCTCTCCATTTTTCACGCCTCCTCCGTTGTTCCGACTATTCTTTGTGTGCATGTTACTTTTAGTCTTCCCTTCTTCCTTCTTCCTGTCGGATTCTATTCATAAATCTTCCTCTGTAATCTGTCTTCTGGTATCCTTTTTCATTTGTCCGAATCAGTTTCTATTAGAAATCTTTGGTATTTAACATTTTCTCTTTTAACATTATTTGTAATTGTTTCTCTCTCCTCGAGATCATTGCTCATCGTCACCAAAACTTCATTTCGTTCTTGCACTCAAATGACATGTCTCTGAGCCCGTATTTTTTTTTTAATTGCATTATAAATATTCTTTTCTTTAATAATGATGGGTCTATATTTTCCCAATATAATTCTGTTTAAATTCGCGATATTGCTATTTTACCTTAATTAATTCTTGGATTAATGTCATCTTAAGGATTCCTCTTCTTATTCTCAGCACTTCCATCTCCTCTCAGGCCATTGGCGATGGAACGTAGATTATTTATCGATGCAAAATTGGAATAATGACAAATTAGCACATCATCCTTTTCCATGACTAGTCTTCAATTCTCTCTGAGGTAAGTTGATTTGGGTTAATATTATGACTTATGTCATTTTAGCTCTAAGCTGCGCATGTCGATATAAACAATGGAGAGACATTCGTATTATTTGCTGAATGAAATATTGAAACTTGTCGAAAATTAAAACTGTTAAACTATTGAATGTTTAATATAAAAGCAATTGTGCAGTAAATTTGACTTGTTCGTTGAAATGTTTAACTTAGCATGTTTGTTTAACATGTACAGTATGACAGTAACATCTGTTACTATTATGGCCTTTCGTGTTTTCTTACTGTAATATTAGTTTCTAAATCGTATTTACCCTGCATTAGAACAAAAATTATGTTTTCTACTCTTTAGGTTTAAATTTTCACTTTTTATCTAATAATATGGTAATTGTAAGAACGGATATATTAATTCTGTAATTATAAATGGAATAAACTTATATTTATATTTTAGCAGTTATTTTAGTTTTATTTTCACACAGCCTTCTAGATCAAATATTGATTTAATGTTCAGATTTAATTAATTCGATAAATATAAACGTTTCAATAAAATATTAGCATTGTTTATTTAGAGTAATTTGTTTTAATTAATTTTACTTTTTTTATTAAAATCAAAATGTTCACCATTCTGGAGTAACGTTGTTCCTTTGGGCGCTGGATATGTGTTCGATCCCGGGATAAGGTTATTTTTGTGGATTTTCCCTTAACTGTAAGACAAGTATCGGGAGCTTAAACTCCCAAATAGTATCAGAACACCGTTTTGTCATCATCGCTCTATCATTTTCGACTCGTTTAGTTATGAATTTACGAGTGAATAGTATTATTATGCCTTAAATGTTAGTTTTGTCTCGGTGGTGGCCCTGGTATTCCTGACAGGTCGTGTCGCAGTAAGGTCCGAGAGGAGTGGTGCACGTAAAAGAACATACGAATGAAAGGTTAAACTAAGTAAAAATAAAGATAAATAAAATTTAACATAGCTATTTAAAAGTTTATACCTGTGAAGTATGATAGAACGTACACAATGGAATTATACCGTAATCTATAGCGTGATATCAAATTATAATGGACCTGGAGGCCGAAAATATATTTTATAATTAGGTGGAGGACCGAAGTTAAAAATAAGAGAGATCATTTTACCAGATTTGTAATTAACAAGTACACTTTAGGTACTACTCTTGAAATATATATATATATATATATATATATATATTAGAATCAGCATACCTATTCAAAGGAGGAATAAGTCATTTCGTTAACCTTGAACTTGGTGCATGGTGCCATATAGGTATACTTTTTTCTCACTACTAAGTGTTTTCGGATGTTTATCACAGTGCAGATTAGATAAATACAGACTTCATTAATAATATGCTATGACTGATATAATGCTTAACAGTTCCTATTTTTATGATATTAAATAAAATAAATTATGCATAATTAAAATAAGGCGTTATTAATTAAATAAATGTGACGCAGAAATTATTTTACTCCCAGAAACACTGGATTTTAAGTCTCGTAAGTAAAAGTTTTAATTTAATTTTAGCAATCAATTTTCTAAGTGTCATGACTTTACAAATTTGATAGCCTAGGCCTATATGATTATCATGTCCCCAGAGAGTAATAATTAGCCCTATATACTAATTAACTAACTCACTGGCACTATCAAATCCTAGGTTCATGGACATAAGCTCTTCATACCTCCCTATCTTTTACCAAGTTTTGCAATCATCCCCTGTATAATTTATCTCCCACAAATCATGGTTAATATTATTCTCTAACCTCATTCTTGATCTACCTACTGGGTGCTTTCCCTCTGATTACCCTACAAGGAGTTGCCATGGCTTCTTTCATTCCCTAATCATGCAACATGTCCTGCCCATTGCAGTCTATGAGACTTAACTGTTCTTATTATAACTGGTTTCTCACAAAGATCATGTAGCTCACTTATGTAGTCTTCTCCATTCCCATAGGCTATATGTTCGTCTCTCTCTTTGTTCCAAATGTTATCCTAAGAACTTTATTCTCAAATAAATTAGGCCTCCTCGTAATCTTTTCTCCTCCCTTAAAGTGAGTTCATGTTTCATACCCATATATCGTAATGTAACTGGGAGAAAACTTTTTATAATATTATATATATTTATTAATATTTAGGGCTGATATGTAGGCCTATATACACACAAACATATATATAGTCCACCGCTGTGGTCTCGAGGTAGCGTGCTGCCTTGTCACGCAGCGGGCCCGGGTTCTATCCCCGATCGGGGCAGTTTTTCTGGGTGAGGTTTTTAACGGGGTTTTTCCTCACCTGTAAGACAAATGTCAGGAAAACTTTAATGCCCAAACGGTCCCCGAAATCATATGGCCATCATCATCCTTATCCTTATCATTATCATCATCATCATCATCATCACCATCATCCTTCACCGCTGTGAAAAGCAACGGGAAGCTACCACACCTATAATTCCCTAGTAAAGCTGCAAGCATAGCATGAAAATGCTATGATTGCAGTGAAGGACCTGCCCTCGGGCAGAATTAATATGGTGAATATATATATATATATATATATATATATATATATATATATATATATATATATATATACGCTCTTTATATAGGTCTACTATTATATATTAATGATATGTTAATTGTGTCAGTTTAAATTAATCGCTGAGAGGAAAGCACGATACATTATGAGGAAAGCAGATTTCTTGGCCGTTCGTTCTGACCAAAGACAATGTAGTTTCTTGGGATAAATGAAGTAATATCAAGTTCTTTAGTAATTTTGCAATAACATATTATATTCCTGGCAGCAGAATATCTACATTAAGTCATTAACATAATTCTAAGAACGTTCCTAGAATAAGATAATGGCAATTAACAGAAACGTTCAGATGGAACAGAAGTTCTACTCGAATTTTTACCTTAGGAAGAATTTATAAAGAAATGTTACAATATCTGACATCACATGATGGACACTGGGCTACGTTTTCTTATAATTTTTAATAAAAGTAAAGGTGTGGTTATCACGCAATGACGCGTGCTGATTTGTCGCGCACGCATCGCGCATGCTACAGGGCACCACACACAGACAGGCGGTTCTAAACAAACACTTTAGCATCTCTAATTACATGCCACCAAAAAGCCACTTGTATCCTATTGCTCGACTGTTCTCTTAACCTCACATAATTAGAAACCTGAAATCTAGGTATTTAAAATTATCTGTGGAATAATGAAAAATGCTGTAGGGTTTTAATTTCTAATATTTTACTTATTTGCAGACCTAATGGAGCCATATTATTAAAATGAGTTTTAAAACTATGTGTTTATGAGGCAGATAATGTAACGAAGCTTTATAGAGGTTAGGATCTATAGCGTGCTTATGTGTGAGCTGCAATCAATGTCTGAGTTCATTAAAAATAAACACATTAGATCTATTAGAACAAAAACAATTGTAATATATTATTATTCGTAATAGAGTAAATCTGTTTAGATTCATCAGAATTTACACGTTTATAAATATCCAGTACCTTCAGCCTTTGTTTCGCAAATTAAAAATGATGGTCACTTACTTACTTACTTACTTACTTACTTACTCACTGGCACTATCGAATCCGTAGGTTCATGGCCGCGCGGACATAAGCTCTCCATACATCCCTATCCTGAGCTAATGCTTCCCAATCATTCCCTGTATAATCTAGTTCCCTCAAATCATAGTTAATGTTATTCTCCCACCTCACTCCTGGTCTACCAACTGGACGTTTTCCCTCTGGCTTTCCTACAAGAAGCTTCCATGCAAAGTCTTGCATTTCCCATACGTGCAACATGTCCTGCCGATCGCAGTCTAGGAGACGTAACTGTTCTTATTATAAAGACCATGGTAGTTCATTGTTATGAATGATGGTCACTACCCACTGTATTACTTATAATCATAACTGTGTAGGATTAATGCATGAAATATAGGCCTATAAATGGCTTATCTCTCATCAATAAATAAAAAAAATCAAATTTCTGAGGTAATTGTTAGCGAATCAGCCTCTAACGGAAACGAGTACCAGACGCTTGTTCTGGGGGTAAAGGCGGCCGTCACGCAGGGCTGACAACCCGGCTGACATAAAGTGCCGATTGTCCAGAAAAAGTGGGAGCCTTAACCTCATAGATTTATACCAATTGTTATTGAATACTTGTGTTTTGCACTCTTTTAACTTTACTATCTAACTTCTCTTGGTTAACTCTTGTTTTTTCGACCCCGACGCTATTAGGGCATCCGAGGGCTAGGGAGTCTTTCCTTTCTTCCATTTCTTCTTTCCTTTATTTTCTTTTCTTCTCCAGAAAAGCCTGACCAGAGGCTATAAGATGGCAGCCCCATCACTGGTCTTGCCTTCCTTTGGCCAGCAACCAATCAAAGGGACTATTATTATGCTTTCAAGTCTTATACGAGAATTTCGCAGAAGGATCATACTATTTAGACTGGAGGGAAAATTTTCTATAGGATCGTAACAGGCCTTGGCCTAATACTTGAAGGAAGAAGAAGAAGAAGAAGAAGAAGAATTTCAACAAATAAATTTATTAATTGAATTTCTAAATTAAGAGGGTTATCAGATGACTGAAAGCAAGTAATGGTCTCTTAAACCAATCTACTACCCCAAGGGCCTCCGGGTCTGTTGTGGGATCACTTTACTTTACTTACTTTAATTGTTAGCAATTCACAATCATACACTAACTAATTAATAGGCACTATCAAATACGGAGGTTCATTGCAACGCGGGCATGAGCTATCCGTAAACCTCTAACCCGAGTTAGTGTTTTCCAATCATTGCCTGTATAATTTACCTGCCTCATATATATCATATCATACTTTATTATTGGTCTATTTACTGAGCGCTTTCCCTCTAAAGAAACTAAAGAAGATGGGTGAAAGTAGAAATACTTTCAAATGTTGATTGGGAAACCCTTAGGATAATTAATAACTAAAGAAGTTTCCATGCCTCCTCAAAATCGTAAGATGAAGACATTAAATACTACTTAAAGCAGGAATTTATTTTTTTAATCAGTATATTCACGACATTTGTATGAGTGTGACATGTGATGTGTGGCCACTAAAGGAATTAAATAAGTTAAAAATGAAGATATTCGTAAATACGTCCTAAGTGAATAATCTGTAACATAAAGGATAGGAAGGAGAATGAGGAAGTTGTACAATGTGTAACTTCATAATTTATATCTTTGTCATAGACTAATGATGTCAGGATTATTAAGTCAAGGGGATCGAGTTAAGCAGGTCATGTGATTTCGAAGGGGTAAAAACTAGAAATCCTTTCAAATGTTGATTGGGAAATCTTTAAGATCATTAATGGTGTAGGAAGGAGGGAATATTTGGATATATCTTAGGCAGCTAGATTGTGTTGACTGAAGATAGGGATCAGTGGAGTGTCTTATGGGGATTCCGTACCATGGATTTAATAAGTTAAGTATTTTGTATGTGGACCTGAGTAACTTATATATTGGAATGATGTACATACCCAGAACCTTATCATCACATTAGCATTTTACAAATAAAATAAGTTGTATTACATTTATCTTTAATTTATTTATAAGTTATTCATAGTCGCTTGTACTACAATGGTCATATTGCAGGATTTTACTAGATTATAGCTTTTATGTCTGTAAATTTCTGAGTTCTTTCTCACTGACATCCCGATTGTAGAACTTTCTCACTCATGAGGGACCTTTTCGCTAGTTGCATATCACTTGACATTCCAGAAGGAGTAATGTATAATGACAAACTTTAGGTGCTAATGGAATATAAACGAGGAAATTATAGGAGATCAAATAATGCTTGGAGTGAAATATTGAAATTAAATATTCAATGCTCTTGTAACTAATATCAGAATGGTTTTTCATCTTTTAAGCAATTAATATAAATTGTAGTGATCTATTTTCAGATTGACTATTATGGACCACGGGCAAGATTTCTCCTTCCTGAGATGCAGTGAGGGAACAAAGAAGGACGCTTCTTTAATTGTATAAGCTATAGGTTAATTATTGTCCCCTCATCTATAGGCTCTTGCACACATTTGAAGGAAATATTTATATAATTACCTGTTCGTCTATTGTTGCAGATATTTCCTATTTTATGGTTGGGAAATCTTCGATTTCTTCAGTTTTTTTAAAACAATATCCTTGTTCTTCCCTTTTGGACTAAAATAGTATTGAAATTTACTCTAGAAGAAGTCAATGGCAAAGCCTTGGAGGACAGATCTGAGAATGTTGGGAGGTTGCGTGGTCCACAGGATGTATACATCCGTCAGATGTTCTTATGGAGTGATGATGGTTCGTATCAACACTCGCACGTATCTGGATCGTAGTTTCATTATCTCCAAAGTCGCTTTCTATTCCTACCTCTTCAAAAAGTAGTGTATTGGCCTCTTCAATATAGCAATGATATAGTTGCCAATTTATTTTTGATGTGTTTAAATGCGATAAGGTCCGTTTGACTTGGAGTGACTGACACTGGACTGAAGAAATCACCTAACAAGTTCTCTACTACAGCCAGATTCACACTCATTGCAGTGGACTTGACAACGAAACGCTCTCGATCAACGTTTAATCACTTCTTTTCCAGTCACTGGAATGTAAAATAATAGTAATAAATTATATTGTAACTCATAACATAATGCTCAGGAAAAATGCCCTGATGGCGACCATTGTTGTCAATGCCGGTTCAAACTTCGGATATAAGCACATATTACGAGCCTCTATCTAAACAACATGTCTTGGTTTTAAAATAAACGAAAACCGAAGTGCCGTTTCTTTGACATAGGCCTATGGTGTAATTAATGGACAATTTAACTTCAGAGACAAATTATCTTTCATTACTGCATAAAATACCATATCACCTGACTTTACCCGTCGAAAATATCACGTTGCACGTCTGGATTACACATTTCACCTTTCACTCGAAAGATATATTGTTTTCATTGCTATCAGTTAAGTGCATCTTCTTCAGTTCTTAAGAATGTGGCTGATACTAATATCAGACCGGTAATAATATTTTTTCTGATAACTTGTGGCTCGAATTTCCTGTGGCATTTGCCATATAGTTGAGGGAAACGTAATCAGGAAATCCAACCCAACCAGCAATCGAATTGCATGTGAGACAACGTTTTATTCGCAAACCACTTTTATTATTTTTTTAACAAGAAAGAAATAAGTAGAGATAAAGTACATACGAACTCTACATGGCTATTAAGTGAGTCAATAAAGATTCAGTTTTTTCTAATAATGATAGAAGTATTTTATGAGTAGTGGAGAGGGAAATTAAGAAATGAGAAGATAATATAAACTTGCTGGACCAGGTTCAATCTCCGGTTTATTGTGTTGTTCTACACACTGCTTCAAAACACCGGGATTACATTTCAGAAGTTATTAGTCTTGGCTAACTTTATTTAAAATAATTTTATTTAATTTAAAGTGGAAAAGCAAACATCAAAAGGCCTACTCAAAAAGTTATTTTCAAATCAGGTAAACTATCTGAAGAGGCAAAATAAAAGCCTAGTTATTGTGATATCTGAATTATTTTACAAAAAGAAAAAAAAACACAACAATTAAAAGTTTAATACATAGGAAAGATCAATCAATATTTGCCTCTGGGCCCGGGCAAAGGAAAATAGATAGCACTTACATTTATGAACTGGACGCTACAAATTAGGATAGCTAAATATATTAGTAGATTCTCTCTCTCTCTCTCTCTCTCTCTCTCTCTCTCTCTCTCTCTCCTCTCTCTCTCTCTCTCTCTCTCTCTCTCTCTCTCTCTCTCTCTCTCTCTTTTAAGTAAAGCAACATTAGTTATTCAGAATCATAACAGTGAGCTAATGATGAACTTGATGATGTAGTAAAACAATACGTTGAGTAGGAGCATGTGGCGAATGAGAGAGGGGCATGAAAACTTCTTGTACGAAAACCGAAAAGCGCCCATTGTAATAGGGCAAGAATGCGGTGGGAGAATAACATTAACCATGATTTGAGGGTGGTGTATTATACGGGAATGATTGGAAAACATCTCAAAATAGGTATATATGGAGAGCTTATGTCCGCGCTGCTATGCATTCCGGATTCGATAGTGCCAGTAAGTTAGTCAGTTATTCAGATTCTAAGCTACGGAAGTGAAAACAGGAACCAATTTGTTATTTGTAAAGGAAATACTCAGTGGTCGGGGAATTCTACCAAAGTTAAAATCCTCATTTCTTCATGTGATAACATAATATATCGGAGTATTGTTATACACACCTATTATTTTAAATTTTTCCTGCATTGTATCGCTGATAATACAGTGTTTTAATTTATTTCTGGCGATAGATACGAGTATTAAAGTTTCTTGTATTAAAAAAGTACATTAAAGTTATATCTCCAAACATTTTAGAATCGGACGAGTGGTTCAGATGGTAATGTCTGAAATCAGTATTAGGATGGACTCAGATTCAAATCCCGGGACTAATCAACCTGACCAGGTTTTTTTTCTTGATTTTCCACCGTTGCCAAACCAATGCTCAGTTGGAATAATAATCAGGACACGTTTCATATTATTTAAAAAATCATTGGGAATATAGAATTTGCCGGTTCGTAGGCCTATATAAAACACACGAACAATCCAAATATACGGTAGGTCGGACACAGCCTTCTAAATATAGATCTAACCAAGATTCTAAACGCGATATCACATTAGATGTTAAAACACACAACTAGAGGTCTAAATGCTGTATCTAAAGATTAAATAAAGATTTTTATTATTTCGATGTTGGCCTATAGGCTAATTTTATATTTGTCAAATACGTAATGAGTTTACACCCTATCGTAATTATTGTCTTTTTCTACTTATTTATTGTTTTACGTTCCTCTTTTTATTAATTTAGGCCCTACAAACAATTCTAAACCTTCTGAATACTTTCTTAGACATTATAGAACATTACATGTGTAAATATAGGAACAGAATTCTAGTCGTTAACTTTCTCAGTTGGCTCAGGTAGCCTATGTTTTGTGAATGTTATCATAGGCCTATAAGGTATCCTTTGTATCCAATCACTTGATCTCTTCTTCTTCACGATTTAGTTTTATTTACTAGCCTGTTCCGGCTCCAAATTGCTCTCTTTCCATCTTTTCCTTGGTCTTCCCAAACTTCTTCTTCCTCGTGGTGAATAGTTGTATGCTGCTTTTGGTATTCTATTCTCAGTCATCCTTGCCAAGTGTTCTTTCCAGTTTGTTCTGTATTTCTCTATTGTTGTGTTTAATTCTTCTATTTTTAGTTGTTGTCTTATTTCTGTGTTATTTTTTTTGTCTGTTCTTTGATATCCTGCTATTGGTCTGATGAATCTCATTTCAGCAGCTTGTATTCTGGCAGATTGTTGTATTGTCACTGTCCATGTTTCGGATCCATAAGTAATAATAGGCACTGCCATTGTCTTGTATAATTTCATTATAGAGTCTTTTCTAGCTTTATTTTTCAAAGTTCTTTTTAGTGTTCCTATTATATAATTAAACTTATTTAGTTTGTTATTTATATCTGTTTCCGCTGTGTATGATATTTCGCAACCTAGGAAGTTATATCTTACCACTTGTTCTATTGGTTTATTTTCTAATATTATCTTTGTCCGAACTGGATGAGTGCCCTTGAAGGCCATTGTTTTTTATTTTTGTGAGGATATTTCCATGTTGTATTTTTTTATATTTCATTTAGTTTATATAGCATTCTTTGTAGTTCGTCTTCTGCTTTTGCTATTAAAACCTGGTCATCTGCAAAGGCTACTGGTTTTATTACTATATTTCCTAAGTTAATTCCCCCATCATTTACTTCCATGATCTTATCATGTCGTCAAAATAAATGTTAAAAAGCGTGGTTGATAGTGGACAACCTTGTCTAACTCCTGTTATATGTATTGGTTCCCTTTGATTTATTTGTATATTTGTTTTCTCATACATTTTCTTAATTACTGCTATCAAGTGTAGTGGAATTCCTTTTTCACTTAATATGTTCCATAATGTTGGTCTAGGCACTTTATCAAAGGCCTTCTTATAATCTGTAAAGAGGATGTGCGTCTCTAAGTTGAATTCACTTCGCTTCTCTAATATTTGTTTTAAAGTGAATTCAATCACTTGATACAGAGTTAATGTGTTGTTGATGTATTAGACATATAACATGTTCTTCCAACCGCAATAAGATGGGGTTTTTGATAAATAACAAAAAAAAAATTAACTAATCATCACTTGAAGAGGCACGACAATCGGCTGGGATGGTAAAGCGCACATATACAACATGTTATGGCGAGTCGCTGCAAGGTCAACATTTCGAACAGCTGCTTTAAATTAAGGAACAATATGTTCAGTAATGAAGAGGATCCTGTGTACTGTACAGTAAGTAATTTGCTCTTGGTTGTCTCATTGTTCGTGTAACATTTTATTGTAGATTGTGATTTTTACACTACCTACTTCAGAACGTTACGTTAACCAAAACTGTATCAAGTCATCTTACTCTCCTTACATCATTTGAGAATAAAGTTCTTTAGAAAATATTTTAACCAAAGATAGATGATGAGACAGATGAAACGAGAATACTACATAACTGTGAGCTACAGTATATAGGAAACCGGATATAATAGTTAAGTCTGCGATAGGCAGGTCATATGACACGAATGAAGATTGAAAGAGGAGCATGGAAACTCCTTGTAGGAAAACCAGAGGGAAAACATCAATAGGCAGGACAAGAATAAGGTGGGAGAATAGCATTAACCATGATTTGAAGGAAGTAGATTATACAAATAATGATTGGAAAAAAACATAAGCTCAGGATAGTGATTTATGGAGAAGTTATCTCTGCGCGGCCATGAACCAGCGCCAGTGAGTTAGTTAGTTACGTTCCTCAAATCAAAAACACTCCCCCACATCATCCTATGAAATTTTATCGGTAGAGTTCTGTTCCAAACCTAGATAATCAACTTCTAGGCTTATAATATATTAATATTTTATATTGTTTCATTTAGTCTTTCATTATTAAGTCTACACCCATATTGTGTACTGTATTAATTTAAATGCAGAGTAGGCCTATTCATAATTATGCCTACATTATTTAACATGCTCCTGATTTTCCATCGGGTAATATTACTACTAGGGAGCTACTACCATTAATAATAATAATAATAATAATAATAATAATAATAATAATAATAATAATAATACAATATTTTATTATTATTATTATTATTATATCGTTAATATGAAATAAGAATTTGGAACTATTCCATATTTTTCTTATAGATTTCTTGTTATGGAAAATGACCATACTACCTTGTATTGAGAGATTTGTTATGTAAGGGAGTAGTAGAACAATGGGGTAGTCCCAAGAGAAGCGAATTGGCAGATTGACAATGGCAGACAGTATAAAAGTGATCAGGGAATTTGGAAAGGAACAAATTAAGTACATACAAGATGAATCACGGCACTTGATAGAAAAGACACTCCACTCCGCGCTGCGCAGACCACCCACGTGGACAACCGAGCACGCGCTACATAATAATAATAATAATAATAATAATAATAATAATAATAATAATAATAATAATAATAATAATAAATGTAACTATTATATATAACTACGCTCTTTAATATCAGAAATAAATGTCGTATTAGAAAAAAAAAATTGCATGAAAGGAACGAAATAATTTTTGTCATATGTGTCTTTATTTTTGGCTATTGCTGGACTGGTGACTTACTTCTCATCCGAAAGGTGTTTTAGCCTATTAGCCTATTCTAGATTCTTATACCCTGATAATTCATCGATATCGGCAAAACTTTAACACGTTTTAAGATTTACTCAAATACGCTTAACTATTGAGGTTCTTTCGCAATACGTACACATCTACGTTTACGAGAAGAAGGGATTATATGCCCTGAAAAAAATACGTTGGCTTCAGATGGGTTTCATTCTGTGAATGTCGGATCTAGAGGCGAGCATTTTAACTATTACGATCCGGGACTAAGTAGATAAATAATAATAATAATAATAATAATAATAATAATAATAATAATAATAATAATAATAATAATAATAATAAATCTGTGGCTTATGGAACTCTCCACTGATCCCTATCTCCTCAGTTTATATCGCCTGTATCCATCTCCCTAAGAAACGTCTAAAGGTAGGCCTATTATCCTCCCACTTGCTAATAATCTTTCCCTCCCTCAATTGTTTCCCAATGAAATTTTTAAAGGATTTCTACCGTCACCCATTCGAAGTAACTGCACATCTTAATGGGGTAGACTGATACAATTAGCACTATGATATAAATAATAGAGTTCTTATTGTGAAGGCTTTTCTATTTTTCATTCTTAGAATATTAATTTTACGATGGTATTTCCGTATAGGTCCACTTTCAGCGTGCTTCCTCT
This sequence comes from Diploptera punctata, assembly GCA_030220185.1. NCBI lineage: Eukaryota > Metazoa > Arthropoda > Insecta > Blattodea > Blaberidae > Diploptera > Diploptera punctata. The sequence continues at coordinate 349,553 of JASPKZ010006460.1, read as the reverse complement.
TTGAATGTAAGAGAGAAAATATTACATCCATATAATAATAATAATAATAATAATAATAATAATAATAGTAATAATATGTTAATAATAATAGGCTAATAATAATGAAATATTTAGTATTGTTACTGTAGATGGATACATCTAACTAGGCGTATTGTTAAAGCTTTTTTTTTTATTCAAGATATGACGCTCACTCAGATTTATTTAAAGAAATGGTGTACTTTGACTTGCCAAGGCCAGTTTTTGCAAGATCAAAGTATGTATGTATGCTTGTTTATTTGTTTCCTTTTTTCTGTTTCTGATAATACAGCATTCATGACCCAGACTTGGAATTTTTTTCGGATATTATCATGCACATTTATATGGAATATAATTTCCATTATATGATATTCCCTATTATATGGAATAATGGCTTTTAACTTCCCCTCCGAGAAAAACAGATCCTCTTATCAGAAATATTCAATTAAACCTGACCAAATATTGAACGCGTGGCTTAGGTACTGAACCTAAAGCTCTACCCATAATTTACCAAAACAATACTAATTGTACAGTGTCATTATTTTTGCGATGTCCCGAGAACGCACAATGGAATGAAAGCAAGTCCTCGGCTGTTAAAGTCTCACGTACATAACGCTCCTATTCAAACGCATGGCTTTCTCAACTTCAATTATAGTTAGAATAATCATTTACCTTTGTAACAAAAGATGTTGAAAATGTTATCCTTGTGTCGTATTGTATGGTAAGCCTATGTTTTCCCTTTACAGAGATTTAGGCGCTCTCCCCCTACAGGGAAGATTTGAACCATACTAATTTAGTTACACTTGTTTTCGTATAGGGGACATTCCATACGAAATCGGCAAAAAAATTGTAAAAATTGAACTCACATCTTTAAAAGTTTACCATTTTTTTACGGTGAAACTTTATGATATACTGAATATCTGAACAGAATTTTAAGTCTTCACTTGGTGTAATTAAAGAGTAATAGAGCTGTCAATTTATCGTATTGTTTTAAATAGTCTCTTTTATAAAATACATTTCTCGAAGTATGGCTGTTCCCTCAACTTGAAAAGATAGTCACATTATAGATGATTTTATGCTCTATCGCTTGAAAATTAGTATGTTAATATTTACGTTTTTCTGAAGGGCGTAAATGCAATTAATATGCAATTGACCTTCCTCACCAAAAATTTTATAAAATCAAAAAGTGTCACATTATTACCTGAACACCAGTTATTTTTTTGTAATTAGTATTAAAGTGGAGTCTTGAAAGGAAACTACCCAAAATAATTATTTTCCTAAAATCTCCTATGTATAGACTGCCCGCAATACCTTTCGCGTGAGTGGAGATCACTCGCTCGTACAAACAATGACGGAGCTACTTGGTAATAGTCCTTTGCGCACTTACAATTATTTTTATTGTTATTATCATCATTACATTATTTTTATTATCATTATTACAATTATTACATTATCATCATCATCATCGTGGACAAGTGGTTACTCTGCACGCCTCCGATTCCGAGGTTCGCGGGTTCAAACTCGATAGGAATCAATGGCATTTTAAAGGCGTAACAATTCTGAATGTAGCTTTCTCCAGAAAGAAGGAAATCCGTGAGTCCCGTGTCGTAAAATTTATGGTACGTAGGAGAACCTCGCGCTTGAAATAAATTGCTACATAATAAACGTCATTAAATATAACAAACATTTATTGATATATTCAGTAGGCGGTTAATTTGTGCTGATTTTGGCTAATGTATAGTTTAATTTAAATTACTAAACACCTACGAATTCAAGCTGGTAGGCCTATTAAAAATATTTTCTAGAGAGTAGTTTTGTAATGTGCTGTAATATTTTGTACTTGTACCCTACACCAATGTCTGATGTTGAATATTGTAAGTAATGTTAAGCTATCGATAATAATTTATAACAATTTTCATGCTGTTACAAGTAATATTTAAGAGGCATAAATATATTTTATTGGCTTGGTATCACTTACTGATCTTGCATCCCCTACTCATGACCTATCTAAGATGATATTAAAATGCACGATAATATTAGCTTTTATTATAAGCTAAATTATTATAGTATTTAATTTAATATCTAAACATCCCATTATTCTCCTTTTATAACACAAAATGTATATCTCTACGATTATTCTCTCATTCCAGAAACATTTAAGAAATTGTAAAATTATATATTAACACATAATATTGTTAATAACTATTGTATACTAATATATGCATAATTAAAATTATATTTAATTTCTAACACACCATTCAGTCTTTGTAGATCTGCAAACTTGTGAGTTAAGAACAATAAGATATTATTTTTAATTTGACTGTGACACTTAAAATGACGAGATCCACTAAACATACACAGTGGTGTAAATTAACTGTCTAGTATGTAATCTGAACTTGAGAATTGTTGATGTAAAACAGATGTTTAAGGAAGACTTTGCTGATGCTGCATTATTATTGTTTGGTAGGAAGTGGTATGAGTATTAAAACATTCGGTCTTATTTGGAAGTGATATCTTATAACAATACTATGTCGTCAAAGTTTTCAGGGTACAATACAATACACTGAATAAAAAGTTATTTTAAGACTGAAATTAGTAATTATAACATAATAAAAATGTATACCAGTTTATTCAATTAATGATGAAATAGTTATATAATATTACATTTAAACTGTAATGAAAAATTTGTAACAAAATAAATAATTTGTTTTAAAAAAGGGCAGAAGATTACAAGTATTTCAGAATAAAGTTCTTAGGAAAATTTTTGGATCAAAAAGAGATGAACAGACAGATGAATGGAGAAAACTACATAATAGTGAGCTACATGATCTGTATAGGAAGCCAGATATAATAAAAACAGTTAGGTCTCGTAGGCTGCGATGGGCAGGAAATGTGGCACGTATGGAGGATGAAAAAGGTGTTTGGAAATTTCTGGTAGGAAAACCGGAGGGAAAAGTCCAGTTGGAAGACCAAGAATGAGATGGGAAAATAACATTATACATGATTTGAGGGAAGTAGATTATACAGGGAATAATTGGAAAACGTTAGCTCGGAATGGGATGTATGGAGAGCTTATGTCCGCGCTGCCATGAACCTGCAGGTTCCACAGAGCCAGTGAGTGAGTTCGTTATAAATAATTTGTTTAATAATTCACAGTAAACGTAAGTAACAGAGCTCTTTACTTCTCACTTCAGCGATAAAATTTGATAAATAAATATCTACTACGTAAGAATTAAAATATCGCCACTTTGATAAATTTACGGTACTGTTCCATTAAGCAGAACATATAGTAATCTATTCGATGTAATGGCAATTGAAAAAGTCACTGATGAAGCACTTTCAATAAAGTACGCGAGCGACCTTGGTCGTGAAATAAATCTGCTGCGCCGTGGACCCGCGAGTTTTTTACGAAAATAGAATAAAAAACATTTATATTGTCTGAACTATTCAACTCTCCAAAAATGTAATTGCTGGAAATTAATCCTTATTACGTGAGTAGTATCCTGTATTTTTTTCCGTTTTCATTTTTTGATATGTACTGCAGTAAACCGCCATAAAACAGAAAATTGACACCGAAAATAAAAATATCCTAATTATAAAAATAACACCCTTAAACTACATGATATCACCTATATAAATACGTTTGAAATAAATTTTTGCTGTTTACTGTTTCAGAAATATTAGCTAGTAAACGTTTTAGTTTATCATATTTACGATAATTTCAAATCATCATGACTACGAACCTATAAATGATAAAAATTAAATTTCTGTATTAATACGTTTATAAATGTATTCACTATATTTAGGGATACATAAAATTAAAATAATAAATTGCAAGATTTTTTGCCGTCCGATTTGATATGGATTGTCCCATAGATGTCATTTTTAGTGGTACGTGGTCAGCGTTCCGCCTCATACTGACATCTAGGAAACCAAGGTAGTACTAGGACGGGAAAATTCGGTAAATTTTGCTTAGAGGCCTTTTCATTCAGGCTTAAGGATTTTTTACGAGCCTGAAAATCTTCAGACTCGGGACCCACGGCTTAAAGTCCCTCCCGGAGGACTTGCTCCTTGGATTTTTCCGTCCTAAAAAATCCATCGACCCCGGCCGGGTTTGAACCCGCGACCCTTGGGACCAGAGACAAGGAGCATAACCACTAGTCCACCGCATCCTTGTACCGTCAAATATTTCTGACATATTTTAAGAAAATTTGAATTCCACGCATTAATTTATTTACTTAATACTTATTACAGGCTTTCCACTTTACAGCAGTTTGCCCTTGATTCCTGCTTTCCAGAGATTCCTATCTTCCCATTGTCCATCTTCCATACCCCTCTTCATCATGGCATTATATATTCCCTCATACCATGCTCTTCTACTTCTCCCCCTCTTCCTTCTGCCTGGACCATCCAATCTAACACCTGTTTAGACCACTGGTGTTCCGACATCCGTTGTAGGCCTACATGTCCATACAACTGTAGAGCTCTCTTTGTTATCCTATCGATAACAGTTTCTTGTGCATCCATTTCTTGTCTGATATATGTATTTCGAATATGTTGTAGCCTGGATATTCTCATACTTCTCCGCAATCCATCCATTTTTGTCGCCAATATTTTTTTCTGCATCCTTTCATTTATTGTCCAGCTTTCTGATCCATACGTAGCCTAAGTATACTTTCTATTATTGTCTGTATAATATCTTTATTTGTTTTTCTGAATCAAATTTCTATTCCATAAAAGACCATTCAGGGATCTAATCGCCTTCCTTGCACAATTTACTCTGTTAATAATATATTTTTCACACTTACCAGATTTATCTATTATAGATCCAAGATATTTAAATTCTTCAACACGTTTAATTATCATATTATTTATTTGTAGGTCTTCTGATTTTGCTCCGATTACCAAATATTCTGTTTTGATGCAATTTATCTTCAGTCCACCTAACTCAAATGCATCTACCAACTTTCTAATCATACATTCTGTATCTTCTTTATCTTGTCCTATTATAATCTGGTCATCAGCGAATAATAAATTGTGCAGTAATCGGTCATTAATGTTGATTCCCATTCCCCTACATGACTTATTCCATTTCATTAATACATCTTCTAAATATATCTTGAACTATGTTGGTGACGTCCCGCATCCTTGTCTTAATCCTTTTGTTATATCAAATTCTGAGGATACTCTATTTCCAACCTTAATACTTGTTTTACAATCATACATTCTTTTTATAAAATGTATAAGAGATTTAGGTATTTCAAACTTCTCCATTGCCACCCAGAGCTTGTTGATAGGTACAGAGTCATATGCCTTTTCCAGGTCTATAAATGTCATATGAACTTCTTTTCCTTTAGCCAACATCTTTTCCATAATCTGCTTAATCACAAATATATTATGAAGGCATGATTTACCTGCTGTGAAACCTGTTTGTTCTTCTGATATTCTATTTTGTATTAGTTCCTCCAATCTAATTTTAATAATTGTACTTAACATTCTACTAATTGCTGCCATAACACTGATCCCTCTATAGTTTGCTGGATCTCTTTTATTCTCTTTATTTTTGTATATTGCACTAATATACGATAACTTCCACTCATCTGGAATAGGACCTCCTTCTATCACTTGGTTAAAAAGTCTAGTTAAAATTCTTATAATTCCTGAACCACCAAATTTATTTAGTTCCATGGTTATTCCTCCTGGACCTGCCGCTTTTCCATTTTTTGCTGTTCTCAATACGTTTCTTCCTCCTCTTCTGTCGCAGGTTCTATTAAGTCACCCTTTTCATTGTCCCGCGTAGCAAGTCTATAAATGCTCTCCTAGTTTCTGTTAAAAGCATTTTAAAATATTCCTGAAAAGTTTTCATTGGTACTAAATTAAAACTCTTTGTCATATGTACCAAGTCATTCACTCAGCCTCCTTTGCATAGAGTAACTGAATAAATTATTAATCCCAATGCCAGGCAATTAAAATCATAAACAACTAGAAAAACCATTAAGAGAAGCAGTTGTCAGACATAGGTCATTAGTATACTTAAATTAATCAGGAAAGCGAGTAGATTGCGATTATGAAAGGATAAATGGCAAATAAAATGATCCGACGAAATTAGCATTCACTCGTTTACAAGGTGTGATCGAGTTGTGAAGATGATGGACCAATATTGAGTCGTGTTTTTCCGTTTTATTCTTAATTGTCTGATTTTTTTTAAACTGGACGTCAATATAGCCATTATACAAAAATAAATAATTAAAAATCATCTCATAATGAATTCATTAACCTGGTATTAATTACTGTAACAGTCGTAATGGAGACAGCGAGAATTATATATTCTCTTTCTTTAAAAAAAAGGACTAGGCAGGGTTCGAATGCACAGTCCATGGCGTTACCATTAAACCTTAACACTAACATGCAGTATTTTTACAATATTTCTGAAGATATCAGGGAACTCGAGACCGAGGTACAACATTACCTTCTCCGAGTAGTAGCGAAAGTACTCGAACGAACCTTTGTTTTGAAGACAGCGGCCACTTTCATTTTTGCCAGCTACTTGCTTCTGTCTGCCGCGCGTTCTCTACGCATCTCAAAACTAATGACACGCAGTAGAATTAGTCTTCTATTTAATGGTATTCTTTAACATCTCAGGTCATTAGCATCGCGAGATGGATTTGGGAGTGAAATGGACAACACATTTATTTTAAATTTCAGATTAAGACAAGGGAGTCATGGCTTTATTTCCACTTAAAACAGAGGTACATAGGCCTATTTATGATTTTAACACTATAAAAAATCCATCGACTTGGACGAAGTTAGAACATGCGAACGTCGTATGCACTACGTCATTGAGGCCGATGCTAATTGCCAACGTGCTTTGCTTACCACAGTCATGCGATTGTAGTATTTGTACAGTTACGGCACTACTTGTTAATATGAATTATTTGATGGCATTGACAGTTGAAATGTAAATATAATATTAGGGTTGGGGCTAGTGTTAAATGAGAGACGTAATATCCGTGTTACCCCTTGCTCTTATGCACCACGCCCTACAAGCACTTGTGATTGGTTAAAACATAATGATCGGGTTTTATTGCTATTACCAGGCTTTCGTTACCTCTCCGTGTCATTACAGTTGAAATTGCTAATCAATAATACCGCAGTCATGATCCTTAACGTCACGCCCAACATGGCTGCCGGGTTATGACTTACTCAGCCGGATAAATCACAGTTTGGATGTTTCCAGTGCAAAACAACACAACTCCCAACTAACTACTGTCTCTCTTTTTTTTTTTCATAACTCCAACGATTGTCACAGCTATCATTCAATAATTTCAGTACACTACACAGAACAAAAATTAAATTTCACGCGCCCGTGACTTAAAATTTCATTTTTGATTAATGTAAGCCTAAGGAAAAGTTTGGTATATCATGACTGGAGCCCGGATTTGTATGCGAAATGCATGCTTTTTTTACGCTTTAAAAATTATCCAGAAATTATTTACGTGTTAAGTGGTTCCTTCATAGACAATTTGAGCGGTATTTGATAATGCTTAGAAATGCATATTCCGGGGAAAATGCTTATTTTAGATTTTTAATACATAAATGTATATTTTAGTAGTATTAAATTATAATTTTCTCTTCAGCTAATTACTAGTAATTAATTAATTATTAATATTTTTTAATTAATAAAGTCTCTGCAATCAATTGGATGTAAGCGTAAACGTGTATACTTACATCTGTGAAAGAGGGGAATACCCGTGGGCCTTGACAAATAATATTACGGTATTGCTAAAATCACACTTGATAAGCTTAGTGAAGTAACTTATGAAATAAAAATAAGAATTTGTCAAATTAGCAAAGTGATCTCTGCTGATAGTGAAAAACTGAAACCGAAGAGGAATTCACTAAAGATGAACTGTGGTGTTTTTCACATGCACCTGTGACATCATGTGATGCACAAAGGATATTTTCATTGTATAAACCCTTCTTCACTGACAGACGAAGGAGCTTCACTCAAGAAATCCTCATGTAAACCTTCCTTAACTGCTGTAACAGCCAGGAATAAGCTAAGATTACCCACAAAGCAAATAATAATTTATTTGATTTTATTACAATCTGTTCTTGCATATTTTGTACATTGTTCATGCATATTTAGAACTTTGTTTTGCATACAAATCCGGGCTCTAATCATGACTGCGTTAGTTTTTAATGATACACATTTTAAGTATACTTACCCTCTTACTAATAAACCATATATAACTTTTATACAAGGTTTATACACATTAGAGTTGAAAATTCTTACTAATAAACACTGTATTAGCTGTTCAGTGTATAAGAGGTGTACAACTTTACATGGGAATCGTTATACATGCCTCCAGCCTTGTTTAAGGATTGTATAACTAGACAAAATGTCGCACTTTCATATCAACTGATTGTTTTCTTATGATATTGATGAACGTTTCCTTAAATTTAACGCAAAATGCAACACTTTAACGACTGTTTGATGGATGCACAGGGCATAAATAATATTTATAAAGCTCTGGGTAGGGAAATAAAGGCATCATAAAATGCCTTTTGTTACACTCATTCTCGATTAGGCCTAATAATATTTTAACGTTGAACGTTGATTCACAAAAGAATATGTTCTACAATAGTTGATGTAGATAAGATTTAACCTGAATGTAGTTTAAATGCTTCATAATGTTATTTTAATAAAACATTCTTGCATCATTAATACATAATACACATACCGATATAAAAATGTATTTAATTATAGAGGTACTATTATTGCAAGAACGTGCATTGTAGTTTGATAGTCTTGTGGATAGCGCTTGTGACTTCGGTACGTGGGGTCATAGGTTCGATTCCCAATCAAGCCGCATTGATTTTTTTTTCGCTTAAAGCGTTATTCTGTTGTCGGTAACATTTCCTACTATTTTGAACATTTTCTAACGCATCTTAAGGCACTGCATATAATTCATAAGTAATGGGAAAAACTTTTATTAGCTTCCAAGAATTGTTCGAAATTCTTGACATTAGATGGCAGCACATTATCTGTGAAACTAATTCTACGATATATTTGACATAGCTTAAAGGAAAATGTATATAAATTAAAACATACATATTTTTTTCGTACCTCCCCAATTAGGGAATCACTCTCTATTCTTATCCATACTCATTTCTTACACAATTAATCACTAGTTGATGTCGTTTTCTTTCTGTTACAAACTGCGCGTAGGGTAAAGGAGTATAAGAGTACGCACTTAGTGGATTTTCAGTTATATTTGATAAAATAAATAAACTACAGAGTTCAATTTTTTTAAAAATATTCTTTATTCAAATACAAATAGTTTAAAAAAATCATCAGTCAACTACATTTTAAAATACAGGCATGAATAATAAATTAGTAAAAAATGTAATTTGCGTACTCTTGGCCTACCGGGAGGTTAAGAGTACGCGGGTAGGGTGGTTAAGAGTACTCACTAGGGCCTGCCTAACAATAGTCACAAACAAATGGACCACTGCCTTCTTAAGCACTACAGTCTTCTTGCCACCACTCTTTGCAAATTCCACACTGAATCCAGCTATCAGGGTACGAACCCCGACATCCTGGACAGACAGTTGAATCGTCATCTTTTTCTTCTTCTTCAATGAAGGCTTTCGACTCAGCTGAACTTGAATATGGTTTAGAGTCATTATTAAACATCAATTTTCTTCTCGCATTTGATTTCCTGTTTGCTAGGCCCATTTATCTTACTTGTCTTTCTTATTGTTTAAAAACTTTTTTCTGATTTAGCCTGCTCTAATTCTTTTCTCTCTTTTTCTTTCTTCCAAATGGTTTTTTGAAAGGTGAAGGTGATGATGTCATGATTTCTGATTTTTATGCTGGTCCCTGCTTTCTTCGGTTCATAGGGTCTTGTTCTTTATGTTCTGGAAGCGGCAGAATTGGATGAATACTAACATTAATTTTACATTCTTGTTCTAATAAACCTACTGTTTCATTTTCTCCAGCTCTTTGCTCTGCAAATAAAAATAAAAACGTTATTTGTATTTCTTTACGATTAAATACAAAACTATGATAAGTTATAACAACTTTGTATCAATATAATATACATCTTTATATTAAGAGTAAAACACAGTTTTCCACTTAATAGCAATAAATGAAAAAAACAATGTAGCAATGATAACGCCCAATGGAGGCTAAGATACGCAGTGATCAGCTGCTGCGTACTCTTTGACTCACTTGGCGTATTTCACAAAATCACCAATAGATTCCAGCACGTAACAGAGAGGTAAATGGTATCTTCACCATGTTGTAGGATATTAAATGTACATTAATATGATATCTCTTTACAAAATATTTTTTTACTCCTTAAGGTAAAAAACAGTTATGCTATATCACACAGAAATTACATAGAAAAGTAAGGAAAGTTAATTTTACCTTGTAGAACGAAGATAAATGAAGCAGGTCAATGATACTACGGCGTGATCTTCCATTGTAACAGCTACACTGAAACGTAATAATCAGCATCTTCTGCAGTGCTGCCAATACCATAAAATTTCCCTGCGTACTCTTAACCGCCCGCGTACTCTTATCCTCCGTTACCCTAATATGTTATGACGTCATAATGATGAATATGTGACGTATTGTGTGTAATGGTTGTATTGTCATATAGCTCCTGGACAGCGTTTATTAGTAAGGAAATTATACATGATCTACATAAGGCTTATACATTGAATAACTAAACAACTTATGAAAGCCAGTATAAGAGATTTTTATTAGTAAGACCGTTAATATATAACAAATATGCCTACAGTAAGTTAAATATTCTTTACTTCTGAGCACACCACTCACAAGATCATTTATTAACTTTATCACTGAATAATTAAACTTTATCGTAAAATCAATTAATAGGGTTATATCTCATCCTAGTCGGTCATTGTGGTCTACCGTTCATGTTTCTTGCATCTAGGGTTTAGGGTTCAAACCCGGTCAGAACTTATGGATTTTTAGGAAGGGAAAATCCAAAGAAAAGTTCTTCGAGAGGGACTTTAAGCCATACGTCCCGAGTGTGAAGATTTTCAGGCTTGTAAAAGAATCTTAAGTCTGAAAAAAAGAGTCCTTTAAGTACATTTACCGATCTTCATCATCCAAGTGATAGACTACCTTAGTTTTTTACTACATTTATCTCATTGGGTTGGTATGCTCACCATGTGGCTTTCATGACATCTGTAGGGAATACTCATAACTAAATTAGCTTGGTCTAGAAACTCCTAACAAAGGAGAGACTATCACCAGATCAAAGGGCCTAAATATTTATCCTGAGGTCAGCAAATGATGATTCGCACAATCTACAATACAATATTATAATTGTAATTATAGCATAAATAATAATCATAATAACAATAAACATTTCAGATATTAGTCCAAATAGTCCCCAAACACCGTTTGACCATCATAATCTAGGCAACTAAACTAAATTACTTGATGCAATAGGTTCCTTGTTCTAATCAGCCGGATCACGGCTTGACATCCACACGTGCAGTTTACAGAGGTGGTTGATTATCCAATCTTCTGGTAAGCATATCGAGATTCCCAGCCGTTATAGTTGGTTTTCTTAACCTGCTATTTACGGAGGTGGTTGATCATGCAATCTTCTGGTATGAACACCGGGATATGAAATATAGCTACCTTACATCTCTATATTTGGGATCTCTTTATATCCTTTGAATTTAGGCTATAGGCCTAATTCACTGAAGTCATTTAACGGTGGTTGGAATTAATATTTTGGGGGCCAAGGGTTATACAATATATTAATATTCTTAGGGAAGGCTAATCAGTACAATCATTTAAAAAAACATTTTATTTTTAATTTTTGTTTTATGATTTATTGTGATTATAATTATATTGTTTCATTACTTTGACTCACACCAGTTATAATTGGTTTTCTGAACCACCACATATGTGGACTAGATTCAGCGCATGTCCCGTAGCTTTGCGCCAAGACATTAATGTGTCAGCCACTGGTCGGAACACTGATATTTCCTTGTTTGATTCAATGCTGTGACTTGTATCCTGGATGTTTGTACTGTCTCTATAGTTGCCTGGGCATTGGGCTGATCATTCATTCAGGGAGGTCTTCGTATCTTTGTAATTAGAAGAGTTTTAATGGGAAGACAGAAAAGCAAAGAGATTAAAGATCTGTTGATGTGACGTCAATAAGGGAGCTTCTACTAACTGCAACTAACATATAGGTTATAATATATACTTTTAAATGAAGGAATTAAACGATGTTTGTCATTTTGGAAAGTGTTACATTAAACATTCATAAGAAATAAAATTTAAGTAGAATAAAGTTTTTATTTTTAATTTGTTTAGCTACATGATATGTTAGGAGTAAATTACACATAAGTCAACGATTTTCTACCCTTTTCTATAGAGTGTGCAACAATTTATTAAAAGATAATTCATATATAAAGTAAAAATTCTAAAGTTAATATATATATATATATATATATATATATATATATATATGACAAGATAAGAAAAATAAATGCCTGGACGGGATTTGAACCCTGATATAGGCCTATATATATATATATATATATATATATATACATTAGTAGATACATATAATTTTCTCATACCGATAGGCATAAATTTGAGATGTACTATAACTTAAATTATTCTAATTTAGGCCTAAGTTTTATATTAAAGTTATATTATTAAAGTTTGAGAATCATATAAAAGACTCATATTAGGCCTAACATTTCAAATATTTAGAATCACGAAATCAAAAGTGGTTCTGAGAGGGCTGACAAATTTTTCTCAGAGGCTTTTTTATTTCGGGCTTGGTATTACACATGAGACTCCATGGCTTCTCACTTCTGAAATAAGTCAAACGATTTTTAAATCCTTATAAATCTTTTGACCTCGATGAGATATGAACCTGAGAGCCTTGGATTCAAAGGTGAGCATAGTGCCCATATAATTAAATTAGGACCATGCATGAAATATGTGTTTTTAAGGTCATCTAATGATGTAACCTAATTTTAAAATTATCAATAAAACATAGTGTAGTTTGTTATGCCAGTTTTGCACTAGAGCACGTGCGCGTGTGTGGTCTGGATTTGATATGCGTGGCGGTGCCCCATCTGATTGATAAGATACATTTACCCACGTGTTAATATTAATTACATTATTTTTAACATTTCCTATACTTTGAATAAAATCACTCATCTAACTTATACACAGGAGAGGAAGTTCGTATCGACTAGCAAATTCTTATCCAACAATCGCTATTCGTCACCTTAAAACAGCTGTGTTATGATTGGTTACAATCCACTTGCTTTCTTCTCTCTGTCCCAGAATGAAATAACGGTCTTATCATTAAAATATAATTTTGTCTTTCTTTTTTCATTTTATCTTCCCCGCTTTTGTAAGTCTCCTACCTCTAAAGGACTTGACAGCCAAACCTAAGGTCAGGTCACCTAATTGTAGGGGTACTGAATTTTATACCACATATAGCCTATTATTAGACATTCAGTGAAAAGCCTTCCCGATCTTGTTTTTGTCACAATTATAGGGTCACTACCGAAGACAACACAAGTTAGCACAAGACAAAGACCACACTTTCCAAACAAAAAATGGAGATTTAAAATCCCCTACCCGGCCGAGATTGGAACTCGGATAGCTGAATTGGAAGGGTTGGGATAATAACAATCAGTGTGCCGCATCAGGTTTCCCCCCCCCCCAAATCTAATGACTTAAACCATCTCTTCATTGCTTACAAATTTATTTTAGGCTATATAACGTTTGTAATCCACCGCTCTGGCCTAGAGGTAGCGTGCTGACTTGTCACGCAACGGGCCCGGGTTCGATTCCCGGTCGGGACAGGATCCTGGGTGAGGTTTTTTCGGGGTTTTTCCTCATATGTAAGACAAATGTCAGAAAGCTTAGGGCCCAACGGTCCCCGAAAATCATCCGGCCGTCATCATCATCCTTATCATTATCATCATCATCCTTCACCGGTGTGGAAAGCAATGGGAAGCTACCACACGTATAATTCCCTAGTAAAGATGCAAAGCATAGCATGAAAAGGCTATGATTGCAGTGAAAGACCTGTCCTCGGGCAGAATTACTATGGATGGATGAATAATGTTTTTGTATTAATAAAATCCAAATCACCAAACCAAAACATTAAAATAGTCAACGAGTTTCAATAGAGAGGCTATCATTATTGATTCAATTAATCTTGATAATGATAGTCTTGCTATCGAAACGCGTTGATTACTTTAATGTTCCGGTTTGGTGATTTGGGTTTTATTGATAATGTGTAACACATTTTATTATCACCAAGAAAATCTTGTTATTAATATAGGGCCTACTAATTCCTGCTGATAGGCGCTTCATGATCATAAGGCATCTGAAATCTTTGATTAGGGCCTATAGCCTATCAAGTAGACAATGCGCGCATTGCTGCTTTTTAGGTAGCGTTTATTTTTATTTATAGATGCTATAATCTAAGTCATATATCATCTAGAATATTATTCCAACTCAGAGTACGTACAAGTTTACTAACTGAATTTGTAATTACTGCATAGGCCTATTATGAAATGGTGATGAAAATAATTTACCCCCCCATGATGAAATGTCATTCTAGCATTTGCTTTCACGGTTGAGAAAATGTAGGGAAACTTATAGTAATAGTAGGCCTATTATTCTTCTGTGGGATTTCAATCCTCAACTTTTCGAATACAAATTTCAAACGATAATATCGGAGAAACATAATTCGATAAAATGTAGTTATTTTCAATTTTCTGCCCAGTTTGGCGACATGAATGTGAGGAAGTTTGGTCCGTAATAACCAATCATCAACATTTTACATAATTAGGCCTTCTTGATTTTCAACTTGTATCTAGCCTGAGCTATTTTCTACTTGAGTTTTATTCATTACTGACACAATAGGCCTAACCACTAGTTAAAAACATATTTGGAATTGCAACTATTTCCCAGTTTTGAAATCGGTCAAAATTTAGTAGTCTTGTGACAAGGCTACATAAAAAAGTTAATGTAGGCTTAATTAGGTATGATTATTATTTTCATTAAGATGCTGCTGACGATGATGATGATGATGATAATAATAATAATAATAATAATAATAATAATAATAATAATAATAATAATAATAATAATAATAAAACAATAATACTGTCTAGTAATTGGTTGTTAAAGCGAGCCATTTACATGAATTACAAGACTAAAATTATGGCCTACAAAATAAAAATACGCGCCTATTGGATATGAGCAAAAAATAATGCAGGAATTGATAATTGCTAGATTTGCAATAAAAATGAAAATGCAATATTTATAATAATTGATTTAAAATTTGGAAAGATATTTTTAAATTTCATTCTTATTAGAAATGTTTTATTGCTACTTTGAATGAAGTGATAGATGATTGAATGAGATATCGTAGGTTGAAGTAGTTACACAACAAGTTGATAATTAGATGATAATCCAGAACAATGGCGTTCTCATTAGCACACGATGAATCCCTCCCTCCCTTTGAATGAAGTCTGTACCGTGTATACGATACTTGCTGTGGAATGGCGTCCACAATAATTTAGGTGGCACACAATAAATATCGCCAACCGTGCAGCAATAAACTTGCAACTTAACGTTAACTACGGTTTTTGGTTGGTTGGCATTACTAGCAACAGCAGCAATGCATAAATCTAGCTGCAATGAGGTGTTGCGCTTAATGCAACAATGACATATGTCTCAATCATGTCATTTGCTCTTGTATTAAAATATACTAAATCCTTCTCCATTGTAGTTTAAGCTCTCATCTTATAAGTGCCTTACAGTGGCACGACCTGTAGGGTGAGAGATTTTTTTAACATTTAGATCACACATATACTTTTTTTAGACAATACAAAGACATGGTGGGCCTCCCCAAATGAATGACCAGTTCAATCCATGGCCTCCACGTAGAAAAAAACACAAACATTTATTACTAAACATGGCGAATATCATAATAATGATTATAATGACAGATGATGTTTGGGGACCGCTTGGACCTTAAATATTCTTGGCATTAGACTTCATAATCATTATGTTCTTGTAACTCCATTTAGGAAAGTAGTAAGAGCTTTCCACCTAACATGATTACTGGTTCAAACAGGCCCTGTGCCACACTCAGCCTCCTGCAAAATGAGTACCGAGCATAATTGGTTAAGAATTGTATTTTCATCTACGCTCTCAAGGTCGTTCATGACCTGTTAGCGAGGTATCTTTGCATAAACCATAAAATGAATTTTCCTTCCATATTTTCCTTTCTTTTGCGATTTCAACAATAATTTATCTTCTTCAAGTCTGTTGGTATTTCCTTTTTTCTCTATTCCCCAATCTAATGCAGTCATGCATAAACTGTTAACGCCTTTTCATAACGTATTTCCTATTAATTAACTAACTCACTAAGAATATTGAACCCGAGGGTTCATGACCGCGGAATGTGTGTTCTTTATAATTTCGTTTCTTTATTTTCATTTTCATTTTCTTTTCGCCTCTTCTTTCTCAACACATCTTTATTTATCGATCAAGTTAGTTCAGACGGTAGCGTTTGAGACTCGTACACTGGAAGCCTCCGTTTTATGTCCCGGTGAACGAACTATCTCACTGGAGTTATCACCCTTGTTTTTACTTGGTTTTTTAAAGGCACAAAGGCTATGCTGATTTCAAACACTAAATATTCTAGACGTGTAATGGCCTTTGGTGTTAAAGTGTTCGACAAATGAGAAGAAAATAAATGAATCTACATCTAAAATATTTATGGATAGACGTAAGTAATTTTCAGCATTTTAGGAAACATAATAAATGGATCTACATGCAGCGTATTTAGAAAATTCTCATAGCCTATTTTACAGCTATAAAATGTAAGTCTATAATAGGCCTAATTAATTTAATTTAATTCACAAAATTATTTTCAGGAATTGATCAATTTTCTAAGTAAAGTTTATAATAAGATTTCTATTTATATTAGTCTAGGGCTTTATTTAAGGTAAAGTTATCCCACTAGAGGCTACACTGGTCAACATGATTTTTGTCTTATGAGTACCAACAGTTGTATTTAATGCAGTTTTTTATCATGTTTTCAAATATGTATTCGGAATTTCTCCATCACCCACAGCTTTTTTATTTCAATTTCAATTAATGGATTTAAATAATTACTTTTTTAATAAATTTTATTCGTCCATTTGGCGCAGTGAGCGACGAGCACGGGGAACACTTTCATCAGGAGATTTCAGCTATGGAAAAGAGATATCAAGGCAAATGGAATCCTAATATGCTGGCCGATTATTGTTGGACCATCAAGAGGGATGCTCTACAGGTGAAATATAGCAGAAAATCGTAATTTCTTACTTTCTAGGTGAGTCCGAATGTTCGAATATTGTGTAGTTACGAATGTAGAAAATATTAAAGTGTTTGGAATTATAAATGCCTGTCTCTCGGAAACCTTGCGTGATGGAGAAAAACCGATATCATATTTCAATTCAGGAGAAAAATTATTATCAGAATAACATATTTTTCATTCTGAGACAAAAAAAAAAGTTTCTTCTTTGTTGTTCAGTGTTATAGGAAGCCGTTTGGGGGTAGTAGAAGGTTAATGCTTCCGTTGTGGATGCTGAGTTGTCAACTCTGCGTGACAGCCGCTTTTACCCTAAACAATTATTGTAACCCACTTCTGAAGTTGAGGCGCCCTTATTTCAGTTAGAGAAGTATTAACCTCAGATCCACGGTGCCCCCAGAACGTTTAGGATAGTTCAAAAATCCTTATCCCTCGGAATTCGAGTCTCCGGCTTATAGCGTATTGCCTTAATCAACTACGTTAACTGCGTGCCCTTCACACACACAAAACACGCACAAGTTATATACGCTATACCCGAGATTCCATGTTCAAATCATTGTGTGCATTGGAAATGAATTAGGAGGCAATTTTAGTGGATTATTGTGTTATTATCCTAACATTATATATCGTCATTGATCTTTATTTTATGTTCAGCTATAATTTAAAAAATGCATTTTTTAAAACGATTGAATAAGATAACAATAGATAAGCTTATACAGCATGCTGATGTGAGACCTACCCCCAGAGATTCTAGAAGCTATGTAGGCCGAATGTTGATTGAAACATATTAATATAAATGTCATTATAGGCTTATATAAATATGGCGAAAACACAAACATTATCTATATAGAATAATATAAATATGACGAAAAATGAATAAAACATTATTTATACAGACTATTTAACTAATGTTCCAAATGGCAGTCAGTGACCAATCACATTTCAATGAATTTTCATTTACAACCATTCACAGTCCTTTTCACCTTGATTTTATCACTTTCATTTTATCAGGTGGCTCCCAGATTGTATACAAAGTGCACGAATGTAACCAGTTTCTGCTTGCGAGATATAATAGAAAAATATTCGTAGCAATTGATTATGCCACAAAAAAAAAAAGAAAACACTGTTTGTACTTTCTTGAATGTATTATTTTCTGGAAATAACTTTGCAGAAAAATATAATTGACATATTTACATCGTAGCACATCAGAAATTAATTAATAACCTGTAATGATGTGTTTCATTTTTCTCCACTAGAGTGCATTCTTACAATATTGCGATTATATTTGGCAATAAATATGATCTGGTTGCAGTGATGAACAAATGAAACAACGTTTCTCATTTGTTTTCAAACATCGCCGTTTACATTAAATATATTAATAATTTAAAACAAATATATTTAAATAACGATTGTGAGTAAATAGCTTAATTTTATCCGTTAAATAGTCCTAACAAATGCTCACATTCTCTAGATAAATTGGAAATTACTCGTGACATTACTTATTAATAAAAATCGCTTCATGTACGACTAACAACAGCTCTGAAAAATCAAAACTGAGTTGATTGGTGCTGCAGAATAATATACAGGGATTCAAGTGGTTAGCGCGACCCAACACCCGAAAACTTGATTACAATGTCGTTAATCGGACAAGGTTGACAGGACCGTTTTAGACCGTATAGTCAAATAAATGTATATGATACATAATAATATTGCTGAAAATTAAAACTTCGATTTCCTGCTTTCAAATAAAGATATTTACATTTCGCTTAAAGTACTAGGCCTTTAATTAAGATATTCCCTACCATTTGATTTCCCTTTTATTTTAACCCTTTTTTTTGTATCTCATACTATACACATGATGGTTTTCACATCAACCACACACATACACACACACACACACACACATAGAGAGAGAGAGAGAGAGAGAGAGAGAGAGAGGAGAGAGAGAGAGAGAGAGAGAGAGAGAGAGAGAGAGAGAGAGAGAAGGGGAGAGACCCTGATGAAATTCGGAAAATTGTATTTAGAGAAAATTCCACATACTAAATATATTGAATTTATTAAATTAAAATAGATTACAAAAATATCAGCAGAACTGATAAAATCGAGGGGAGAAAAATTGTTGGACAAGATACCGACGGTTGCTTAGTATGATTTAGAAAAAAGCTTTTCCACAGAATGGAAAGAATCGATTATCTTACCAATATATAAGAAAGGAGATAAAACCGATTGCAACAACTACAGGGACATCTCATTACTTTCAACTTCGTACAAATTCTAACTAATATAGGCCCTGTTAGTAAGCAGGTTTACTCCCTATATTTATGACATTCTAGGAGATCATTAATTTGGATTTAGAAGAAACAGGTCTACAACAGATCAGATTTTAGTATAAGACAGATTTTAGAAAATAAATGGGAAAATAATGGTACTGTACATCAACTATATGAATATTTCAAAAAGCATACGATTCAATTAAGAGGGAGAAGTTATATAGTATTCTGCTGAAGTTCGGAATTCCTAAAAAGTTAGTTAGACTCATAAGAATGTGTCTAAATGACACAAAGAGTAGGGTGCGCGTAGGTAAACGTCTTCGGACACTTTTGAAATTCACAATGGGTTGAAGGAAGGAGTTGCACTATCTCCTCTACTATTTAATTTTGTACTAGAGCATGCCATCAAAACGTTAGAGGGAGAAGAAGGCTTACAACTCAAAGGTATTAATAAAGCTGTTAGTTTATGCTGATGATGTAGTAGTCTACTCTTGAGCGATAGCGAGGAGATACTAAGGACAATACGCACACACTATTGAATAACACTAAGAAATTGGGACTGGAAGTAAATATCAATAAAACTAAATATATGGCTACACATAGAAATAAATTATATAATGAAATGACAAATGAGGAAAATGTTGAAGAAGTGTCCGAATTCAAAAACTGTATCTAGGAACAATAATCACAAATAGGAATGAGATGCACAAGGAAATTAAACACAGGCTCAATTCTGGAAATGCGTGCTATTATACATTACAGGGACTCTTGTCGTCACAAGGGATGAGAGAGGTGCATGGAAGATTCTCATAGGAAAACCAGAGGAAAAACGCCCATTTGGTAGACCAAGAATGAGGTGGGAGAATAACATGAACCAATATTTGAGGGAAGTAGATATACAGGAAATGATTGTAAAACATTAGCTCAGGATAGGGTTGTATGGAGAACTTATGTCCGCGCGGCCACGAACCTATGGGTTCGATAGTGCTAGTGAGTTAGCTAGTTAATAAAAATGGTTTACAAACAATAAACTATTTAAAGACAGTGGTAAAACATTTTCAACGCAAATATATGTTAGTTTAGTCAAAAGCGGGAGTAGAAACGGGACCTTCTTTCTTTTTAGTTAGGAACGCTGACCACCAGATCTTGAGGCCACTGAAAATTTAAGCGTGGTTCCTAGGATATCACGTAAAATTAGTGTTCTTATAAAATGTGATAATTTGTTGGAATCGAGACTCTTGGGCTTGTGTTGCATGACTGTGAGGGTTGCCTACATTCCAGCGGACGCAGTTTGCGGTGAACATAAAGGACTGTCGTGTTATTACGTGGAAACAATGTCCTGCACCTGAACTACGCCAGGATTTACAATTTCCTGTTTAACTCCTGAAATATTGTCAATCTCTGTCAGAGAACAACTCCTCTCCGGGTTTATAGTGTTCCGTGGGTACGAAGAGTCGAAAATCAAGTCTTTACAAAGCATTTTAAAGTCTATGTTCTGTACCTTTATAAGTACCAAATGATTAAGCCTATAGTAGGTCTACTGTAATTACTCTTGACAAATATAGACTAATATCTAGGCCACTACCGCACAGAAAACCAGAGTTATTTCTTCTCTATTTATTCATAAATAAAATAGCTCTCTCTGTACAACGCGACTCAGAATTTCTATTCCACAGATCTCGTGTTTCTGGATATTCAATATTTGATGACGAACTATTGTTTTGAATGCAGTTGTTTTAGTGATAATGTCGGAGACTGATCATAAATGTTTATACAGCAGCAAGAAGGTACTGAACAACCCGCTCTAGAGGTAATGTTATCGTAATGACTTCAGGAGTCAAGTGAGCGTGTTCAGCCAGAAGTTCTATACAATTTCAAAACATACCGAATACTAGTAACAAAACAATACGACTGGAGGTAACAGTTTGAAGTTTAACATTTCTGTATTAATATATGCGTTCTTCCCTACACTTGTACTAGCTCCTCCACCTGGTTTCTTCCTTTCTTTTCCTCCTCTACACCGGGTTGTTCAGCTGAACTTATAACAGAGTAATAGAATCGGCAATGGACGCGTGAAGAAGGCAACAAGGTCAATGAGACTCTTGGTTGTGCGATTACTTACTGGAATAATGGATTGTACATGAGACATGTAATTAATTGTATTAGAGGTTGACAGTTTATGGAAGTGAGCTTTCCAGTACAAACCAATTTAAACTGATGTTTAAAATTCTGGATATGGGGTGACGAACAAATTAATCACAATTTTCCTCTTATTGTTTACTATACCTATGTATTCAGCCACCGACATGCTGATCAAGTAGATCAAGGTGATTAACGATAAGAACCTAATTTTTTAAACAAATTTACTGACCACTTTACTCAACGCAATAAGTAGCAGGAAAATCGTTGGAATTCAATAGATAAGTTTTGAAAAAAAAAATCGGTGCGGGAAAATAAAGTGAAAAAAAATATCATAGCCTAAAGGTGTCAAGACAGTTTTTCTCACTTTTCAGCGCTATAAAGAAAAAATATATCGGAAAACAAAAAAAAAACAAAAAAAAAGAATGCTACAACACTCGAAAAGTTTTAAAAATAGCCCTGAGCAGATAAAATCGGTTCACATTTTTTTAAATAATAATAAAAACGACAAAATAGTGTTTTCTTCGTCATTCTAATACTAGACACGTAATCCTTGTGGTGTCTTTTTTCGGGTCTTAAATTATAGCCTTATATGATGCTTATCTATCATGAAAATGTTGTGCAAAAATGTCTATAACTTTTTGCACGATTCGCTAATACGTAAAAATAGATGTCTCAGTAGCCAGATATAATAAGAACAGTAAAGTCTCGTAGAGTGCGATGGGCACGACATGTTGCGCGTGTGGGGAATGAAAGACATGCATGGAAGCTTCTTGTAGGAAAGCCAGAGGGAAAACGCCCAGTTGGTAGACCAAGAATGAGGTGGAAAAATAACATTAACTATGATTTGAGGGAAGTAGATAGTACAGGGAATGATTGGAAAGCATTTGTTCAGGATAGGGATGTATGGAGAGTTTATGTCCTCGCGGCCATGAACCTACGGGTTCGATAGTGCCAGTGAGTAAGTAAGTAAGATATCTTAGTAATATGAACATTCGTATGGTCAATAATGGTCCACAGCAGATGTTCAAAATGATTTTTATTGTTGAAGGATTACTACAACCTCAACCTTATCAAATTACATCATCATCAATGATTACACCATAACTTGCATTTCTTCGTCCTAATGTTCTGTAGTCAAGAATCATCATCAATGATTACACCATAACTTGCATTTCTTCGTCCTAATGTTCTGTAGTCAAGAATCATCATCAATGATTACACCATAACTTGCATTTCTTCGTCCTAATGGTCTGTAGTGAAGAATCATCATCAATGATTACACCATAACTTGCATTTCTTCGTCCTAATGTTCTGTAGTCAAGAATCATCATCAATGATTACACCATAACTTGCATTTCTTCGTCCTAATGTTCTGTAGTGAAGAATCTATTTCGGGATTCTGTTGTTATCGATTTTATTGGTGTGGTCCATCCATTCATCTATGTATTGTGCAATTCTATCTAATAGCTTGAATATATTTAGTCATTTTCGTATATCTTCATTTAGTTTCCAATATGTTATGATATTGTCAGTCACACCCTCAAAAATCTCATTTCTGAAGTTTCTATTCTTCTTTCCTGGTTTTTTGTTAAGATCCAGTGTTTCGATCCATGTAGTAGTGTTGGAACCGCCATTTTTCATAAAATTATAAACGTGTCTCCTTTTTAGTATCCTTCAGAATTCGTTTTATGGTGCCACACATATAGGCCAATAAAATTTATTTGTTTGCACGTTTCTTCACTTTTTCTGTATGACATTATATTTATCCCAAATAATAAAAATTTCTCGTCTATCAAACAATATTAACCACCTAATAAACGCTTACAAAAATCAGGCTATTTCAGTTTGATGCGCCGCCAGTGGGTAAGGGTCTAGATGGTGGGGGAACTCTCTCGATCCCCCGGCTGCTCGAGTGCTGAAAAACAATATCGCGTGTTCATTCGACCTTTCCCTCCGGCGTCACGCCAGACTGAAATAGTCCAATTTTTTGAGACTTTTTAGCTGTTAAATTGTTCTTTTACGTACATTTCATTATGTGGGGGAGGGGTTGTATAGCAATCCTTCAAGAACAAGAAGCACTTTGAACATTTGGCCATATGGATGGAATATTACTCAGACACCTTTTTTTACATTTTAGCGAATTTTCAGAAAGTTACAAATATTTCTTCATACAATTTTAATGTCAAATAGGGGTTATAAAGGGTTACAATTTAAGCCCCGAAAAAAATATCTACAACGGTTACGAACCTACTAATACAATGGTGAAAAATTACACTTTTTCGTCGTTTTTAATTTTTTTGGTAAAGTTTGTGGGCCGATTTTATCTGTTCAAGGTTCATTCTTTAATCTTTTTGAGCGTTATTACGTCTTTTTTTTTCCAATTTTTTATATCTGAAAAGAGAAAACAATTGGCACATTAACGACATTTTTTCATCTAATTGTTACGCACTGATTTTTTTCAAAACATGTGGATTCAAATCTTACGATTTTTCTGCTAATTATCGCGATGAAAAGTAGTCAGAAATTAAAAAAACGAATCTAATTTTCCTGGTCTATTGTCAGAATAGTATTTAACTGATACCGCTGTATTGCACTCTATCGGTCTCCAAATTTCAAATCTCTCACATCTTCTAGATCAATGAGCTATTTAGCTGTCCGTCTCAGTTAGTTCACCCTTCGTTAAATATATTGGCGAGATTTGGAAAACCAAATAAAAAAATTGTCAGTGCACCCATATTTGCTCCAGAATATTCAATAGCACATTTTCCACCAGGAATTACGAAAGTCAAGTATCTGGGCAGTTTAGGTGGTAGGTCAGATAAAAACATTACATACATTATATCTCAGACGTTTCGCTTTAGGAGTCTACTGTTAAGTGACATTTGAAACCTTGATTGTCATTATATCACTGGAACTGTGCATCTTCATGTAAATGTTATATCTAGGTATCCTCTAAAACCCCCAAAAATAAAAGCAAATTATGAAACCCATATAGGCCCCACACGTTGTATTAATTATCTACACAGAGCAATTCCGATTGTATTAAATGAAATCGAAAGACTCTAGTACGTAATATTCAAATCTAGCATACAAGTATCCAAACATTATGTGTTTGACACAGAAAAACCCCTTCAGTCGACAAAGAAATTTCTATTTTTTTAAGAATGTCCAGTTTTGAGGAATGCTGAGATGCAGTCGGTTATCTGGCATTCAGCTCTAGATCTATGGATAACTTATTTTTTATATTGAAATACTCTGCCTTGCACTGAAGCCCTTCTTTCTACAAAGCCAAACCCCTTAGCAGAACCAAAGTTGTATAGTAGGGCCTACTTCACATTTATCAATCGATAACATTGTTCTTCGTATATTTTTCTCTTTAGAACATTTGATACGTCATTCACAGAAAACACACGAATTAATTATTCTCCATTTATCCATATTTACCATTGTTAAGAGTATGTTCTGTTTAGAACACAAGGTATTATATGGCACAGCGGAACGTTTACCTCCAGACAGCAGCGTTGTTGCTGCGTCGCACGGACGAATATACTAACCATGTAGGCCTATAATCAGGAACAAATAGCAAATGAAGCACTTACCCAGCTTACTTAGCGTAATACCTGCAGTCTCCTCAACGCCTCAGACTGACGTGAAGCAAGTGTACGCGGGGTGACACGGCATTAGTTCGCAAATCACAAACGAAGCAGATCAATGTTTCGCTGTGTCGGATAGTAAGTAGCCTACAGTACAGTAAACACATGGATACTTTTCATCTAATCTTAGGCTTATATAACATTGTTCTTTGTAAGTTTTTTTAGAATATATTTGACGAATTGAATAGTAAAACACGTGGATTAAGTATTTATAATTTATATTTTGACTGTTTAACTCATGCCCCAAATGGTAGTCAATTACCAATCACGTTTCGATGAATTTTGTTTTACAACCAATGACAGTCGTGTCTCACCTCTCTCTTTATCTATTTATTTTTATCAGTTCCTGCTTTGTGATAAAGAAAGCTCCTCCTTTTTAATATTCTAAACAGCTCAGAGCATTAATTTTCTCCAACAGATAGGCCTACATTGAATATAGCAAATAGTACATTGATTTTACTGAGCTGTTTGCTAAAAGAATAAATGAATAACCTATAATGTTGATTATAATATACAGTTTGATGTGTTTCATTATTTCTCCACTAGGGTGAATTCTTACAATTTTCGATCCTATTTGGCAATAAATAATATGATCAAGTTGCAGTGAATATAGGCCTACATAACCTCACATTTCTGATTTGTTTCCAAAGATCGCCGTTTACATTAAATACATAAATATTTTGAAATATCGGTAACTATATTTAAATAATGACTTTTGAGTAAACAGCTTAATTTTATTCGTTAAACAGTCCTAACAAATGCAACTCTTGATATCCAAATCCTCTAGATAAATTGGAAATCACTCGTGGCATTACTTATAATAACACCATTACGTTTTGTTTAGAACGCGTACTGTACGGTAAACTCACTCATAGACAACATTGTTCTCAGCAAGTTCTTTATCAGGGACTCGGGGATGAAGGGCAAATTTGTAAATTGTAGTTTTTGGGAAATTGCATTTGAAGTTTGAGAAGCAACGAATACTAAGGACAAATATGTAATTATCTGCAATTATGTTACTACATTTACTACATTTAATTACTGTAAAATATAATTTATAAAAAATGATTGGGTAAAACTGTAAACAAATTTAAATGAATCCATGTAAGAGTCTGACTTAGTCTGTACCGTATCCATTTTGTTAAAGTCAGTGTCTTCATTATCATCAGCTGGATCATCACTTGCAGCAACTTCATTTCCACCATCTCTGATAGCTTCATTTAAAGCTGGCTTGAAAGATATTGAAACATAAACCAGGAGATCTTGCATGTCACGTTGTTTCTCTATTGTCAGTTTCTGAGGGCTTATAAACTTGGAAGGAAGTTTCACTATTTATTTTACTTTTACACTCGTCCACAATCCACTTCTCAGACCGCCTTTGCTTTTTCTTTGATCTGCCATTATCGCCCTTCATTTATTAGTACCACACTAACTTTCACATAACTAAGAGAGAAATATACCTGGATGCACAAATACAATACTAACACGATTAAATATTGACTACAAGTGAATATGAACAAGCAAGAATAATGACATTCATATCGGGATATGAACAAACTTATGTCAACAAGAAGGAGTACGCCTATAGGCGAATCTAACAACTGTGCAAGAGTAAGCTCTAACCAACCTATCTATCTATCTATCTTCGGGTTTTTACAGCTGCTGCCGTCTTCCCGTGCCAAACCTCCAAAGCCTACGGTCTTGGGCATCTTCGATGCTTAGCCCTCTAGCTTGCATTACTGTCTTCATGTTTTCCTTCCATGTTAACCTTGGTCTTCCTCTTTTCTTCTTTCTGTTAGGATGCCATTCATATAGTTGCTTCGGCCATCGCTCATCTTCCATTCTTAAAACATGTCCTAACCACTTTAATTCCTTTTCCTCAATTCTTTCAATTATGCTTTCTTCTGCTTCCATTTTGTTTCTAATTTCCTTATTTGTGACACGTTCTAATTTAGACTTTCTGGCACTTCTTCGTAAATAATCCATTTCTAGAGCTATTAGTCTATTCTTGTA
The DNA here is from genome assembly GCA_030220185.1 of Diploptera punctata. Taxonomy (NCBI): domain Eukaryota; kingdom Metazoa; phylum Arthropoda; class Insecta; order Blattodea; family Blaberidae; genus Diploptera; species Diploptera punctata. The sequence continues at coordinate 322,055 of JASPKZ010006460.1, read as the reverse complement.
GTACTTATTGATTGTGCATACCTCACTTCCGTACATTGCAACAGATTCCACCAATGTTTTACCAATATATTTTTTTGTGTCTTTCCAAATATGCTTATCCCACCATATGGAATTTAATGATGATATTATTTTGCTACTCAATTCAATTCTATGTTTTATGTTCTCTTTGCCTATACCTTCGATGTTATCCATAATCATTCCCAAATATTTAGTTTGTTTCACTTGCTTTATTTGGATTCCATCTTCCAATACTAAGTTTTCTCTTTCAATGTCTCTAATATGTCTCTAATATTCTTAATTATTTGTCCAAATATAATCAGAATTTTAATTGAATTGTTGTACATTCACCCTTATTCCTCCGACGGACTCAATGCCTGAAGCTGTGATTCATTCAAACGCGATTTAGAGGATATCTAGAGCAAATATCTACCTAAAACTCACACTTTCTTAAACATGCTTACAAGAATAACAGCAATAAAAATCAATTTATTACATTCGCCCTTCCCCTTCCGAGCTTCTAATATGATGACCTACGTACAGCACAGTAAACACCAGTGAGTTAAAGAGTTAACTATGTGTACTTTCAATATTTCCATAAATAATATTATTCTCAGTTACGTTCAAAAAATATGAGACAACTTCATCGTTTGCATATATAATAATAATAATAATAATAATAATAATAATAATAATAATAATAATAATAATAATAATAATAATAATAATAATAATAATAATAATAATAATAATGATAATAATAATAATACTAATACTAATACTAATAATAATAATTATTATTATTATTATTATCATCATCATCGTCATTATATTGTCGAAAAGATACACAAGGGCTGCTAGGGAAGCTTTGGGAGAAAAGTAAATGGAGAATAAGAAAAATTATTTTTGGAACAAGGAGATGATTTCCTAGAGTTATAGAAGGATTAAGATGGAATAATTGTTTTATTCTCATAACCATTCAAAAAATCGCTGTGTAGATAATAAAAAAAAGTAAATATCCTAAATAGGCCAACACGCACACACTATTGAGTAACACTAAGAAATTAGGACTGGAAGTAAATATCAGTAAAACTAAATATATGGTCACACGTAGAAATTCAGTATATAAAGGAAATGGACAGCTAATGACAAATGAGGGAAATTTTGAGGAAGTGGCTGAATTCAAATACCTAGGAACAATAATCACAAATAGGAATGAGATGCACAAAGAAATTAAACATAGGCTCAATTCTGGAAATGCGTGCTATTATGCATTGCAGAGACTTTTGATGTCCCAACTCCTTTCAAAAAACGTTAAGCTGAAAATATATAAAACAATTATTCTACCAGTTATATTATATGGGTGCGAAACATGGACTCTTACTTTAAGGGATGAAAGGAGATTACAAGTATTTGAGAATAAAGTTCTTAGAAAAATTTTTGGACCAAAGAGAGATGAACAGACAGGTGAATGGAGAATACTACATAACAATGAACTACATGGTCTTTATAGGAAGCCAGATATAATAAGAACAGTTAAGTCTCGTAGACTGCGATGGGCAGGACATGTTGCGCGTATGGGGAATGAAAGATGTCCATTGAAGCTTCTTGTAGGAAAGCCAGAGGGAAAACGCCCAGTTGGTAGACCAAGAATCAGGTGGGAGAACAACATTAACTATGATTTGAGAGAAGTAGATTATACAGGGAATGATTGGAAAGCATTAGCTCAGGATAGGGATGTATGGAAAGCTTATGTCCGCGCGGCCATGAACCTACGGGTTCGATAGTGCCAGTGAGTAAGTAAGTAGGCCTAAATGGTTAAGTACAAAATGGAGTAAGAAAAAGCACAAGCAAAGTTAAGACAGAAGGTGACAGAAGAAAATAATAAATATTGGGAAAGTACGTGTCAAAGAATTCAGAGATATATTGGAGGAAAAAGTGTTCAGAGGAGTGGAGGACTTTGAAAAATTGAAGGAAGTCAGGACACAATAAAGAGATATTCAGAGAATTTCTTTAAATTAATGGCAATTATATTTTAGCAAGCTATTGACTGAAGATCGTTCGGAATTTTTAAGTGGAATTGAAGAGAAAACGGCATGATCGAAACAGAACGAGTATACATTTAGATTTTGAGACAGTAGAGATAGCAATTGGAAGTTTAAAAAATGGAACGGCTTGTGGGGAAGGAGTACAGCCATAAATAATTAAATATGGTACAAAGAAATTATTTGAATTGTTAAGGAACCTTTTTGAGAGATGCCTAAACGGAGAAGATGTACCAGTAAAATGGAAAATTGGGTTGATATCAGTCATTCATAAGAAAGAAAGAAAATATGAGTGCAATAATTGCACAATAATAATTATTATTATAGAGGAATCACCGTAATGAATGTTTTTAGCCGTATATATGGGAAAATAATCAAGTGTTATTTGGAAGAAAATTATAAACATGAGGAGAATGAAGTACAAGCAGGCTTTAGATCTGAGAGTTCTACAATTGATCACATATTTGTGGTAAAACAATTGATTGAAAAGTCTAATAAAACAAGTTCATTTCACATCTGTGGATTTAGAAAAGGTAGGTCTATATGACACCGTACCTTTACAAAAGTTGTGGGAAACATTAGAAGATATGGTCATAAACGAAACAATAAATTATTAATGCAATAAAAAATTTGTATAAAAATGCTGCATCTAAAACTAAAATTAGAAAATGTGTATCAGAAAGAAATTAAAGTGACAAAAGGCTTTCGTCAAGGTTTTAGAATATCACCCACATTATTTAAGACATAAAGCACTGCCAAACTGGAGCAAAAAATGTTCAGGAATGGGAGTACCAATTGGAGATGGTTCAACAGATGCAGTAGGCCTATATACACTGTTATTTGCGGGTGACCAGATAATAATTGCTCAAGATGAAGACATGGAGTTTATGTACAGAAAATTATTGGACGAATACGGTAACTGGTGTTTGAAAATAGATTTAGAAAAACATTTTATATGGGATGTGGAGCTGAAACCGAAGATTTAATATTAGAAAATCAAAAGAGGTATATTAGAGGATGTGAAAAATGCTAGTATCTGGGAGTATAAGTAGATAAAGAGGACAAACAAGAAAGTGATATTAAGAACAGAATAAATAAAGGTAGAGCAATAACAGCAATGATGGATGGAGTCTTATGGAACAGACATATAACCAGAAAAAATAAGTTACAAATATATAAATCAATAGTGAGAAGTACTGTCACATATGGAGCTGAAGTTTGAAAATTCAAAAAAACTTAGAACAAAAAATTATGTCGATGGAAATGGATTTGAGGAGAACAACAGGATGTTCAAAATTAGAAAAAATAAGATAGGCCCTATACTGTCATACGAGAAAAAATGAATATTAGATATTCAATAGTAGATTATATAAGATATCCATCCCATAGTAATTCTGCCCGAGGGCAGGTCCTTCACTGCAATCATAGTATTTTAATAATATGCTTGCAGTTTTACTAGGGAATTGTAGATGTGGTAGCTTCCCGTTGCTTTCCACACCGGTGAAGGATGATGATGATGATGATAATGGTAAGGATGATGATGGCCATATGATTTCGGGGACCGTTTGGACCTTAAAGGTTTCCTGACATTTGTCTTACAGATGAGGAAAACCCCGATAAAAAACCTCACCCAGAAAATTTCCCCGATCGGGGTTCGAACCCGTGCCCGCTGCGTAACAAGGCAGCACGCTACCTCGAGACCAGAGCGGTGGACATTATAAGATATAAACATTTAAATTGGTATGGGCACGTATAACGAATGCAAGAAGAAAGATTACCTAGGAAAACATTGGAATGGTGTCCACCTGGAAGAAGAAGGAAAGGAAGACCTCGAAACTCGTGGATGCAAGAAATAAGAACAGGAATGAGAACAATAGGACTGGAGGACATGGAGTGGATGGATAGAAACGAGTGAAGAAGAAAAATAAAACGTTAGGCACAGAAAGATGTGTAAACTTTAAAAATCTGTACCGATATGTAAATTATTATTATTATTAATATTATTATTATTATTATCATTATTGATTGATTGGTTGATTGATTGATTGATTGATTGTTTTAGACGCTTAACTAGACATTCAAAATTGAAAAAAATCAGAAATACAATGAACAGACAACAAATGAAAGTCCAAAATTCAATATTAGATTTTGTGAGATCAGAATGGTATGGTCATATGCCAAAGACAATATTACCCAGAAAAGCTTTGGAATGGATTCCACATTGGAAAGGAAGGAGAGGTCCACCTAGATTTAAATGGGTGGATGATTTCAGAAGAGGTATGAGGGAGATAGGTCTCAAAGAATTGGAATGGGAAGATAGAGAAGAATGGAGAAAGAAGATAAACATTTAAAACGCTTTGGACACAGGGAGATTTTTTACACTGTAAACCTGTTTTGTACATAATAATAATAATAATAATAATAATAATAATAATAATAATAATAATAATAATATATTACTGGAATTATTATGATTCATATAATATTATTACGGGGTACCTATCGGAAACAAGTGCGCGCGCATCTCTTGCTGACGACACAATTAGCTGTGATCGAGAAATTTCCCGGTTTTTATATTACTTTGTGCGTGGCGTAGGAATGTAAGGGAAATTGTTTTTATACATGACAAGATCGGAGCCAATTTTCCCCTCTAAATGAATTACGTAAGGCTACGTTATAATAATGATAATTACACCGCATTTTTTTAACATCCCCACCCCTGCATGTATGTTTGTAACTTTTAATTTCCTTCCCCACCCCTTCACGTACACCGCAGCTCCATGTATCATGGTCTCCAACATAACAAACAATATTGTGAACCTCCTAAACTTTAATTTACTTCAACTTTGTTTTTACTATTTTATACTGCAGAAACTATATATTGTGAATATCTGCATGTGATATCCTACCAACATATTTAGCCTACTTTTAATTGCTTAATTGATGTTTGACAGCTCTGTCAAAATCTTAAGATTTTTTGTACTTAAAAAATGTTTTACTGACTATTTAACTCATGCCGCAAATGGGAGTCAATGACAAATCACATTTCAATGATTTTTGTTTTAAAACCAATGGCAGTTATGATTCACCTTGATATGTATCGAATTTTGTTTACCAAAATAAAAAAGCTCCTCCTTTTTAATATTCTGAACAGGTCAGAGCATAATTTTGCAGTGACTGACTCTCTAACAAATACGTTGAATATAGCAAATAATGAACAGATTCCTTCAAACTACACATTTGATAATTGTGTGTTCAATAATTGTGTTTTTAAATACTGATTTTACTGAGTTGTTTTCTAAAAAAAATAATTAATAACCTATATTAATGTTCATTATAATACACAGGTTGATGTGTTTCATTTTTTTTCTCCTCTAGGGTGCATTCTTATAATATTGCGACCCTATTTGGCAATAAATAATATGATTAAGTTGCAGTGATGAACAAATGAAACATAATCAAACATTCTCATTTGTTTTCAAACATCGCCATTTACATCAAATGTATAAATATTTTAAAATAACTATGATTAAATAATGATTAGTGAGTAAACAGTTTAATTTTATTCGTTAAATTGTCCTAACAAATATCACTCTTGATTTTTAAATTGTGTAGGTAGATAAATTGGAAATCACTCGTGGCATTACTTATGATAATTAGTTTGTGAGTATATTCATTTGATCTGATTAATTTTTTATTCCACAAATAATATATGACGTATAATCAGCTGACATTTACTACTAAGCTTGGTACTGATTTCACCAATCAGGCATAATGAATCATAATGAATGTGCTTTTATGTTCAGTTGAATAAGTGAAAGGAAAAATAATTATAAATTTATATTTTTAGATACCACGTGCTGATTACCAGGCGTTGCCCGGGAATCTACTTATCCCGGTCTTCTTGACATAAATGAGCTGAAATACGAAAATTAATGTGTTTTATGTTTAGTTAATTAAGTTGGTGGAAAAATGTATATCGTAATTATTTTTAGATACCCCGTGCTGTTTAACCGGCGTAGTTCGAGAATCTACTCATCCCGATCTTATTGGCACAAATGAGCTGAAAGAAAAAAATTAATGTTCTGCTTATGATTAGTTGAATAAGTAAATTGAGAAATAATTATAAATGGATATCGTAATTATCTTATGATTCCCCGTGCTGATTACCCCGGTGTTGCCCGGGAATCTACTCGCTCTCGATGGCTTAAATGAGCTAAAAGAGAAAATTCGTCATTGTGAGTTATTCGTAAAAGAATACCTGCCATGTCCTGCTATGCTTGCACAGGAATCTATGTACTTGTCTCGATCTTCTTGGCATCAATGAAACACAAAAATGGTTATTGTGAGTTATCTGTAAGAGATAAACATAGCCTATGCTGTCGCGGACTTTTTTGTAGAGCTTTTTGAGATATTCAATTCCGTGTACATTAATTTTGTGTATTTGCTATGGGTAGGCAGCGTAAGCCATTTAAGCGTCCAAAGAGCTACTATTTTCACGTTTTTCCACTACAACGGGCGATTTTTAAGGGTGTAGGAGTTGAGTGTCACAACTCTCTTATAGCCTATGTTCATCCCGGGAATCTTCTGAACATTTTACAAAAAATTCCCATCACAATCGGATCAATGGTATTGTCACGCATAAAATACGATCAAACAAGCAAACATTCATTTATATATATTAGAAGATTATCATAAGTAATGCCACGAGTGATTTCCAAATTATCGATAAATTCACGACTCGCGAAGTGAGGAGTGAATTTATCTAGAGAATTTGGAAATCAAGAGTGGCATTTGTTAGGACTATTTAACGAATAAAATGAAGCTGTTTACTCACAAATCGTTATTTAACTATAGTTATTTCAAAATATTTATATATTTATTGTAAACGGCGATGTTTGAAAACAAATGAGAAACGATAGGTACGATTCTACTGCTTCTTTTGTTTATCACTGCAACCAGATCATACTATTTATTGCCAAAGGAACGCAATATTGTAAGAATGCTCTCTAGTGGAGAAAAAATGAAACACATCAAACGGTATATTAATTCATTTCTGATGTCGTATGATGTAAATATGACAATTATATTTTTTTGGATTGTTACCTGGGAAAAAATACATTTAAGAAAGTGCAAACAGTGGTTTATTTTTTTGATGGTATAATCAATAGCTACAAATGTTTTATATTAACTCCCGCATGCGGCATGTAGGGCCTACTATATATACAATCTGGTAGCCGTATTTCTCACAGCCTCAGTCACTGCAAAATAATGGTCAGACCTGTTCAGAATATTAAAAAGGAGGAGCTTCCTTTAATGTGGTAAATTTAACATTGATAAATATTTGGTGAAACACGATTGTGATTGGTTGTAAAACAGAAATCGTTGAAACGTGATTGGTCATTGACTCCCATTTGGGGCATGAGTTAAATAGTCATAAGTAATGCCACGAGTGATTTCCAAATTATCGATAAATTCACGATTCACGAAGTGAGGAGTGAATTTATCTAGAGAATTTGGAAATCAAGAGTGGCATTTGTTAGGACTATTTAACGAATAAAATTAAGCTGTTTACTCACAAATCATTATTTAACTATAGTTATTTTAAAATATTTATATATTTAATGTAAACGGCGATGTTTGAAAACAAATGAGAAACGATAGGTACGCTTCTACTGCTGCTTTTGTTTATCACTGCAACCAGATCATACTATTTATTGCCAAAGGAACGCAATATTGTAAGGAGGAGCTTTCTTTAATATGGTAATTATAACACTGATAAATATTTGGTGAAACACGACTCTGATAGGTTGTAAAACAAAAATCATTGAAACATGATTGGTCTTTGACTCCCATTTGGGGCATGAGTTAAATAGTCATAATTATGATACTTATGAAAAATTCTGCATAACGTTGTTATTATCTTGTAATTAAGGAAGTTCATGTTATCAGTTGGTTACCATAATAAAAAGCCTAATAATAACCATCTATACCATATAGGGTACTGTATTCGCAGGCAAGTTGCTATTTTTATCCATTTTATATTTATTAATTATTTATTTAACTGACAAGAAAAACTATTTATAACAGATAAATAAAATTAACAAATTCTCATATGATTTTCAAGTCATGGAATCGAAGCAAGTTGAATTTTGAAGATTCCCAATATTTTATAAGTTATATTAAAAACAAATTCAACATTATTTATTTCGTTCACATTATTTACAGATGCTTTAACATCTAGATAAAGACATATAATTGGTCATAAAAGGCCCTATGTACTCCAATATAAGTCACACTCATTCTTAAACATAAACAGTTCAAGTAGGGTAATGCAGTGCGCAGATTTTAAGTATCGCTGGTCTACTATTACCTTGAGGTGAATATAACTAAAATTACATAAACCTTGGGTAAAAAAATATGGATTTTTTCCGGAAAAACAATTTGTTCAAACATATGTTTATTCGTATATTATTTTACAGCGATTGTAATAGCAATGGTTTCTTAACAGCGCACAGGGAATGTGAAACGAGGCAACATTTTTTGTTTTATATTGTTCAATAAAATTTGTAATACATAGCTCATATATTACAATAATTCCATTGCTTAATATTAAAAATACATTTTTATTTCATATCTTATTCTACATTTCAGTTTGTCGGCACTATCTAATTTGGAGGTCCAAGGCCGCATGGACTAGCTCTCCATACATCTCTAGGCAGGACTAATATTTTACAATCATTTCCTGCATAATTCACCTGCCTCAAATCATTGTTCATGTTAATCTCCCACTTACCTACTGGACGCTTTCCCTCTGGTTCTTACAAGAACTTTCCACGTCTCTCTCTAATTCCAATTAGCGCCACAAGTCCTACTATTGCGTCTACAAGATTTAATTGTCCTTATTACATCGGGAGGTTTATCATCAAATCATGTTGCTCACGGTTATGTAGTTTTCTCCATTCTCCTGTTTATTCGTCTATATCTGATCCAACCGTTTTCTGAGCTCTTTATTTTCAACTAGTCATAATTCTCTCCTCTTAATGTAGGAGACCATGTTTCATATCCATATATAGGCCTATATATATATATATATATATATATATATATATATATATATATATTTACTGTATCACTTTTTGAGAGAAGTTAAGATGATAAAAGTTCACGTAATTCATAATGGTATTCGTTTTCATAGTTGAGCCTATATCTAATTTCTTTCTGCACCTCATTTTGCTTTTTCATCAAAAGTTCCGCAATTTGTTGTTAAGTGTCAATTCCCGTTTAAAATACTCGTTTAATTCTATATGTGACCGATAATATAGGCTACTTTGTTTTATTTACTTCCAGCCCCAGTTCTTTGTAATATTTGATAGAATGTGCGTGTTCACTTTCACTGTTACCTAACCATCAGAACATACCCGCAGCGGATTAATACCGATGCGTTTACTGCATCTTTATCCTCTGCAAGCTCTGGTATAAAATTGAATATCAGAGAATATGATATATAATGGGTGTCCCAATAAGAACGCCGGATTTAATAATGCACAAAATAAACCATATTTGAAAGAAATGACATATATTTATACGTGAGCACAAAGGGTATACGTTCCGATTTAAGTATGGAAAATGACATCTGACATATGTCCATCACGAGACGCTCTACAGCTACTGACTCTGTCTATGAAATTTGTGATTACTTTTGCACAGTCTTGGGCTGACACGTCGAATTTCCTGCTTCAGGTCTTGTATGGTTCGGGGATGTGTTCATAAACCTGTGATTTGATAAACCGCCAAAGAAAGAAGTCACATGACCTTGGTCACCTCTGCGCCTAAGAGCACGAAGCCTTGGAACAGTTTGAGCATAACACACACCATTCTGGTAATGAGTTTTCACAATTAAAACTCATTGTTCAGCAGTATAACACTCCATATCCAGTAATTGCAACAAATATAGAAAACAAAAATTGTAGATAGAGTGCTGCCAACCTCGTAGTAAAAAAATGGCTGCCAATTCAAATCCGGCGTTCTTATTGGGACACCCTATATATTGATTTAACGCATTATGAATTTCGAAATATCTCAAAATTGCTTCTTTTCCTCATATTTTTTGTATCATTTCACATATGTTTCTAAGTTTTTTTTTTAAGAAATTCCAAATTCTAGCAGGATATTATACAAGTTATCCTCTTAATTCAAGAATATGCCTTTCTTAAAATCTGTAGTTAACATGCTTAAATTACTTGCCATCATATTGCCATTTATTTTCTGTAATCTGTCTTATAATTAAAACTGAGCAATCGTATACCTATTAATTCACGTTGATGACAATATTCCATACTATATTACCAATATAACGAGTGGCCTGGATACATCTGCTAATATATTTTTAACATTTTCTACGAAATTAAAAGCTATTGCAATCAATTTTATCTCATTTCTTGTAATTCGTAGGATAATGGATTCTTTCCATTCATTTGGATGAACCTCGTTTCCATAACCTCCCTCCCCGTTTTTATGAGTTCTGATGGTATTCCATTCGAATCTGATGCTTTAGATAACTTTAATTTTTCTATCGTAATTTAAACGTCTAATGCGGCTCTATGACTAATATTTCTGCTTTCTGAAAATCACCCTCTTCAATACGTGTTCTGGTTGTACATTTAATATATTACTAAATAAATGTTTCTGTCTAGTTAATATGTTTATATTCTTAGAACCTGCAATCATACCTCCATTTTAATTCCTAATCATTTTTGTTCTTAATTGAAATTCTTTAATTTCTATCCTATTTTCTTGATATAATATGCTTTAATATTCTTATTTTTCGCCTTAATTTCAGGTCATTAATATCCTCTCTGAAATATTATCATATTCTATTCTTTAAAAAAGCTAGTGTTTTTCCGTCTGAAGTTACCCAAAGTTTCTAAATTTCCTTCATTTGGCTCATAGGCTGTAGCTAATTAATTTTATCTACGAAATGATTCATCGCACCATTTATTTAGTCCCATTTTAAACTAATGTATGATTTCTGAAGCAAACTGTTTAATAATATCTCTTACAGTCACCCATGCTCTATTTGTTTTAGGTTCCCCTTTGGTTGCAATGTTTTCATCCGAAAACTCCAGCTTTTCAAATCTTTTTTTTTTGACCCGATATTCTTGACGTACCCGTAATTAATCATTTTTCAATTTCTTTAATTCAAAATTTTCACAGTCATGTTTAGAGTTTTTTTTTTTACCTCTCCTAAGCTATAGCTGTATTCTTGTTTTCACCCTGACCAGATGATGATTCGAATTGCAGACCATCCTACTAACTGACCTAACGTCGATGTTGCTAATGAGCCAGCGTTTTAGTACTAATAGGCCTGCATGACCTCTCGTATTTCACCATCTGAAGATGTTCAACTGTATTTATGAATATCCTTATTTTGAGATGTGTTCTTAACGGGATTATTTGTTGTGGCAAATGTGACTTACCTAAAATGAGATTATTTGTTGTGGCAAAAATAACTTATCTAATCCCAATGTTGTTAATATCTCCCTGAAAATTGAATTTGCATATTGTTGGCCTGGATATATCTTTCCGTTTTACTTTCGACAATTTTATATGATATCGTGAAAGGCTATCAAATACGTATTTTAATTCTTCATAGAACTCATCTTTGATCTTGTCTTCCTTTTCTTCTATGTGACAATGTACATTCACGATTACAAAATCATGTCGTTTGCGCCTTAGATTAATATATGCTATCCAATCGATGGCAAACTTAATACCTCGGATAACGGGGAGGATCCTCCTTCCGTATTCAGATCTCGCAGCACCACCATAGAAGCTTCCTGATTCCTTATCACTTTCTGGTCACCTAACTTCCTGTAAAGCGACTATATTCAAGGGTGATTTATCTGATTCCCACGTTAATATTTCTATAGTCCCTGTGCCATATAGGAACATGTCCCTGTGTTTGAGCCTATGCGATGGATTCCCTGAAGTAGTCTCCGCCTGGAGAACCGAATAGTAGACTTCGGAAAATGTTACCCCAGTGTAATCCATATCCGCATTTTTACGGTGAAATGTCGGCACTCTTTTAACCAAAGTTTTTTTTTTTTGTCTGGCTAATCGTCGCTTTAGACACCTGTCTTGGCTCTTAGCATCGAAAAATATCAAAGTTATATTTTATTTGCCTTATGTTGGGTCTACTGCTACGCTCCTCATCATTATAGAGTAAACTTACATTTTTGACCTGAAGTAGTAAATATATTTAGATAATATCTACTACAGAGAATTCGTACTTAGAATCAGCGATCTTATAGGCCCTATTAGTCATAGTATGTAGTCAGTAGAATAAAATAGGTTCATTGCTGTTTTGCGCAATATGTTCGTTAAAACAGGGGTTCTCCCACGTCGCGTCGTTTTAACCCATTCGCGAAGAAATGCTTGTCTTTAGACATAACAGTTATCGTATAGATTAAGTGATGTAAAACCGATAATTGTGATAACATTATTGATTTTATCATTAACATATTAGGTATAGGTTATTTTTTATAAACGTGTTCATAAGTCTCAATATGCCCTTAACCTATCTATCGTTGTTTTGATCTTCCTCTGCTTCGTAATCCTTTATCATTATCTGTCATTCCTGCAGGCAATTCTCCAAACATTAGCTTCTACAGAAGTGTAAGTTCTACAAAGGAGATAGGGTAAAACAAAAAATATGTTCGAATTTTTAGTTAAATTATAAGTTTAGTGTAGTATTAAGAAACTCCTCTCAAAGTGCAGGATCAAGAAACTCCTCTCAAAGTGCAGGATCAAGAAACTCCCCTCAAAGTGCAGGATCAAGAAACTCCTCTCAAAGTGCAGGATCAAGAAACTCCCCTCAAAGTGCAGGATCAAGAAACTCCTCTCAAAGTGCAGGATCAAGAAACTTCTCTCAAAGTGCAGGATCAAGAAACTCCCCTCAAAGTGCAGGATCATGTAAACAAGTCTGATATAGAGTAACCAACATTTATTTTATTTCACTATAAAAATTATGACGTAGAAGCAAAACAAAGTTTTTTTTTTACATTTTTTTCAATTTTATATTATGCCTAATATGTATATAAAAAGTAATAAATATATTTTGGATTATACAGTGTGTTTAAAATCTCCTCAATATTATACTACAGAGGGAGGCAAGCTTCTACGTCATAATTTTTATAGTGAAATATTATGGAAAATAAAATAAATTTTGGCTACTATCTATCAGACTCATTTACATGATCGTGTATTTTCCAAGAATTTCTTAATAATACACTAACCTTCTAATTTAACTAAAAATTGGAACGTCCTTTTTGTTTTACCACATCTCCTTTGTAAAACTTGCACTTCCATAGGGAATTCCGCAGAAGCTAATATTTGGAAAATTGCCTGCAGGAATGACAGAATATGATGTATTTAAAGGCAGCCAGTTTCTGCAGTATAATTTAATTTGTTAATTATCGTGATATTTATAATGAGCCGACTTGTTATGATGAATTGATTGGCCATACTGCAATTAAGACGTCTTTCTCTTAAACTGGTCTCGCCCACAAGGACAGACGCCATCTTTTCTTATCTTTACAAATTAATTACAATATTTGTATTACAGGAGTCGTGCACACAGTTCACATAATCATTACTTTAATTGCTATAACATGTAATTATGTGAACATTACTTGTTTCCAACAGGTACATCCTCTGGTGGTTTGTTTCCAGGTTTAGCCTTTCTTATATTGATGTAAGATACCGTACATTAATAACCTCATTAAAAGCTAATGATCATATCTGAAACTATTGGTAGATGGAATTTATTTCACGATCTCCACATACCGGGTTCGATTCTGGCTCAGAATAATTAAAATTTAATATTTGTTTTATTAACTCATTTTAATCACAATATGAGAAATTAATGTCTATTATTCTTATATTATTATTCTTATTATTGTTCTAATTATTATTATTGTTATTATTATTCCCATTAACACATTTAATTAATGGACTAATAATAATAATAATAATAATAATAATAATAATAATAATGAAGAAGATGACATTATTAAAAATAATCGACTGTCCCTACGGTAACGTATAATGATTTACGTGTGTAAATACATTTTCAGGAGAATGGATTCAATCCCCGGTCCTGTCTTGTAATGTTTTTTTTAAATAGTCTATGGAATCCGAAACTGGGTCCATTTAGCCTCGTGAGGTCAACTGAGAAGCTGATTAAATTGTTACGTAGCTAGAATCTGTTAAGAATACTGAAACTATGTTTTCGAAATTAAGTTGGCATCTTGTGATTGTAACTTCTTCAGTCGACCATGATTCTTCGGAACTGCCACATAAGAATAATAATATACCAAAATACTCCGACAGATGCTTCACTACATACCCCAGGGAAGAACACCTAATGAAAGGCCTCACAAGAGGTTGTTTGAGAACGTAAGATGGCACCAGGCCTCCTACTTGTCAGGTTGATGATGATAATGGCATTATACCGTTTGTGTTGTAAACTAGCATTAGAGGACATCCGGGTACTGTTCGATATAATATAAAAATTTTCTTTGAGTAGACCTGCAGGTCTTCGTAGACTGTGTTGGGCAGGACATGCGGCACGAATGGGGAATGAAAAGATAGCATTGAAGCTTCTTGTAGGAAAACCAGAGAGAAAACCCCCAATTGGTAGACTAGGAATGAGATAGGAGAATAACATTAAACATGATTTGAGGGAAGTAGATTATACAGGGTTGATTGGAAACGTTAGCTCAGGATAAGGATGTCTGGAGAGCTTATGTCCGCGCGGCCGTGAACGTATGGGTTTGATAGCGCCAGTGAGTTAGAACAGTTATTTTTAGACCTATAGGCCAGGAACAGAGTAAATTTAGCCCCTTAAAGACCATTCAGAAGCTGGTTCAAATGAGAAGTGTTGAGATCCTATTAAGGAAATTGAAACTAAGGTTTTAGTATTCCGTTTCTTTCTCTAACTGTGTGACTCCTCACATTGTCAACTTATGACGACATCCGGTTCAGTAGGCAATGGCTCTTAGCAAGTTACAAATAATAATAATAATAATAATAATAATAATAATAATAATCTCTTAAATTTCCATAATATATGAAATTGTAGGTACTTTGAAGTTTTATGTAGGCTTGATAGTGCTGCAAGTTGGATTAGATATAAAACAATGTATTGGATTAGGGTAATTCAAGCGCTGATTTGGGATTATTAGCAATGATTGATTGCGCAATGGATAATATGATAAGTAAGTGGTTGCCAGTATAGAAAAACCGGTTAACTCTCATTACCTGGCATCACGACTGACCCCCGAGAAACACTTTTCAAACTTCATGATGACCCATCAACTAGTTGCCAACCTTTATTTAATTTACATCACATGCCAAGTACTGTTATAAAAGTATGTGGATTATGCCATAGTTTGTTATTACCTCTTTAGATTTGAATGTTCTAAATCAGAACATAAACCTGGAAGCATGTACGATAGAGTGTTCCAGATTTTAATCTTAAAATATAGTTGAATGCAGGCTTTCACGGCCGGTAATCATAATGTTGTGTGATTCCGGGTTCTACTTAGAGTAGATATTCCGACCAGGAAACACGCCTAGAAGCACTCGCCACTGAAGATGCCCTCCGCAGTTGAGGGCGAAACGTCTGGTATCAACACCAACTATGGACCACGGCCACAGAACCCGGAATCACACAACATTATACTTAAAATATAGGTTTGGATATACAGAGTTTACACACAAATATGCCTAAATTGAGATAAGGAATCCATGGCCAGGGACGATCATATCTGAATTATCTGATCTTATAATTAGTTATACGTGATGCCCACAAATCATTAATAAAATTAAATAGGATGTATATAGATTAATTTGATATGGCTTCGGACCTTTATTAGAGATACGGATAAATCTATCTATTAAAAACTGCTAAACTGTTTATCTCTATTTATATTTTACAGATTTTGTAAAATTGTTCCTTATTCGCCGGAAATATTACATATTCAGTTAAAGCTCTCTCTTTCTCCCATCTCTCTCTATTTGCAGTTTTACCTCTTCCTTTTTAGGTAATTTTACATATCCATGTCATCCTGGGCTTACAAAAACACGACTTGTAACTCTGGATCACACAAACTTTTCTTGACCACACAAGGGCATAGAAGGTATTTCTGGATCAGCGCCACCTCCGAGACGACACGAACATTTAACACAGGACATGCCATTCACTGTCATTCATTAATACTAAACAATCTGAATATGAAATGGTGATTATGATGGTCAGATGATGTTAGGGGACCATCTGGGCTTTAAAGTGACAGTTGCTTCACAGGTGAAGAAAAAAACCCGAAAAATGTCATCCTGGAACTTGTCCCGACGTGGGATCGAATCCGGGATATTCATACGAGGCAACAACTTTATCCCGAAAACACAGCGGCCGACTCAGTTGCAGTTACATTTTAAATACAGTGCGTCTGAGTCATATAGTCACGAAGATCGCCTGCCCGCTTGCCGGTTGGGAGGTCACGCGTTTACGGCTAATCGAATTAATGAGATCTCGCAAGTTAACTGTTAAAACTTAGGTATAGGCCTACATTACATTGTACATATTTTAGTAGGGCTTACTTATCATTTTCACAGAAGATGCTGTAGGTCTTGTACGCCTGTTTCACACCTTCTCAAGAAGTTTACATTCACTTGCACTAGTTTCTTCTACTGTAATTCATCTAATTATTATGATGATCTTGATGAAGATTTTCGGGCTGCAGGCCGTGGTCGTGAGACTTGTAGTTTCCTGACGTTTCGCCAGAGACTGCGCCTGGCATCCTCAAGGGTTGTCTTGAGACTGGCATTTCTGTCCGCTGTCTGTCCTATTTATACATTCACCGCGATGTGTTCGTAAGTTGTATCTGCCTTCTGATTGGTCAGCGGTAGGGACCTCCATTGTTCTACTGAGATTGCTGTTTGATAGTTCTAGTCGACTGTGCTTGTAGAGGTTTGCATTTTGCGTTTTTTTAGAACCGATATCCATACTTTGTTGACTTTTAATGATTCCTCTTTTCTATTGAAACTGTTTTTTTTTGTTTGAATATTTCGATGGCCCGAAAATCTTCATCAAGATCATCATAGTAACTCCGGCCGTGAAAGTCTACGGGAATATAACATCTAATTATTGTTTGTATATTTTATTTTAGTTCATTTAGCATAGGCCTATAGGGATTAGATTTATAAACTTTATTTTTTTAACGTTCCCCCTAAATAAAAGTAAAAGTTTTCAGATCTGGATTTCTGGTAGCCTATTCCTGCCCATAATTCTATCTCTAATAACTGGCTAACTTCAGTAATAGATACGTGTGTAATATGGGTTGTCGCATAGTCTTTTTGGAAATACACCGAGAGGTAATATGGGTTGTCGCATAGTCTTTTTGGAAATACACCGAGAGATGGTCCTCTTACGTTAACAGATGAAAAACTGCTAAAATTATTTAAAAAATCGGATACTGAAGTCAATATTCGATCCCATAAGGGATGTGAATGGAGAATGAAGACAGCTCCACATCGAGGACCTCCATAATCTATACTGTTGTCCTAATACTATTATGTATGTGATTGAAGTGGGCACCTCGAATGGATAGCAGTGTGCTTTCAACATTTTTTCGGAAAATTTTTGGGAAAAGACTATTAGAAAAACTTAAACGTCTATGAGAGATTGTACTTGGACGGATCTTTACTGAGGAATGCGACCAACGAAGTATCTTAGTGAACCTGTGGGTTCCATAAGCTAAATTTAGGTAACGATTGCGACAAATGAAAGGTCACAGTGAATCGGCGGGTTCCATTAGCCATAGAGATAATTAGTTCATTATCATATTGATTTGCTATTGTTCAAATTGCATGTTCGATTTTCTTTTCTTTTTAATGCTCAATTAATTTAAAGGTCTTTCACAAACTCGCAATATTTATTCCATGCCTCAGCGATTGTAAGTTCTGATTAACATGCTCGTGTGTGGACGTATGAAATTCAATCCCTAACAATTTCCTATGGGTTTGTACTTGTGATTAATAGCAACAATAAATATGAACGCTTGTGTATCCCATCAATGTTTACGTTTGTAGCATCAATGTTACAGATCATTTAGGTCTTAAAACAAGTTAAAACATTTCTTAACATAGTAAGCCATGTTTTATTAAATAAACTTATTTAATGCATTTGTATCGTTAAAAATAGAGAGTATAAAATTCTTATACTACAATACTAGCGTTTGGTCTTTTATTGATCCGTTAATTTGGAGTGTAGGTGTTATGGACCCAACTGGATTTTAGGCTTAAAGGACCTTCGGGACTTGGAAAATCTGGTAGCGGTTTCCTAGCCGAGCGTTAATATGAGGATGTACAGATATACATGTTTTGAAATAAACAATGGAGTCTTATTTTAAAACTATTTTATTACTAACGTATAAATAATTATAAATCCTTAGTAGTCTAGCCCTACTCTAATCTAAGCCTATATTAAAACTACAGTACTTTCTTGGGGGGGTTGAGAAGGGAGTTGTGGAATTTTTAAATCTAACCAAATCTACATGATTAAAAATGTTATATCCCTTTTTGAAAATATCGTATTAAAACAGTCTACATTGTTTAGACTTCTATCAGAATAGTTAAGGTAATTGATTCTTTTTCAAAAAGATCCCTGTCACATATTAAGAAAAATGGTCAATGACTTACCCTCCAGCCGTACACACACAGACAGACAGACACGAGCCCATCACTTCTCAAGTGTTATATATTCAATTTTGACCTCGAATTACCCGTAACTGTATCATACTAACATTCCAATGAACTAAATGTAGGGATGTTTACAGTTAGCTTCAACAAGACTTTGAATGTCTAAAGTCCATCTCAAACGACAACAGACTTTGAATGTCTAAAGTCCATCTCAAACGACTTTGCTCGAATAATTAAGATAATCTATAAAACAATAAAAAATCTATATAAAGAACTATGTATTCATAACAGTAGGGTAAGGAATTTAGGGAACATTATTTAGGCTAAGACAGATAAAATTGCCTAAATATAGAAAAAGTCCAGAATAGGCTGTTGAGCTATTTAAATTATGTTGTTTATTCACATAATTATGAATCCGAAATCGAGATGTTTGAATAGAACAGAATTTTTGAAATTATAGATTAATTATAAAAGTGTTTACTAAATAAAATTGCTTCATAGAGTAGCTTCGGAATTTAAAAAATTAAAATGCTGGTATCGACCAACACCACTGAGTTTTTTCTTTTTATTTCCAGTCAGAGCAAATGCTATTTGAATTTTCTGTCTCGCTTCTTATTTGTTAATAATTTATTGTCAGTTTCATATTTCATTGTGTTTGGTCATTACATCTAATATGAACGTAATATAGGCTACTCAGGTAAGCCATCCACATGTAATATTTAATACAACTAATCATAAAATGTTCTCGCTGAACCGGGATCTGAGCCCAGGATAACCAGCTATTTCTGCCTAAGAACTCCAGCTTTAGACATGCACGTAATAGACACGGCCTACACTTTCTAATGTAGCTATTATCTAAATGCGATATGAATAAAGATGTTGAAGAATATCAGAATAAAATTGAAGTAAAATAAATAACCCATGAACAGTTGTAGTTGTAAAATTTGACGAGAGAAGTGCTTTAGGACGCAGTTGATAGGATAATATTAAAATAGGCCTTACCGTGTTCAAAATAGAAATCAATGATCATTTTATTTGAGACCGAAAATGAAACTCGAGCAGATTCCTAAAAAGTAAATAATTATAATGAAAATAACTTATCAGGTCTCTCCAGATTCCTATATTGAAGTAGCCTATATATTGTTTGTATCATATTCTATATTCGTCAAACTTCTTTTGGCGACTCTGTAGCGAAAGAAGTTAGACAATCGGATCTCACCGCTGATGTCTCGAGATCGAGTCTCGGTCACTATGTGTGGGTTTCTCAACTATTTCGTTTCATTTCTTTGAACCGCTCGGGCGCGCGCCCCAGTGATGGTGAGTCAGGCACCATTGTTGTTCACAGGCTTCTACAAATATAGGTGCTTGATCTCATCTCATCCCTCTACCCGACCCTGATTTGGACACAAGTTAAGGATATTAATTTATTTATCATAATTACAACGAAATAAACGTTATCTCAGTCAAAACATAAATTTATTAAGTCGACGTTTCAATCTCCTTATGTGAGATCATTTTCAAGACATGGTTGTTTATAAATTTATTTATAAATGTATTTTATTATATTAATAAATGTAATTTATAGTAATTATAAAAGTAAGATCTACAAATTTATAGGCTATATATATATATATATATATAAATCACAATAATATTAGATACCGAACAATTATAATTTGGTCAAACTGAACTTTAATAAAATTAAGATAAAACGTAATAAAGTTAAATATAATTAAAATTAAAACGATTAACAAAATATACATTAAGAAAGAACGGTTCATATCTAGTACCAACTTCTATGAAAAAATACAAGGAGAACAATAAAATGTAATGAATTAGTCTATTCCTTATGTAAAACAACAGATTAAGATACTGATAAATCTCAATACTATTGTCATTTAATAAGAGAAAATAAATTATTAATTATTAAAAATCTCTAATTAAAATTGATTTAGTTTTTACGGCAATAGTATTTAAATTGTATAGGCTAACAAGAGAAATGAGTGAACATGTGTTAAGTTATATGAGTAAATAAATATGAAGTTTTTACCTTAGGGAGGAAATTTAGAATTAGGGAAAGAATTAAAAAATATATTGGTATAAACTCTATTATAAAACTGCCTAAAATCAGTTTAATAAAATAATAGAATTACAGGAAAATAATACGACATAAAAATTGGGATTCACTTTTAATAATACTATCACCGTTATTTTCGTAAATTGAAAAGAAAATAATAGCTGAAAGTTTTTAATTAGGCATTTAGTGTTAGAATTAATATAACCCAGAATTTTTTTATGGCCTAAATCTTTTATCTGCCTATGGTTATACTACGTATAATTTTTCGTTTTTTGGAAATGAAGGGAACTCTTTCGGATTTATAAATATAAAATTCACTGAAGAGATGGATTTTTAACCCATGACTTATTCATTGGTTATCAAACAGCCACCAAGATTAGCATATACTTAATTTTCATTTTTAGTAATATTCATTAGACTTAATTAGCGGTTTTGTGAAGCAAGCTAATGCTTTACTGATACGAATGAGTGTGAAATTAGTTGTTTACAACTGATAATTAAATTAAGTTAATAAACTGGTGATAATAATAATTAGCACTTCACTGCCCTCGTAATCATCGTCACCATAAATCACTGTCGCCCTCTTCATGTATTTGTTAAACAAATTATTATTATTATTATTATTATTATTATTATTATTATTATTATTATTATTATTATTATCTATGTATATCCTATGATCGAAAAATGTGTTCACTATTGGTGTAATCTGTTTCAGTGTATATAAGTGAGGTATGGACAATCAATAAGTACGGTACAACAAGAATAGACTAATAGCTCTAGAAATGGATTATTTACGCAGAAGTGCCAGAAAGTCTAAATCAGAACATGTCACAAATAAGGAAATTAGAAGCATAATGGAAGCAGAAGAAAGCATAATTGAAAGAATTGAGGAGAAGGAATTAAAATGGTTAGAACATAGCCTATTTTAAGAATGGAAGATGTGCGTTGGTCGAAACTACTATAGGCTATCAATGGCAACACTGTAGAAAGAAAAAAAGGAGGGAGATCAAAGTTAACATGGAAGGAAAGCATGAAGATATTAGCCTAATGTAAGCATTGAAGATGCCCAAATCGTAGGCTTTGGAGGTTTGGCACGGGAAGACGGAAACAGCTATAAAAACTGGAAGGAGATTATTATTATTATTATTATTATTATTATATTATTATTATTATTATTATTATTATTATTATTATTATTATTATTATTATTATTATTATTATTATTTGTTGTTATTGTTTAATATGTGTTTTTATATTATTATTAGTGCATATTGTGTAACAATCTAAGAGAAGTAGGAATATTTAATAAACAATTTGATCAATATTAATTTTGTGAAGTTACAAGAAGTTGTTTTCCTTGACATTTGTTAGTATTTGATTTTATATTCTGGTTTTGTAACATAACCAAATATTTAAAACTTTTACAAATGTAGGGCTAACTCTTTAATTTTTAAATACTCTGAGGGTGCATAGCATATGGTTCCGCATGTTTCTTGCTCCATAATTTGAGACTGATGACATAAACAATCACTACATTTACTCCTAGTAAAAAGTTTTACAAAGTTCATAATACTGTTCCAAACTTTGTATTATCAATATTAACAAGGAGACATCACGGTGGGAAATTATATTACAGTCTGAAAAACTCTTCTTGTAAAAATTGAATGTTATTTCTCTGTCATTACAGTACAGTCATAAATTAAGTTCCTTAAAATGTGGGTATTATACAATTATATTGTTAGGGCAGCCTAGTCATACATAATTAATTTTAATATGAAAATGTTAAACCTCGAGGCCAGACTGTGCGCCAAATGCCAATTCCAAATTCCTCCTTCCTAAAGAACCCATTGTCTGTCATACTATTGATAAGAATTTGTCTATCTAGATATAGGCCTAATGGCATTACGTATAACTAACTGGTTACTTAATATTGTTGTTTAATATTGATCTGTAATTGCTCCGGTCATTAGGGTCGCAATAAATCTGAGCTTGAAGAGTCGGACAAATCTTGATCAGACTTATCTTTTTCAGGCTTAAGATTCTTTTAGGTGCTTTAAATATATTTCATGTAACCCGCGATTACTTCCCGTGAGAGGGAAGAATATTTACGCCCTTAAAAATACATCCTTTCCAGCCAGGTTTGAACCTGCGATGTTTAGTCCATGTAGGGTTTCATCTTCTACAGTCTCTTCATTCATTTATTTGATATTATATCGTTATCTAATTTTTTTGTCATAAGATTTTAAACTTTAGATCACATTTTACATACATAAGGTAATTTTTGACCACTTAAGGGCATGGAGAACCTCTCTGGATGAGTGATCAGCTAAAATGCCAGGATCACCTCCAAGACAGCACCAACATTTAAGACAAATCATATCATTCACTCACACGTTCATACTAACCAAGATGGCGATGATGACTGATGTTCAGAGATTATTTTAGTCTTCAAATTTCTCGACATTTATCTTACAGATGTGAAAAAAAATCAGTATCAATGAAGACCAATAATGTTTAATGTAACTCCTAGTCTATTAATTTAGTACATTAAATAAAGTAGCGTAATGAAGAAATTGCAATAAAGATTAAAACGATGGCTGGAGCAATGCAAGAATGCATCTTTTTAAACACAAACGAAAATTGTAGACCCATTAGGCCTATACATTTTATAAACTCATACACTATACCAAAGGAATACTTATAGTCACCCAGGAAACTCTCCCGATCGGGAATAGAACCTGGCTCTCCAGCGTCCAAGGCAACAAAATTATCTGAGACAGCAACGATGAACTTACAATTACAACTTTTTTACAACCTCTTATACCTCTACTGTGAATCGAACTTCTGCCTTCCCATAAAAAATTGATAGGCCATTTCATTACAAAACCTTTTTTTTAAAAGTCATCCCTATATCAAAAAAGTATATTCTTATATACACTTGTAACAAGCATAAGAATTACATGATATATGCTGTAGAAATTATGAGCATTAATGGTTACGGATATTACCGCAACTCTATATGTAGACTTCAAAAAGCCATACGATTCTATTAAGAGGGAGAAGTTATATAGTATCCTGCTGGACTTCGGTATTGCTAAAACGTTAGTTAGACTTATTTTGAGATGTCTAAATTGCACAAAGAGTAGAGTACAGGTAGGCAAATCTGTTTCATATACTTTTACAATTCGCAATGGGTTAAAACAAAGAAATGCACCATCTCCTCCATCATTCAACTTTGTACTAGAACATGCTAAATTCTTTAGAGAATAAATAAGGCGTTCAACTCAATGGTATTAAAAATCTGTTGGTATATGCTGATGATGTAGTAATTTTAGGTGATTACGAGGAGATGCTAAGGGCCAATATGCACATTCTATTGACTAACGTTAAAATACTGGAGGTGGAAATAAATATCATCATCATCATCATAGTACATTCACGAATTTAGGCCATTTGTTGACCTGTTTCGGCCTCAAGAGAAGCACCATCCAGAAGTCTTTTGAGTGGACGTCCTGGTCTTCTTCTTCCTGATCAAGAAAACTAAACATAATATGGTTACAGGTAGAGATACACCGCGTTCGGAACAAAAACTACTGAAAATAAAGTTTAATAGCTCGCGTACAAATGCAGGGACGAAAATAAAATGTATGGCAAAATAAATAGGGACATTTTATATTATTTTGCATGATGTTGTCAACATTTAATCATTGTTGTTGACATGCCTATAATTAAAATGGCGTTCACTTGTAACTAAAAGTTCAATTCTGTTTTGCGGTTGTCGAATTAAAGTTTTCGGTTATAGTCCAGAAAATATTTAGACAACAGTGTCCTGAGAAGCAACCATCAGAGAGACACACAAGAACAGTTTGTTTCTTGAGACCATTCTTCTGTAGAGAAATTACTTTGCGGTAAAAAGTGACAAAGCTGCAAGTCAGCAGACTTTTCTACGCAGCCCAAGTAGTAGGTCTATTCTCCGTGCCAGCAGCAAACTAGCAGTTCCAAAATCAACTATCCACGATGTTCTGAATAAGAGGTTACGTCTTCATGCATACAAGTTTCAATCGATGCAAAAACTGAAACAAATGCTTACGTGCACGATATTCACTATTGACATGCTGTTGAAAATTGAGATTTAAAATGGATGTCTGTAGAATGTAGTGTTAAGTGATGACCCTGATGAGTCTACCTCTCATGTCTATGGGACCGTCAACAAACGTAATTGCCGTATCTATGGATCGAAAAATTCGCATATAGTGAGGAATTTGGAAAGAGACAGCCCAAAATATACTATTTGCTGCGGGGTTACACATCAAACTGTGATTGCTCTGTACTTGTTTATAAAAAACATTATCAATTGAAATGTGAATCTCGATATGCTGCAAAATTATGTCATTCCTCAGATTTCTCATGGATGTGTTTTCCAATAAGATGGAGCTCCTCCTCACTTTCATCACATTTTAAAGATAATTTTGATGGCTGCTTGTCTCAGTGATGGATTGGTGAAGTGTCCTACAGCATGGCCTCCCATTTCCTCAGATCTAACCCCACTAGACAAATTTTATGGGAGATGTAAAAAAACATTGTATACAGAACTCCAGTGGCGAATTTAGAAGATTTGCGTCAGAAAATTGTAGTTACTTAAGTGCAACTGCCATCCAGATGTTAACAAAGACATGACGAGATCTTGAATATTGCAAGAGGTGCACACATAGAGACTTATACGAAACTTAAAAGTCCCTCCTGTCATTTGCTGCAAACAGAATTTTTATCCATCAGTTATTAGGTGAGTTACTTTTTTGTAGCTTTTTTTTTTTGTCTCGGAGAATCTGTATATTAAAATGGACAGTTAATATCCAATGAGGGAAATTTTGAAGACATTATTGTATTCAAATACCTTGCAACATTAGTTATAAACAGAAATGAAGTTCAGAAATAAATTAAACGTAGGCTAAATTGTGGAAATGCATGCTATTACACATTACACGGGCTCTTGTCATCCCATTTACTTCTCTCATGAAAGCTAAACTAAAAATAAATTAAACTATTATTTTTCCAGTTATATGAGTACAAAAAATACTACTCTTACTTTAAGAGAGGAGAATATTTTAAAATAAAGTTCGTAGGAATTTTTTTAACTAAAGAGAATCGAACAGATAGGTGAATGGGGAAGACTACACAACAGTGAAATACATGACCTCTATACTTACTTACTTACTTACTTACTTTACTCACTGACACTATCGAACCCGTAGGTTCATGACCGCGCGGACATAAGCTCTCATACATCCTTATCCTGAGCTAATGCTTTCCAATCATTTCCTGTATAATCTACTTCCCTCAAATCATAGTTAATGTCATTCTCCCACCTCATTCTTGGTCTACCAACTGGGAGTTTTCCCTCTGGCTTTCCTACAAGAAGCTTCCATGCAAGTCTTTCATTCCCCATACGTGCAACATGTCCTGTCCATCGCAGTCTATGAGACTTAACTGTTCTTATTATATCTGGCTTCCTATAAAGACCATGTAGTTCATTGTTATGTAGTCTTCTCCATTCACCTGTCTGTTCATATCTCTTTGGTCCAAAAATTTTCCTAAGTACTTTATTCTCAAATACTTGTAATCTCCTTTCCTCCCTTAAAGTAAGAGTTCATGTTTCTCACCCATATAATATAACTGGTAGAATAATGGTTTTATATATGAGAAAGAAATTACACACAGGCTAATAAGAATGTACGAATAATAAGGACGGTTAAGTCTCGTAGACTGCGATTGACAGGACATGTGGTACGAACTGGGAATGCTACAGGGGCATGGAAAGTCTTTGTAGAAAACCAATATATAATCGAGAGAAAATAAGAGAATAATATTAACCACGATTTTACTGAGGTAAATTATACTCAGCCTGAAGGAAAATATTAGTCAGGATAGGAATAAATGGAGAGCTTATGTCCCCGCGGCCATGAACTTTCGGATTTGATAGTGCCAGTGAGATAGTTCTTCCATGGCAGAAGCCCCTTGGCTGCTGGCCTCACATTTACTTGTCACTTACAGAAGTGGTCGTTGATTTAGCCAGAAGGTCTAGAGGGGTGACATATGGTCAGCAAGACGAATCCCCCAGCTCTTATAGCTGTTTTTTCAACCTGGAACCGCTGTTTATTGCAGTTACCCACATTCCTCAAGATGATGAGAGGGCACCGATCTCATACTGGCCGAAATCCATGAGAAAATGTCTTCCCTAATGAGGACTCAACCAGTGTAAGGTACCACTTGGCTACGGCTCGGGACGAGTTATTTAGTCAGGATAAATCGAAGCTGTAATTTGTTTTTGTAAATTAGTATAGAGCTCCTCAATCGCATGTTCTGCTCACAGGTTAGACTGTTTCTTGCTATATTTAATGAAGAAGATTCTTGTTTCCATTGATTTTATATGTGCAAAGTTTTTTAGTAAAGTCTTAGCCTAATATTACCGGTAAGTTCCTAAAGTCATCAGAGTCGTACGTAATCAATCAGCCTCAGAGCGTCTGACTACAGTCCATGGAGTCCCGGGTTCAATTACTCGTCAAACCATATATTTTCCTGTGGTCACCATGATCTAGATTTAGTGTAAGTTTAGGTTTCAGGACTCTCCTAGTGCTTCTTAAGTGTTCCTTGTTGTGAAAATAGGTATGAATTCATAGCAGAGCGATAATAGCTCATAAATTTCATCTTGCATAGCTGGTGATTGCAATTTTCTGAAACCTAATGAAGGGAAAATGTCCTTTCTCTTAAAAAATATAAACAGACTTTTTAAATGGTATAGAACATTCAAATAGTCCACCGCCGCCGTGATCTCGAGGTAGCGTGTTGCCTTGTCACGCAGCGGGTTGGATCCCCGGTCGGGACAGTTTTTCTGGGTGAGATTTTTATCGAGGTTTTTCCTCACCTGTAAGACAAATGTCAGGACAACTTTAAGGCCCAAACGGTCCCCGAAATCATATGGCCATCGCAATCATCATCATTCATATTCATCTTAGATTAAGCTTAGGATTAGGGACTCTCCTGGCGCACCACTATCATCTCACCCATCATATCATCGGGGCAACGTAACCTGCCTTCCAGGCGCCCCAACCTCAGAAAACGCCTTACCAGGAGGAACACCAGGAATGTCGAAAGACAATCTGGGTCATTTTGCAAAAAGAATTAAATCGTCTCTCCAGTCTGATTTATCTAGTATTTCTATAGTTCTGTTCACTTACTGTACATTCAATTCCTGATGATTATATGCTTGAAAAATTAATATTTTCACTAACCAAACGGAGTCTCCTGTTCACAACATGATTCTGGCAACTGACAAACTGTAATATAGCGATACTGATATCTGGGCAACATTTTTTGTAGTTTGGCATAAATTCCGTTTTCGGCCTTGTATCAGCAGCATTTTAACTTCATTCCACAAAATGTATTCATCAAGTCTTCAGAAATTCCTTCAGCAATAGGCCTAATTTGGGCCTTGCCATGTTTCAAATGCATTGCAGCCAATTTTAATTAAATTTATTTTTTTAAATATCACTAACTAAAATATTCATTTTTCTGGATTTTCCATAAAAATGCAAAAAAAAAAACATTGTTCATCTCTCCTTTAAACATAAATGTCTCTGAAATTTTATTTGTAAATTGCAGTTTGGCTGGGTGTTAGAATCCCAATATCATCACGTGAATATATTTTTGTGGGTGATATCAAGTTGTTTATTGTCTTTATTTTGTTTTGGTATTATAGATACTGATAACGTGATTCAATTTAACTATTGCGATATTTGTTAGGTCTACGATTTATAGATAAAAGTTCACTGATTTATGATATCGGAAATATTTTACTTTAGAAAAAGTTATAAATCTATTTAGGCCTTTAGCATTACGGTTCTGCGCTGTAGCTGAGCTGTTTGAGGCATCATTTCTTGGTGTAGAGTTTCAGGATTTGCCTGCAGAACATAGCTATTCAGAATTACCTACTATTACATTTTAAAAGTTATTATTCTAACGTGGCAGATTAGTTCGAGTCCTTATGGGGGGAAACTTTTTTTCATTTGGCCATTATGGGACCGGTGCCCACCCAGAATCATGACTAATTTTGGTAGCTACAATTAGCAGTCGCTCCAGGTTGAGAAAATCAACTGATTGGCTAGGGAATCTGACATGCTAACCACATATCACTCCTGTACTATCTGAATGATTGTTCACCTCTTGCGATTAAGACATGTGGATGTGAGGCCATATCCTGCTGGTAAAGCAAAGGCATCTAGGCCTACCACACCATGCAGTTTAATATTACATAGCCCTATAGGCCTAAACGGTTTTGACCAATTTGCTCCTCCATCTAACCTAATTAAGTTACGGTACAAAAAGTTTAATTATGATAAGTACATTAATTAGTTCATTAAATAAATGACTGCAAGAGCATTTGAGATTCTTATTCTGGAGGTCACGGATTCAAATCCCGCTACTAATATGACAGTTTTTTATGTTGGTTGGAATTTCATTACTAGGTCACACTATTCACTATTTAACGGCACCATTAAAATTAAAATCATTTTTCCCGAAAAACACAAAATCATAAAAATAAAATCACACAGCGTACTGGATATGCCTGATTATCTTAGATTGATATGACTTTAGATGATAAATAAGAATGAAATAAAGCATAGACATTTTTATCAATGCTATTAATAAATACTGCTAAAGGAGTTAAATACGAAACCAATCAATAAATGTACGTTCGATTCATGAAGTGTAACTTCTTAAGTGAATAAAGATACTACGTATGTAGCTGTTTGTGAATGGTAGACTGGAACATTTACAAGATCTCAACGATGTTTGTTTATTGGCTGCCACACAGATTCTCTAACATCGAAAGCAAATTACGAGACCTGAGGAAAGCAGCAAACACAGCTGGACTGTGCCTGATTAAACAAAAAAAACTGAAATAATGAGGGTACATAATGTAACAGAAATGCGATTTCAACTCAATGGTACAGAAATAGAAGAAATAGACGAAATTCAATATTTAAGAAGCATGATATAAAAAAGGAGACTCAGAGGAAGATATTAATTTAGAATTAGAAAATAAAAAATTGTATTCTCATATTTGTCACACAAATGGAGATCCAACAAATCCCAATCAGAACTAAATTAAAATTATGCATTAGCAATGTGAAAAGTACATCGCCCTATGGGTGCGTGGCTTGGAAAGGAACAACTATAATAATATACCTATATAAAAAATTGCAGCTATATATAAAACAGGTGCCTGAGATTTATTTTGAAAATCTAGTGGCCAAAAAATCACATCGAACAAAAAAGTATGGAAGATAGCATCACAAAACGAAATCTTTAAGGAGATTAAATATCATAAAAGGAAATGGATTGAAGACGGTCTCAGAAGCCAACTAGACAGTTTGCCAAAGAGAGCTCTGCAATGGAATCCATAGAGATTGCCTAGGAAATGAGGGAGGCCAAAAATTACATGGCGCAGCACAGTAATAACACAAATTGAACAACAAGGAATGCTGGAATGAGATCAAGAATTGAGCAAAACTACGGAGTCCAGTGGTACCCTTTCACACAAAGGCTCTATGCTTCCCAGAGGAGTAACAGGTAGGCCTAGTACTACTTTTACGATAGCTGTTTATATTCGACTACAGTAAAAGCTCCTTATTCGCGGGGGATATGTTCCGCAAATTTGCCGCGAATGCCGAAACCGCGAATATGGCAAAGTAATTTATATGGGTATATGTAGGTACGTTTCAAGGTTACAAAATAAATTTAAAATTACCAAAATAAAATTAATTAATGAGAGATTTTGAACAATTCTTATTAATTATTACTGTCAGGTTAAGGCAAGCTTTTAAAGAACTTAGTAATTTTTCCAGTATAGCTGCTTTTAAAAGGTATTTCAATTAAGATTAATATTCAGCTGTGAATTCTGAGATAGAATTCCTTACTTTGTCTTCGGATTTCTTGATTCTTAACATTGAAACAGCGTGATATAGATGCAAACGACTCGCCAACGCGTAAACGGTCAAGCATTTATGTATTTTACTTTAAGCGGCAACACTACTTTTTTCAGCTTCGGAACTAATTTTCTTTCCTTTTACTCGACATTATAAATTGGCAACAAAGCAGTAGAGACACGTGTTATCCAATCAAAATTATTACGAAACACAAGTTGGAAAAACAAAACATCGATCGTGGGGAAGGCGGCATTTATCAACGTACATAGCGACACGTGAAATACTGCAGCGGTGGCTTTTAACAACGAACTTTAGGCTTAGTGACAATAAAGTTTGCTTTACTTTGATATTAATTTGTTCATTTAGTTTGAATCACTCAGTAAAAGTCGCCTTGGCACGGGCCTGCAGTAAAAAAGTTGTTGATGCGTTAATAAAGGATACTAGGCTAATCCTTCTAATATACCGACTGCATCCGCGAATAAAGACATTTTTAGCCGCGAATACAGGAACTGTGTCGCAATTTTTTAACCCGCAAAAAAGAAGCTTTTACTGTATATTTATTCTTCATGGGTTACGTTTCACACTTGACAATGTCAAGTTTCTAAGACAATTTAATAATGAGTTAGAATTACTCATTTACATTAAATTTGGTGGCAACAAAATATTCTTTGTTACAATTAACTTCGGCTGTACAAGTTATGAGTCACATTAAATATATTTATTAGCCATATGCAAGAAAAAGCATTAGGTTGACGAGCGATTAAATATCAAGATTTGTTATCATATTGTAGGCTTAAAGTTAATGAAGTTATGTAATGAGGAACTGGCTAGCAGGATGTTGCCCAAGGAGAGTTTCTGAGAATGTTGGCTACCGCGGGGATACTCCCGGAACAATTGTGGTTCACCGGAGTTCCTGCCTCTTATCGGATCACTGCTATATATTATAAATATCTTTATTTGTGTATCTTTATGAATCTTTCCGCTCAGTGCATTTTCCTGTAGAACAATTTTATTCATGAATTTCAGACCACTACTGTTACGTATTACGTTAATTCGTACTTGGTTTAATAATAACATTCAATTTTCACCAAATATCAATACGAACAGGATCAGGAATGTTATCTATTTTTAATGTTAAAATAAACCCTATAAAATGCATGATATTTTTTCACGATTTATTAGATTGATTTTTTATTTCTCTGAATGTATTATTGATGAATTTAGGCTACACATAAAATTGTAAGAACATGTTTTACTATAAAATAATATTTAGCCTACTTAATAAAAATACAAATAAAAAATATTGCATTAAAATATAGTATAAATGGTCTGTAGGCTAAAAGTTTCATCATTTTAGTAAGGCTAGATCGTGAGAAAACGTGGACTTTATAAGTAGTATTTTAACAAAAGAATAAGAATAAATCATTCAGAATACAATATTTGTAGACAGTATTGACATTAGAATCGGTCAAATTCACTCCCGCTTCAATCTCGCTTCTCAGTCTCGTTGCTTCTACGGAGGCACTTGGCCTGGAAAGGAATGTGAAACGCATGCACGGGAGTATAATGCAAGCGAGAGCGACCGGGATTCCCGTTGGATCAGATTTCCCGTGCGATAAGCGGTCTTCGTAAGCAAATTAATGTATACAATGAATGCTAAACCTTAAAGCTAAAGATAATTTATTAAATAATTGATCTAATGGAACCTACATTCTACAAGCCTTATACTATGAATGTTGTGTATTACACGTGAAAAAAAATGAAATATGTACTTCGTGCTGTAAATAAAATGTACTCCGACAGCACTAAACATGTGTTTAGAATTTTCATTAATTAATTTCCACGTGAGAATATTAAGAAAATTATAAATAATGAGGTTTACTTTCATCTATTAATAGATATGTACAACCTTCGACAAAAAAAATGAGTCATCTCTTGAACGCACATTTCTTTTAAGTCATACTCGGACAGCGCTGGGTTCAAACTAGGAAACTAGTCATAATTGTGCAGATCCTGAGCTACTGTGTTATGTGGCATGAACTAAAGACTCTTCTACGTGTCCCGATAGCTCAGCGGTAAAGCACGCGGTCACTGTTTCTGTTAATGAAGATCGCAGGTTCGCGTCTTCAATTACGCAGTTTTTTCCGTGATATTTGTATTAAAACGTTTTATGAATTAAATACATCTTATTCCGACATTTGAATTAATCCATACTTTTTTAAGTTCATATTTGTTTATACCGTTGAGGTTATAACAATGTTAAATTATATATTCTTACACGCTTTATATTAGCTTGACCTGTATCTGTCTATGTAACGAACCTGTATCTATGTAACGGAATCTTTGAACACGATTTTCATCCACTTAAAAACATTGGATTGACTTGAAACTTTGTATACTTGTAAAGGACCCATTACAATACAATAATTTCATAATTTGTTTCTAAAATCCTAGCCAGAATCATCGGAAAATCAAAAAAATAAAAACCTGTGTAATAGGTTGCGGACTTATCGACTTTTTAGTCAATCGTTGTAAGAGCTCAGTTAGTAGAGCGGTGGACTGTAGTGGTATATAAGTTGAGCAATCAATAGATCGCTGGTTCAAATCCGGGGCGGAGGCATTTTTTTAGAAAAGTAACCGCTGAAAAGTGGAGAGACCCTCAAAAGTAAAAAAAGTAAATTAAGGAATTAAATTTTCATGGGATTCCGGTTTATGACAATCAAACTAAAAATTAAAAAAAAATAATAGTTTAAAAAACTGAAACAACACGCTTTATTAGATAACCAAACTAAAAAATAAAAAAAAATAATAGTTTAAAAAACTAAAACAACACGCTTTATTAGAAAACCGAACTAAAAAATAAAAAAAAATTTTAATTTCCAACACGCTTGGAGAAAAAGATTAAAGTGGTCAACAAAAAATCATCTCTAACACATCTAGAATAAAACTAGAGTTATCTACAAAAAAAATAATTTCACCATCAAAAGCGTTGGGTGATTTTTATGGTTTTTACGTTTTCTTCTTAGAGACTTTACTTTTACCAATATCTGTTTATTATCAAATATAAGTATTAATTGATATAGATCACCCCACGCTTTTGATGGTGAAATTATTATTTTGTAGATAACTCTAGTTTTATTCTAGATGTGTTGGAGATTATTTTTTTGTTGACCACTTTAATTTTATCCCAAGCGTTTTGGAAAATAAAAATTATTTTTCATTTTTTAGTTCGGTTTTCTAATAAAGCGTGTTGTTTTAGTTTGTTTAAACTACTATTTATTTTTACCTTGTATACTACCGTCTTCCTCAACTATCTAAAATTTTCGTTGATTTCACTCTAGGCCTTTCGATGCATGCTTCATCTTCTGGAGTTGTAGTAGTATTGAATTAACTGTATGTCTAATAGAGGGTTTTGCTTATTAGGCACATTTTCGTTGAGAATGTTTGTATTCTTGGCCTTCTTGATAATTTCGATTTCTTGTAAAATGTTAATTTTGTGTCTCTTGTTTTCTCTGTGTATAATTTACATTGTATTATGGATATTGTTGAAACTGTGGCCGCTTTCTGAAATGTGTTTAGTGAAATTTGATTTCATTGTTAAAGGAGAAGGCAAATCAAATTTCACTGTTCAGCCGTTTGAACCCAATAGAAAATGTATGGGCTAAGATGAAAATAGAGATGAACTCTAATTGGCCTGCAGATGCAAGAAAAACGAAAGATGGCTTATGGGCACAAATTAAAGACGCTTGGGATACTCTAGCCGATCGTCCACGTACCTGTAGAAATTGTTTGCATCAATGCCCCGCAGATTGAGGGCGGCAATAGATGCTGAGGATTCATACACCCGATATTGATTTTGTTTTTTTAAGTTTTTCATTTTAGAAGATATTATTTCCTTTCTTCATTTAATTATTAGAAGGTTTTCATTTATGTATTTTGTGTGTGCATTAAAGCCATAAAACTCGAATATAAAATTAAATATGAAACTATATTACAGGTGAAATGCTATCCTAACATTCAGCAAGAAAAAAAAAAAAAGAAAAAAGTAAAACGGGAATCGAACCCGTCAGGTTATGAACGAAGATATAGTGTGTTAAACCGCTCGACCACGCAAACGCACAAAGTTAAGCTCTCTCTTTTATGTTACTTGAGGGTGCACTACGTTAACTAGCAAACACCACAGTACAATTACTGAAAACGTGTTAATGTGAATAAGGCTTCTGCGAGTGCACACGAAGTTCCCCGATCGGTTGATAGAATCAAGAGATGACTCTTTTTTTTTTTTTTAGTCTAAGGGTGTACAATATTATCAGACATTTGTTGGTCAGTACGGAGTAACTTATTATTTATTTGTATAAATAAAATGGTCAATTTTACTTTAATTGAATTTACGTCGTAGAAATAACAGCATAAGTTACTAGTTTTCAAGTGATGGTAGGCCAACATAAAATTATATTATTCGGCTATCTTTTCAAGTTCAGGGAGTTGTAGGCCTACACTTTCAGAAAAATACTCTCAAGCAAAATACTTATTTTTAAAAATCCAATAAATTGACAGAACTATTATTTTTTAATTACAGTATATCACACTCAGACTTGAAATTTAGTTTAGGTATTCCGTGCATCAAAACGTTTCACCATAAAAAATGTAAACTTTTGAAGATGTAAGTTCAGTTTTTAGGCTAGGGCCTATATGTTTTTCATATGGAATGACCTTTAAATATGTTGTACATTTATATTTCAGTTTTAATAATAATAATAATAATAATAATAATAATAATAATAATAATAATAAAGTAAAGTGATCCCACAACAGACCCGGAGGCCCTTGGGGTAGTAGGAGGTTAAGGCTCCCACTTTTTCTAGACAATCGGCACTTTATGTCAGCCGGGTTGTCAGCCCTGCGTGACGGCCGCCTTTACCCCCAGAATAAGCGTCTGGTACTCATTTCCGTTAGAGGTTGAGTCGACCCCAGGGCCATAGTGCCGCCAGAGGGTTTGGGTCAGTTTAAAAATCCTGACCCCAACGGGACTTGAACCCTCGACCCTCCGGCTTGTAGCTCAGTGCCTTAACCACTACACTACGGCGTGCCCCAATAATAATAATATAATAATAATAATAATAATAATAATAATAATAATAATAATAATAATAATAATAATAATAAAATAATAATAATAACAACAACAGAAAGTTAAAAATTATAACCTAAATGTTTATTTGTAAAAGAAGGCATTCCTTTGGCTACTGAGAAACGTACGGCTGGCTTCTTATATGCAGTAAACATGCCTTATGTGGCACGAACACTGCATGACTTTATCCTCCGAATTCACTGCGAGAATCCCGGGAACTTTTCATTCTTGAGCTTTTGTTATCGGTACTGTATGATCTCGTGACTGCATTCCCTTTCAACTGCTCTCGCTTACGAGAGCGAGCGTGAGTAAGAGTTAACCGCCTTTAATTGGCACCTGATGAGCAAGCATTCTTGCTCGGATGCAGTTCAGTTATAGAATTTAAATAGTCTACGTGAATAAAATATAGGCTAGACTCTATATTATAAATACAAAGTAATGAGAGAAAGAAAAGAGAGAATACAAATTTAGAAGTAAGTTTAAAAAATGCACTCTGATACAAAAAAATATATACAAAGGAGAACAAAACAAATAAAATAATAGTAAAAAATATGTTAATAACTTACCCAACTGAGAACGATGTTAAATATATTAGGATATAATAGGCCTATAAACCAAAATAGACTACTAGAGGAAGGTTGTGTATTTTCGACCACCTTAATTTAAATTGTTATTACTCTCTGTCCATTTTCAAAAAAAAGAACTGTGTTTCGTATATGGTAGCAGCATGTAATAAGGAAACCCCAGGTAAAAGAAAATACCACTAAACTGAAGAGTAATGACCCAGAAATAAAATTTAAACAAAATTGCATAGCCGTGTATTTTGGACCAGGGTTTGTGTAAAATGGACCAGACGATCGTGTAACTTGGACCAGGTTAATAATTCATAATTAACTACTAAAATGTTGTTTATTTAAATGATAATAATTTCACCATGGGGACTCGAACAGACACAAGTCTCGTAGCTCTGATCCGCGGCATGATGCTTTAATCCGCTTGGCTAGATCATGGTACCATATATTTAAAAAAAATATGATCACACTACAGGCCTTGGGGTAGTAGAAGATCAAGGCTTCCACTTTTTCTAGACAACCCTGCGTGGCGGCCGCATTTACCCCAGAACAAAGGTCTGGGACTCGTTTCCGTTAGAGGTTGAGTAGACTCCAGGGCCAAGGTACCGCTAAAAGTTATGGACCAGTTAAAAAATTCTGACCCCATCGGGACGCAAAACCATAATAGGCTATGTATCCATCCATAGTAATTCTGCCAGAAGGCAGGTCCTTCACTGCAATCATAGCATTACTAGGGAATTGTGTAGGTGTGGTAGCTTCCCGTTGCTTTTCACACCTGTGAAGGATGATGATGATGATTATGATAATGATAAGGGTGTTGATGATGATGATGGCCATATGATTTCGGGGACCGTTTGGGCCTTAAAGTTTTCCTGACATATGTCTTACAGGTGAGGAAAAACCCCGATAAAAACCTCACCCAGAAAAACTGCCCCGACCGGGGATCGAACCCGGGCCCGCTGCGTGACAAGGCAGCACGCTACCTCGAGACCACAGCGGTGGACAGGCTATGTATAATATATAATAAAAATGATACGCTAATATTCAAAATAATAATAATAATAATAATAATAATAATAATAATAATAATAATAATAATAATAAATAAATAAATGCAAATTGAAGTAATGCAACTGTGTTTAATTATCCTTTTCTTGCTCCGGAAAGCATAGTTAAAATGTGTTTTAATAAATACATAGTATTGCATTTCGAACCTCATAATTTGTACAAGTTAACGAAGTAGCAGGCTGCCTTTTAGCTTGGACCATTTTACACGCTTTCAGGTGGTCTAAATTACATGAAGTGTCCGACATGTTTTTTAAAAAAATATGTGCGTATGAACTATATGAAATACTTAGATATAAATGTAACAGAACTTATCTTGAAAGCTTGTTATTCGTACTGTATACAAAACTTAGGTATATTCTGACACGTATTCACACAACCTTCTGTCAAACTGAAGTAAAAATATTTAAAAAAATGTAGGATAATACGATTTCTTTAGAGAATGAGGAAGGCTTACAACTCAATGGTATTAATAAGCTGTTAGTTTATGCTGATGATGTAGTATTATTGGCCGATAGCGAGGAGATACTAAGGGACAACACGCACACACTATTGAGTAACACTAAGAAATTAGGACTGAAAGTAAATATCAATAAAACTAAATATATGGTCACACGTATAAATTCATTATATAATGGAAATGGACAGCTAATGACAAATGAGAGAAATTTTGAGGAAATGGCTGAATTCAAATACCTAGGAACAATAATCACAAGTAGGAATGAGATGCACAAAGAAATTAAACATAGGCTCAATTCTGGAAACGCGTGCTATTATGCATTGCAGAGACTCTTGATGTCCCAACTCCTTTCAAAAAACGTTAAACTGAAAATATATAAAACTATTATTCTACTAGTTATATTATATGGGTGCGAAACATGGACTCTTACTTTAAGGAAGGAAAGGAGATTACAAGTATTTGAGAATAAAGTACTTAGGAAAATTTTTGCACCAAAGAGAGATGGAGGATACATAACAATGAATTATATGTCTTTATAGGAAGCCAGATACAATAAGAACAGTTAAGTCTCGTAGACTGCGATGGGCAGGACATGTGGCACGTATGGGGAATGAAAGACTTGCATGGAAGCTTCTTGTAGTAACGCCCAGTTGGTAGACGAAGAATGAGGTGGGAGAATAAGATTAACTATGATTTGAGGGAAGTAGATTATACAGGGAATGATTGGAAAGCATTAGTTCAGGATAGGGATGTATGGAGAGCTTATGTCCGCGCGGCCATAAACCTACGGGTTCGATAGTGCCAGTGAGTAAGTAAGTATGGTCAGTTTTCTACTACATGGGAGGATGCAAAAACAGTATAGGCCTATAGTGTCTTGCAAACTATCCTGTAAATCAATAATATATTGATGGTCCAAATAACACGGAAGTCCCCTACTTACTTATGATATTATAACATTTAAGTAGTCCGTCGCCGTGGTGTAGTCGGTAGAGTCCCTATCTTCCACTCCGGCGACCCTGGTTCGATTCCCGGCGGGGTGGGAATTTAAAAAGATCACCGCTTTGGGTCCGGGTGTAGGCTATGTGCTTTCCCTAATGCTCACCTGAGTGCACATTTCCTAATAAAAACATTTAAATAAAAGGTAAAGTATATTCTAGATCCAATGTAGGCCTAATTATTTTTAATTTATTTGTGGTTCAAATAATTTAATCTTACTAGGCCTATAGGACCCTAACATTTTAATTAAACTCGATTACTTCTAAACCAGATTTTTATACAAATCCATGGCCTTCTGAAACATGCCTTCATATAGCCTACTAAACTCTATTACCAACAAAATACAGTCTATTGTGTATTTACGAAAAAAAAGCCTAAAATGTCTAGAATTTGAAATAGGCCTACGAATTTGCCTACAAAACCTATGTTAGATTTAGAGCTATAGACTTATTCTTTATAGGCATACAGTGTACTTACATTAGGTGTAAACCATCTTCCAACTCAACACTAAGACTTAATACAAATTTGAAGTGCGTTCAATTTAATTAGCTTTTTTTAAATAAAAATATGCTTGTTGTTTGCCTCACTTAATACAAAATTATGATGCTTGTATCTACTTGGTCTGGAAAGAGGTGAAATCTCAAACATAGGATGTAACATCATCCAAGTCAAGTAGTAGGCATAGCCTAGTGGTCCCACCCAACAAGGGGCGACTCAACGATATTTCCCTGAGGTAGGCCTACATACCGGTAGAATTATATTTGAGGATTTTCTGAGGCAATCTGGAACGATTCATTCTGTTGACTTGTAAGAAACGATACTATCTGTGGATGGCGAGCTGTTCACGAATGGGAAATAAGTTAAATTATTTTTTATAGGCTAAGAGACTATAGCTAATATTTATAATAACTTATAAAATAAAATACCTGAGATCTCAGTCTTCCTCAACTCTGGATGTGGGGCGTGGAGTACTTTCGAAGCATATGCTTCATCTTCAGCTTGTAACTCGGTACTGGTTGTTTGTGAGAATTTTGTAGAGCGGGTTGACGTCACTGGGTGAGTTCTCGTTCAGCAGGTGAGTGTTTTTGGTTTCTTTTAGTATCTCGATTTCTTCGAGAATGTTGATTTTGAGTTTGTTGCTTTCTCTAAGGATGATGGATAAAGTGTTGTCGATGGTATTAAATTGGTGACCCGTTTCTATGACATCTTTTGTAAAACTAGATTTGTCTTCATTAAATCTAAATTCCTTTACATGTTCGTTATATCGTATGTTGAAATGTCTTGTTGATCTGTCAATAAAAAAACTTCTCACAGCTGCTGCATTTTAGTTTATACACCCCTTTGTTTTTGTAAATGTCTATTTCTTCTATTTTATTTGTGATTATGTTATTTAATTTGTTCTTTGTTCTGAAGGTAATTCTTACATTTTTGTCAGGTTTCTTTTATGGTTTTAGCCAGTTTTTGTGTTTTGGGACCCGTTTATGTGAGAGCTAACCACTTAGTTTTTTATTATCCATTTCTCTATTTAATTCAGTTCTCCATGGTATCTTTACCTTGTTGTGGTGGAGTGGCTTGCGTGCTTAAATTATCCTGAGAGCTATGCTGGCGCGGCGGTTGCATTCCTGACAATGGGGTTATTCATGTCGGACTGGTCGAAGGTGATAAGCCAGACGAAAAAAGTACCTTGGTCGAAAGAGTGACGATCTTTCACCGTAAACATACAACCGTCAAGAAATGCGGACATGGGTTCAACTGGGGTAAAATTTTCCGGAGGTTAAATAGTCCCCCATTCGGTTCTCCGGGCGGGGACTACTTCAGGGAACCCTTGCCAAATGTTCAAATATAGGGACATGTTCCTAGGAATATGGAATGTTAGGACTTTGTACAATAGCGGGCCGCTAGAGGTGTTAACTCGTGAATTAGATAAATCACCCTTGGATATAGTCGCTTTACAGGAAGTTAGATGGCCAGGAGAAGGTAGTCAGGAATCAGGAAGCTTTGCATTATACTACGGGGTGCAGAAAGACCTGAATTTGGAACGTGTTTTTTAGTCTGGAGGAGGAGCCTATCCGCTATCCGTAATATTAAGTTTGTCAGTGATGAGATATCATTAATAATTCTGAAGGTTAAACGGAATGATTTTGTAATCGTAAATGTACATGCCCCCACAGAAGATAAAGATGACAAGATCAAGGATGAGTTCTATGAAGAATTAGAATGCTTATTTGATAGCCTTTCACGATATCATATGAAAATTGTCTTAGGAGATTTTAATGCAAAAGTGGGGCGGGAAGATATATTCAAACCAACAATAGGCAAATTCAGTCTTCATGAAGATAGTAACGACAATGGGGTTAGATTAGTCACATTTGCCACATCGAAGAATCTCATTGTTAAGAGCACAACATTTCAGCATAAGGATATTCATAAATACACCTGGACGTCCCCAGATGGAGAAACTTGGAACCAGATAGATCATGTATTAGTGGATAAACGCTGGCACAGTAGCATCATTGATGTTAGATCAGTTAGAGGGACAGACTGCAATTCGGATCATCATCTGGTCAGAGTGAAAATCAGACAACGGCTATCGCTTATGAGAGGAACGAACGCTAAAGTAGATTCTGTAAAATATGAATTAAAAAACTTGAAAAATGATGAAATGCGGCAAGAATACCAAATCAAAATTGCTAATAGATTTGAAGTACTGGAATCTTCAGATGACAATGTGGCAAACGAAGAAGAAACTGATATAAATAAAGAATGGGAGGCTATAAGAGATACTATTAAATTGTCAGCATCAGAAAGCATTGGTTGTTTAAAAAGAGGCAAAACAAGAAATGGTTTGATGAGGAATGTGTCGACATTGTAAAGAAAAGAAAGCTAGCAAAAATGAAATGGTTACACAAGCCAAATGAGGTAAATTTAGAGCAATTGGGTAGTGTTAGACGGGAAACCACCAAGTTACTAAAGAGTAAAAAGAGGGAATATTTGAGAGAGAAGATTAATGATCTTGAAATGAATGCAAAAAATAGGAACATTAGAGAATTATATCAGGGAATTAGTATAGAGAAGAAAGGGTTTCAGGCTAGAACAAGCATAATTCGGAATGAAAATGGGGATATGATTGCTGATTCTAGGAGTATATTAAATAGATGGAAAGGTTACTTTAATCAGCTATTAAATGTACATACAGAACAGGACATTGAGGAGGATAAGTTACAGACAGCAGAAATGCTAGTCGCAGAGCCAAGTGCATTAGAGGTTGAAATGGCGATTGAAAAATTGAAGATGTATAAAGCATCAGGTTCAGATGAGATCCCAGCAGAACTGATAAAATCAGGGGGAGAAAAATTGATGGACAAGATACGCTGGTTGCTTAGTATGATTTGGGAAAAAGAAGCTCTTCCAGATGAATGGAAGGAATCAATTATCATACCAATTTATAAGAAAGGAGATAAAACTGATTGTAAAAACTACAGGGGCATCTCATTACTTTCAACTTCGTACAAAATTCTTACAAATATATTAGTAAGCAGACCTACTCCCTATATTGATGACATTCTAGGAGATCATCAATGTGCATATAGAAGAAACAGGTCTACAACAGATCAGATTTTCAGTATAAGACAGATTTTAGAAAAGAAATGGAATATATTATGGTACTGTACATCAACTATATATAGACTTCAAAAAAGCATATGATTCAATTAAGAGGGAGAAGTTATATAGTATCCTGCTGGAGTTCGGAATTCCTTAAAAGTTAGTTAGACTTATAAGAATGTGTCTAAATGGCACAAAGAGTAGGGTGCGTGTAGAAAAACAGTTTTCGGACACTTTTGAAATCCAGAATGGGTTGAAGTAAGGAGATGCACTATCTCCTCTACTATTTAATTTTGTACTAGAGCATGCCATTAAAGCTTTAGAGAATGAGGAAGGCTTACAACTCAATGGTATTAATAAGCAGTTAGTTTATGCTGATGATTAGTAGTATTACTGGCCGATAGCGAGGAGATACTAAAGGACAACACGCAACACACTATTGAGTAACACTAAGAAATTAGGACTGGAAGTAAATATCAATAAAACTAAATATATGGTCACAAGTAGAAATTCTTTATATAATGGGAAATGGACAGCTAAATGACAAATGAGGGAAATTTTGAGGAAAGTGGCAGAATTCAAATACCTAGGAACAATAATCACAAATAGGAATGAGATGAACAAAGAAATTAAACATAGACTCAATTCTGGAAATGCGTGCTATTATGCATTGCAGAGACTCTTGATGTCCCAACTCCTCTTCAAAAAACGTTAAACTGAAAATATCGCTAAAACTATTATTCTACCACTTATATTATATGCCGGCACGTATGGCGAAACATGCTGGACTAACTTACCTTAAGAGAGAGGAAAGAGAGATATACAAGCTATTTGCAGAATAAAGTTCTTAGCACGAAAATTCTTTGGACCAAAGAGAGATGAGCAGACATGTGATAAGGGAGAAGACTACATAACAAATGCAATACATGCGTCTTTAATAGGGAAGCCAGAATATAATAAGAACAGTTAGAGTCTCGCCAGACTGCATAGTAGCAGGACATGTTGCACGTATGAGGGAATGAAAGACTTGCCTGCGAAGCTTCTTTTAGGAAGCCAGAGGGAAAACCCGTTGGCGTATATGACCAAGAATGAGGGTGGAGAATAACATTAACTATGATTTGAGACGCAAAGCAGACTTATACAGAAAATGAAGTGGAAAGCATTAGCTCAGGATATCGGGACGATGTATAGCTGAGCAGCCTTATAGTCCGCGCGGACATGAACCCTACGTGTTAGATAGTGCCAAAGTAAAGTAGAGTAAGTAAGTAAGTAAGTTTGCAATTCTTCCTTTTTTATTTATTTTTTGTATTAATTTGTCAAT
The DNA here is from genome assembly GCA_030220185.1 of Diploptera punctata. Classification (NCBI taxonomy): domain Eukaryota; kingdom Metazoa; phylum Arthropoda; class Insecta; order Blattodea; family Blaberidae; genus Diploptera; species Diploptera punctata. The sequence continues at coordinate 278,035 of JASPKZ010006460.1, read as the reverse complement.
TATTTCATTATAGCCGTTTTTGGATGCTAGAAGTTTGTTGTATTTCAGTTCTTTGTTGTAATTAAAAGTATAGACTATAGCTAGCCGTTCTTAAAAATTCAATTTCTGCAGTTAGGCCTATTAGATTTTTTAGGTCTTCATTTCGAAGAAGACCTCGGGGCATAGCATATATATATATATATATATATATATATTATTTTTTGTGTGTGTCTGATTGGTCCCTCGATGGTTTAAATTCATAATTGTACCCTTTAAAACCGTTAGGTGTAGGAGTTCACCTGAAGTGAACATTTAAAAATAGCTCTAGCAGTCATATTTTTTTATTTTTCACAACGAAAACTCAGTATATGGTATTAAAATAAACCTAGGTATGTATTATCAAAAAATGAGCGAAATCCGACAATTATAAGTGGAGGTTTACTTGAAACTCGAAAAAAAACTGCCTAAATGACTGGAGCGATTGTGATGAAAATTGTTTGTTGTGTTTGAGTGGTTTCCTGGATGATTTAAATTCACAATTGGACTCGGTAGTTAGCGCTGGGATCAGTTATGTTTTTTTATGTCAGATGTGTAGTCATCTGCATTATCGACATATTCCGCGCGAAAACAATGTGACTCACCATTCAGCTACAATAGATAGCAGTAAGGAGTTTTCTTGCGGACTTATTTAATAATATTTAATTACGTCTTAATTAGTGAATGTTATGGTAAAGCAAGTGATATTTTTATCGTCCGGCCATGACAGGAGAATTGAACGTTCGGGCAGGACAACGTCTGCCGGGTCCACTAGTATATATGTATATATTTCGCAGCATCCTTTAATTTTTAATCTGCTATTCATATGAGTGACTCCGGAACACATAAAAAACGTAGTTTTGGGAGGATATTCAATTCGGCACATTTATGTACAAATTGTTAGCGTAATTGGAAATCCCCTCACTCAGTGTTTATTTTGAGTAAAAAAAAATAAATCAAAGATTACAGCTCTACAGGAAAACATAATTAGTTAATGCTTACTTATTTATATCAAGGTCACAGTATCTCGGGGCAGACTGAAATGCAGCAGCAGAAGAAAGCCGAATGTTAGGGGCCTATATGATTGCGACAGTTGCTGCTTGTGGGTACATCTTTCGAAGCGTTTAACATGTAGCCTATAAAACAATTTTAATAGCCTGTGCATTGTTTGGATACATGCAAAATTAAAGTAAGCTTCTTAAACAAAAGGGGTATGATTCAATTTCTTCAAAATTGCTGCCACGAAGATAGTCACTTCTCTGGGAGTGTGGATTTAAGAGACGGGGCGTGCGAGTCAGTAGGCCTACAGTACAGTTCAGACCTGAGACTACTGAACTAGCAGAGTTTTGAAAGTTGTTCACTTATAGTTTATATTTGCACCATATAGACTATATAAATTAAAATTCTTCTTCACGGGACAATCCTTTTAATCCGGTTAGTTTGAACTGCATCCATAATTGAACGATACATTTCAAACACTCAAGTAATAATAGTTTAAATATTAGTCTAGTTCATCGTATGAATTGAACACAAAGTAATTTAAACCGGACTATGGCAGTCAATAAAAAGTGGTGCTATTACAGTAGACATGAGCCTAGTACCGTTGTTCGTACGGTCACGTAGTCTGGGAATTTGACTAAGCACGTAATGGTAGATAATAAGCGACTGGCAACGTTTATCGAGTTATTCGCTTCAAATTAAGATCGTCCTTTCTAATTACTGTACATACAACAGCTGCTCTGTTTAAAATCAATACATCCGCCATTTATAAGAAGATAATACCTTCCCCACGTGCTCATCCTGCAAGTTTACTCATCGAATTCACTATCTACCAAATATAATTCTCTTTCTTCTCGTTTTCATTCTTTTATCCTCCTTCTTTCTGTAGGGCTTACATCCCGTTAATGTAGGCAAATAACAGAAACTCTAAACCACAAGTAGCCTACACAGTGGCGGACTAAAACTAACTGGAATTGGCTTTGCCCCAATTCACATTAATCTGAAGTTTTTTAATAACAGGATAGTTAATTTACGCGCTGATGTAAACAGCTGATATGAACGGATCAAAATAATTTATATGTTGATTTGAATCCTACAGACCAAGAATGTGCACAAAAAAGTAATATACAAATGATTGGTATCTATACAAAGCATAGGCCTATGGACATTAGATAGGTCGCATGCAGATATAGACTAATGTTGACTGTGGAATGGGAAGCCTATTGGACATGATCAGCAAAAATAACAACCTTACTTCGGGTTTTCTATTTAAATTCGCTAATTATTAAATTTCCCTCAGTAGGATGAGTGTAGCCTATTCTTCCAGGCTCAATAAAACAAACAATCTAGAAGAGCAAAATTACTTGGATTCAGGGAAAACTATTGTAGAAAATATACTATAAACATAGGCTATATGATAGCCTAACCATAATCTGATTTTGAAACAATTGTTTAATATTAAGGTCAACTCAAGTTTTAATTATAATCCTTTGAAATGTTGACCAGTGACGGTTTTTTGGATTGAGAATATGGCAGGGAGAGGGGGCTGTCTGTGACCTACGTTAGCCAATAAATGCATTTATATGCATTATAATTAAGGTATCTAGAAGCCAAAATGGTTAACTGCACGTTTTGTTCGCTGATCTTAATATCAAACTTAATGGATCAGAGTGTTAGCCAACGGAGAAAGAATTATCTTACTGATAATATAATAATCAGAAACATCCAATTAAGAACATTATTAACGAAGCATAGAAAAATAAAATTATACTATAGGCCTATTTACATTTCAGTTAAATAACTCTGTTTGAAATTTAGAAAAGGTGAAATCCTTACATTCTTAAAAAAAAAAACTCAATCTCATTCGGTTAAAAATTCTCTTCGCCGCGGGATAAATTCCTCAACCTGGCAACACTGATTAATTGCAGCAGATAATACGTTTCCTAGCAAGTAGGTTTGCCAACTTGAACAAATAAGAAGGCTGGAAGATTCAACAAGCAAGTTAATAAGTTGTGACACATAGTGATATACAGGCAAGACCCTAAATATGAGTTGGAATTTCTACACAGGCTTGAAAAAGAAATTGAGGACTGTAAAGTATAATCCATACCATTACGAAGAATTAAATTATACACACGTATCAAATGTAACCTATAGGCCCTATTATAACAATCCCTAAAATTAATAATTAATAACTTATGGCAATATGAAGTGCAAGGCCTATGCTACCGGTATATGAAACACAAGTCAAGCTGTTCGCTATGAAATGCGCAAATTGTTTCATTAAATTCGCCGAGGCTATTGTAGGCCTATTTATTTAGCGTAAGACACATTTTCAAAACTTTATTAAAAATTGCAAAAACAATTAAATAATAATATTGTAAAAGATTGCTGATGAACGACATTATTGCGTCAATGGCACTAAAAAACTAAGTCTGAAAGGAACTAAAAAGGAGATAGGCCAACTTTTAAAATTTTATAAAACAATGGCGGTTCCAACACTACTAACTTATATGGATCGGAACATTGGGTCATAACCAAAAACCAGGAACGAAGAATAGAATCGTCAGAAATGAGGTTTCTGAGAAGTGTAGCTGGCTGTACAATAATAGATCGAAAATGAAATGAAAATATACGAAGAGAACTAAATTCAAACTTACTTAGGCCTACTTACTTACTCACTGGCACTATCGAACCCATAGGTTCATGGCCGCACGGACATAAGCTCCCCATACATCCCTATCCTGAGCTAATGCTTTCCAATCATTCCCTGTATAATCTACTTCCCTCAAATCATAGTTAATGTTGTTCTCCCACCTCATTCTTGGTCTACCAACTGGGCGTTTTCCCTCTGGCTTTCCTACAAGAAGCTTCCATGCACGTCTTTCATTCCCCATACGTGCAACATGTCCTGCCCATCGCAGTCTACGAGACTTAACTGTTCTTATTATATCTGGCTTCCTATAAAGACCATGTAGTTCATTGTTATGTAGTCTTCTCCATTCACCTTTATGTTCATCTCTCTTTGGTCCAAAAATTAGGACTGGAAGTAAATATCAGTAAAACTAAATATATGGCAACACGTAGAAATTCAGTATATAATGGAAATGGACAGCTAATGACAAATGAGGGAAATTTTGAGGAAGTGGCTGAATTCAAATACCTAGGAACAATAATCACAAATAGGAATGAGATGCACAAAGAAATTAAACATTGGCTCAATTCTGGAAATGCATGCTATTATGCATTGCAGAGACATTTGATGTCCCAACTCCTTTCAAAAAACGTTAAGCTGAAAATATATAAAACTATTATTCTACCAGTTATATTATATGGGTGCGAAACATGGACTCTTACTTTAAGGGAGGAAAGGAGATTACGAGTATTTGAGAATAAAGTTCTTAGGAAAATTTTTGGACCAAAGAGAGATGAACAGACAGGTGAATGGAGAAGACTACATAACAATGAACTACATGGTCTTTATAGGAAGCCAGATATAATAAGAACAGTTAAGTCTCGTAGACTGCGATGGGCAGGACATGTTGCGCGTATGGGGAATGAAAGACGTGCATGGAAGCTTCTTGTAGGAAAGCCAGAGGGAAAACGCCTAGTTGGTAGGCCAAGAATGAGGTGGGAGAACAACATTAACTATGATTTGAGGGAAGTAGATTATACAGGGAATGATTGGAAAGCATTAGCTCAGGATAGGGATGTATGGAGAGCTTATGTCCGCGCGGCCATGAACCTTCGGGTTCGATAGTGCCTGTTATGAATACATAGTTCTTTATATAGATTTTTTTATTGTTTTATAGATTATTTTAATTATTATTGCAAAGTCGTTGAGATAGAGTTTAGACATTCAAGTCTGTTGTCGTTTGAGATGGACTTTAGACATTCAAAGTCTTGTTGAAGCTAACTGTAAACATCCCTACATTTAGTTCATTGGAATGTTAGTATGATACAGTTACAGGTAATTCGAGGTCAAAATTGAATATATAACACTTGAGAAGTGATGGGCTCGTGTCTGTCTGTGTGTGTACTGCTGGAGGGTAAGTCACCGACCATTTTTCTTAATAATGTAGTCCATTTCTTTTGGATTTAAAATCAAGTAGGCCTACCATATAATATTTTTGAAACTATATTTTAGAAAAGGGATATAACATTTTTAATCATGTAGATTTGGTTAGATTTAAAATTCCACAACTCCCTTCTCAACCCTCCCCAAGAAAGTACTGTAGTTTTAATATAGGCTTAGAATAGATTTAGGGCTAGAGATATTTAGGATTTCTAATTATTTATATTTTAGTAACAAAATAGTTTAAAATAAGACTCCATTTGTTTATTTTCTAAACATGTATATCTGTACATCCTCATATTAACGCTCGGCTAGGAAACCGCTACCAGATTTTCCAAGTCCCGAAGGTCCTTTAAGCCTAATAAATCCAGTTGGACTCATAACATTGGTTAGCAGCGGTGGTGATCACTAAATAATTTTTTATTATTTTTTATGATAGGGAAACGGACCCTTGCAAGCTTTCTGGACCGTTTGGAATACAATAAATATTAAAATTTTGTGATACGTACAGTTTTAGGTTAAAATCAGCAGTGTAAGATTTATGTAGAACATAGGATATTTATTATTAATAGAAATTAAATCAAGAAAAAGATATTAATTCTGGATTGGGATTTAGATTAATCAGACCTTGGAAGAGAAGGGAGTTGTGGAATTTTAAATCTAACCAAATCTACATGATTAAAAATGTTATATCCCTTTTCTAAAATATAGTTTCAAAAATATTATATGGTACTTGATTTTAAATCCAAAAGAAATGGACTACATTATTAAGAAAAATGGTCGGTGACTTACCCTCCAGCAGTACACACACAGACAGACACGAGCCCATCACTTCTCAAGTGTTATATATTCAATTTTGACCTCGAATTACCTGTAACTGTATCATACTAACATTCCAATGAACTAAATGTAGGGATGTTTACAGTTAGCTTCAACAAGACTTTGAATGTCTAAAGTCCATCTCAAACGACAACAGACTTGAATGTCTAAACTCTATCTCAACGACTTTGCAATAATAATTAAAATAATCTATAAAACAGTAAAAAAATCTATATAAAGAACTATGTATTCATAACAGTGCCAGTGAGTAAGAGTAAGTAAGGTATTTGAATTCAGCCACTTCCTCAAAATTTCCCTCATTAGTCATTAGCTGTCCATTTCCATTATATACTGAATTTCTACGTGTGACCATATATTTAGTTTTACTGATATTTACTTCCAGTCCTAATTTCTTAGTGTTACTCAATAGTGTGTTTCAAACTATTAGTTAGAATTACACAATACAGAGATGAATGGATGGGCCACATCAATAGAATGAATAACAATAGAATTGCGAAACAGATTCTTCATTACAAATCATTAGGACGAAGAAATGTTGGAAGACCCAGTAAAAGATGGACAGGCCAATGAGATCGGAACAGACCAGCAGGTGTAATCCTTGATGCTGCTGTTGCTGATGATGATGAAATTCATTGTTTATTAAAAATGCAACTACTTTTAAGCCTGGTTTGAATATTATAAGAATTGTCAGTAGAATGATACTGTGGCGACATCATGAGACATTCTCTCGCCACAACCGGCCGTCGAAAGATGGCAGCACTCTGCAGCCGTCCTAGATCCTTGCTCGTGAACGCGTGCTACTAGATCCTCGCGCACTGCGCGTCAGTAGCTTTACGGATTCCTTGGCAAGTAGATATTTTATTGCATTGTTACTGAATAAAAACAAATGTATGTAGTGAATAGTGTATTATTCTTGCACCCTACGACACATCCTAAAATACTATAGAACAACCTTAATGTCAAATATTTTGTAGCTTATGTCTGATAGCATCACTTATGAGCAGGTTGGCAGGCGGATGCGCTTCACACTCTATAGAAACTAGCAGATAGACGCGAATTTTCTACGCCTCCGTAATGCCAATCCACACATCATTATTTGAATTTAACCCCGAATAAAGTAGCCTATGATTTAACATTAGTAACAAACAAATCGCATCAATTTTAAGCAAACGGCTACATATAAAAATGGAAAGTTTACCTTTTAAATTAGCCTAATAGAATCAATAATATGAATTCCAGGAAGTAATGCCACTCAACCTCCGCCAAATGATCTTGACAATTAACATTAAATACTGGAATATACCACACTAGAAAAAAATATGCTATTCTGGAAGAAATGCGAATATTGCCTTTTGTGGACAAGACTGATGTTAGGTTGAGACAATACTTGCCCTAAGAGGCTCAATACGCATAGCCTACAAGACAATAAAAATGTTGATAATGAAATAAATCCGTGGCACGAGAGCTCCAAACAGCAGAGGTGAATATAAGATGACAGAACAGAGAATATCATGCTTAGGATGACGTAATCACTCAACCCTAGTTCAATTAAAATGTTGCTATTTCTCGGTTAAGATCGATATTTGGATGAGATTAAAATTAGACCGAGCTAACTGTTAATTAGGCCTATTTTATTATAGCTTCCAAAACACTACTTGAGTTTACATAATTATGTAAAAAAATAACAAGTTATTTAAATGTTGTTTTTGGAATGGAACACAAATTTTGCGCAGTGATTTAGTGCGTAGAACTAACTTCAGATGGCAGAATTCGCTTGATAAACCACATAACAAAACAATGCAGTTAATCCTATTTAAATTTAGTTACTGTCATTTGTTTCGTCAGAAAACGGAACTGTTACATTGACAGGGGAAGAACATCTAATACGGACCTTCATGATACTTAGAATAGATAAAAACATGATTGAACAGTGGAACGTCTATCTAACTTAATAGAGACTTCGTTTATTGTAATCCCTTATTAAGACAGTAGTTCTGCAGGCGAAGCAGTGGTTATCGCTATTTTAAACATCAAATTAACGAATTCTTCACTTATCCGTCTTTCTCATTTTTATTTATTTTTCTTTCCTTCTGCTAGTCTAAACTTTTCAAATTGAAATAAAATAAAATCATAAGAACATAGCCTGTAAAGCCTATGCTTTAAAATTATTTATAGGTAGGCCTACTTTTCATTTATAAAAGAGATTTATGAGAAAAAAATAACTTTAAGGGATAGCCTAAGGTTTAAAGTCCAGATATAGGCTTAAAAGTGGTTTAAAAAACGAATAGGCCCTACATACAGTGAAAGCTCCATATTCGCGGGAGATATGTTCCTCAATTATGCCGCGAATACAGAAATCGGGAATATGGAATGGTAATTTGTATGGGTAGGCCTATGTAGGGGATATGTTCCAAGGTTCCAAAATAAAGTAACACTCATAAAAATAAAATAAATTAATCAGAGATTTTGAAAAATTTTCCTTTTACTCGATATTGTAAATTGGCAACAAAGACGAAGAGACGCGTATTATTCAATCAAAATTATTGCAACGAATGACAAGTTGAAACAATAAAACACCAATCGTGGCGAGGGCGGCATTTATCAACGGACATAGCGGCCAGTAAAATACAGCGGCGGTGGCTTTCAACAACGAACTTTAGGCTTAGTGACAATAAGGTTTGTTTTACTTCGATATTAATTTTTCCTTTTGATTTTAATCACTTTCTCTAAAAGCCGCCTTGACACGTGCCTGCAGTAAAAAATGTTGCCGATGCGTTAATAAAGGATGCGTACTAGGCTAATGCTTCTAATATACCGACTGCATCCGCGAATAAAGATATGTTTAGCCGCGAATACAGGAACTGTGTCGCAATTTTTTTAACCCGCGAATAAGGGAACCGCGAAAAAGGAGCTTTTACTGTATAGAAAAATTATTGAAAATTATCGAAGAAGTTGCTAAATCGTGTAGGCCTACATTATTATAAAAAGGATAAGTAGGCCTACACTCAATTATTTTAATTTGTAAAGATTTATTTCAGTTTTATTATTACACTCTTTACCATCGTTAATCGTATCGCGAATGTGTGTGTGTTTTTATATTTTTGTGTTATGTAATAGAATCGTATACTAACAGATTTTAATTAGGCCTATTTTAATTGTTGTGAATTGATTATTAATGATTTAATGATTCGTGGTACTGAAAATGAAACCTAATATTTCTCTGACTAACAAAAGAAAATGTTGACTGATTTTGAGATTTGAACCGAAAATCTCCCGAATATTAATCTCAAAGCTAATGTGTGAACCACCAATACAGTTCTTAAAGTTTAGATAGGCTATCATTCAAAATTATACAGATATTAAGCCTATGTGACAAGTGTCAAGAGATCTCTTCCTATAGTTTGTTAATGGAATACTCGCTATTAAGCCTATGTGACAAGTGTCAAGAGATCTCTTCCTATAGTTTGTTAATGGAATACTCGCTTAAAATCAAATATACCTAGAATAAATATTATAATTCTCCAAGAAAAAAAAAGCATTGAGTATTTGAAGTAGTTTATAGGCTATATACTATTTTGAGATAAGAAACCATTGATCTGAAATATAAATTTGATTTTTAAATTCGTTAGCAAGTTAGGCCTACCCCTTCAATAGTAAACCAGGAATAATAATAATAATAATAATAATAATAATAATAATAATAATAACAATAATAACACCAATACGAAACAACACAACAGAGCAAACACAACACTATAGATACATCTCATAAAACAGATTAGGTGTAATTTATTGGTAGGCCCTAGAACTAACTTTAAAGCACTCAATTTATACAATATACACAGATAAACCAAAAATAAATAAATAAATAAATAAATCAAATAAAACGTATATTTTGCAGTGTAACTCGTTGTTCAATGGAAACTGATATAAATAATAACTGTACTTGCAGTTTTCAGCTCTGCAAATGTTGACCCAAAGACATTTTACACCAGCTTATAGATTTTACTCAATCACACAACATCGGTTACAGTGTTATGAATAAGTTACTTGTCATATTTTAAGGAAAGTTTTGATCTTTACACTAGACGCAACACTATAGCTACTTCAGAAATATAATGCGAAATATTACACTGTGTAAAATTTGAAGAAAATCCCTTCTTTGTTTGTTATCCGTGTAGGCTATTCTATCTGGAGATTTAATACGTGATTGGGATGCAGAAAATGAAACATGATTTTGAAAGTCCTTCACAGTTTTAACTACTTGATGAAGTTCCTTAAACAGACATTTAATTAGTTGAGGACGGCTGTTTTATCAGGTACTTATTTTCATATTTTAACATTTTATTACATAACCTAGACGGTGTTTTACAATTAATTTTAGAAGTGTTTATATTAATAGTAGTAATAAAAATAAATTATATGTAACGTAATAATTATAGAGCCTACTGTAGAATCAAATATAATATACATATGAACATAATAGGGATATATATAGGGCCTATATAGGCCTACAGTAAACAAATTCGCTTAATATGATTATTGCATAACGGTGGCTTCTCAGTGAGTGACTGATCTAAATGTCATATCAAAATAATGATACAATCATACAGATTGTGTAAACCGAACACTTGATTCCTGGTGGAAAAAAATATGTTTTGTAGTAAACAGCACAATGAAATGATATCATTCATGAATTTATTCCAGTACCGTAACATAAATTGTACTAAAATTCACACAAATAAGTTACAATGTAGGCTATACCTTTGTAGCTAACCTAACAAGTAATACATAGGATATAAAACAGAAATTTAACAGTTGTTTTGGAACTACATAATAAACTGTGTACTGAGATGTAACAGCGGGCATCGAACTGACAAACCAGAAAATTCTATGTAAATACCTGAACTGATGACAACTTACATAAGTGAATTGCCTTACAACAGGAAAGTATAGAGATCGTTGAATGCTTAGAAAATTGTTCTTCAATTTATGAGTAATAACCTGTATTTCTGATAATGGCTGTAGTTTTGTATGGGTGAAATTTATTGAATGAGTTTTAAATAATGAATGCATGTTATTTAGGAAGCACTTATGGCAGAGCCATCTATATTCCAATATGACGAATAAATCTATCTACTGTCACACGAGTTGCTTGTTATATTGAAAGATAAGATAACCACATTTCATCATTTTTTCAAGACACGGTATAAACAATAACATGTCCCAATTTGTAAAGCAGTCGTCCTTCTATGAATATCTTCATACGGATAATGTTTCTACCTTTTTTTTTTTAATTTTCTTCATTTTTTAGACACTGTAGTTTATAAGCTAGGTATCAGACCTATTGTGTTAATCTTAATTATTTACCTTTTATGGAATTAGGTTACTTGTTGAGTTTTTTTTTAATCTCACAGCGGATTCAAGTCAAACTGTCTTTTTATTGTTTGAAAATATACGCTATATAGGATAAATATATTGATTATTGTAATTTGTCTATTGACATTATGTCCACATGATCAGGTCTTGGCATTCAAAATGTTCTATTCTAGTCAATAATGAAGTTATAAATATGCATAATTAAATTATGCATATTTCAATAATAATAACAACAATAACAATAATAGTAAAAATAATAATAAAGGCCAGCGCCGTAGTTGAGCGCTGTAAGGTATGGTGCTTTGGTGTATTGCTACGGAACTGGCGCTAGTTCGAGTCCCCATAAGGGAAAAATGTTTTCTTATAGGATTCGGTTAGTGTTGGACATGTAGGCCTACCCATCCTATATCGTGAGGAATTTGGGTAGGAACAATAAGTAGCGGCTCTAAGTTGAGAAAATCCATTGCAATGGCTGAGGGACCCGACATGCTGGCTACATGTCACCCCAATATTGGCTAGATGATAGTCCACCTCTATGATTAACACACGTGGATGTGAGGCCAACAGCCGGCTGGTAAGACAAGAACCTTCCAGGGCTGTCGTGCTATGGAATAATAAGAATAAAAATAATAATAGGCCTAATAATACTAATATTAATAATAATAATAATAATAATAATAATAATAATAATAATAATAATAATAATAATAATAATAATAATAATAATAATGAGAGGACAATAAATTAGGCTATAGCCTATTAGCTTATGCACGGCACGGTGTAATGTACCATAACTAGGGGCCTACTTACTAAAAAATAAATTTATAAGGACTAAGCTTACTAACACATACAGACATATAGCCCTATCCTATATATGTATTCGAAGGCCTGCATTCCAATGTGCGACAAGGGAGATACTTATTCCAGCTTATTTAGCTAGGCTTATTTCCCTATATAGGCCTAAGTTATGTCAATTAGTGACATATGATTAGTACATCGCCTCAAAATACCAACATAGGCTATCTCAATATATCACAATTAAACCCTTCTTCACACAAAGAATAAAATAAACTGGCCTTGAACACGTCAAAGTTGTTGAGGGGAAGAAGTTAAAATATTTTCTATTCGAGGGCAGCACCAATTAAAGAAGATGATAATAGGATAGACTCAAACCGAAGGGTCTACATTATCCTAATTTAATAAACAATTTCTAGTATTAGGAATAGTCTTTATCAAATTTAGTTGTAGATTAGGCCTACTGTTGTTTCATTATACAAACTGTAACAGTCCAATGCAAAAAATGAAGTCTGAACCATGAGCATATCAGGCCTATTCTAGGCCCTAATTTTTATTTTCTTGTCTAACGTTACTATAAAACACACCATAAGATAAATCCTGGGCAATGTTCAGACTATAAAATCATGAAAGTGGTTCAGAATTTGTTTTGTTCACTAATTGATACCCACTGATATTCAGAGATCTTGGATAAGTTATAACTATTTCTTTAAGTAATCTTTCTAGGCCAGTAGGCCTATGTTTTCCAAAATTGAAAATTAGGTATCGCAAGAATTTTCGCAAACAGCATTCTTGTAATTTAATATAGAATCATGCTTGTCCACTATTTGGAGTTTTTGTTTAGAACCATTCGCAATAATCGATGAAATATTACAATAATTTGAAAAACTAACTACAGGCCTTAATATTTTATTCTGTTCTTATTGTATCATTTTTGAGGATGCAAATTTAGGATTTTAATAAATATTCTTGAATAAGCTTGAAGATTGTTTCAGTTTAGCGTGTGATGCATTTTGGTTCAAGTAGCCTAATTTATTTCCTTCGTATTATGAAAGTGACTATCTTTTCCATTCTTTTTTAATTCTAAGAATATTTGCTAATTAAATTAATTCTTAAATTTACGTAAGAAAGAACTATGAAAATGCTAGTAAGTAGGGTAGAGCGGGGTTTTTGAATAGTGGGGCTCTTTGAATAATATTAAGCTTTTGCGCATGTGCAGCGAAGTGACCAAGAACAAGACTACTTTTGTCAGTGGATGTTGTTAGTGAAAGTCTTTTCTATTCAGTGAAGTAGTTTATTTAGATTTTTGTCTACAGAAGTTTAGTCTAGATTGATTTGAAGTACCGAAGGTAAGTGGCTCTGGTGTCCTGATTGTTGAGTATGTAAAATGTTCTTGGCAATTGTTAAGTTTTACCTGTGGACATTGAAAAACGTGGAAACTGAAAGGCATACAGATGTGATTGTTTATCTTTCCTCCAATAGCCCTCCAGCTCGTTTTGTAATCTATGCTCATATTTGGAAACTACGTGATCATGAAGTGAACATATCACGAGGGGGCTATTTGAATACCTGAGAGCGGGGCTTCTTGAATAGTCAAAATTGTGTTTTTGTATTCGCTTTTCTCTTTCTTCTGGGGGCACGCCGTAGCGTAGTGGTTAAGGCACTGAGCTACAAGCCAGAGGGTCCAGGGTTCAAGTCCCGTTGGGGTCAGGATGTTTAAACTGTCCCAAACCCTCTGGCGGCACTATGGCCCTGGGGTCGACTCAGCCTCTAATGGAAATGAGTACCAGACGCTTGTTCTGGGGGTGAAGGCGGCCGTCACGCAGGGCTGACAACCCGGCTGACATAAAGTGCCGATCGTCTAGAAAAAGTGGGAGCCTTAACCTCCTACTACCCCAAGGGCCTCCGGGCCTGTTGTGGGATCACTTTACTTTTTTTTCTCTCTCTCTTTCATCTAAATACATTTTTCACTTTTATTGTAGATACAGTAGAATAACTATAATGGTTGTACGAGATTTAGGACCTAGGCATTATTTTATTTTTTGAAAATTTCAAATAACCTTTTAAGAAAGTACTGCTCATACATTAATTAAATAATACGATACTATGCAGTTAGATTAAACTGGTTTGGAATTCTGTCTGGAAAATAATATTGAATTGTTTTGTTTACCAGCCACACATTACTCATGCTTTACAACCATTAGACAGATGTGTGTTCAAGACCCTCAAGACGAAATATTTTGCGAGGGCAACCAAATATCAGCAAAGAACGCCTCATGAAAAACTGGGAAAAGTTCATTTCACTGGAATTTTCACTGAAGCGTGGATGGCCACTGCATCTATCTGCTGGAAAAGGAGAAGAACAAAGCAAGTCAGGCAGATGATGGGAATGTAAAGAAGAGGCTCATTATTTCCAAAAGGACAACAAAACGAAAGTAGATGGACATCGACCTAGAAACGGATTCCAGTCTAGATGGCCCTGTACCTCAGACTGACTCTGAACATGAAGATGCTGAGTGGAAATTTGGACTATGTCAGGGGAAATGGTCCCGCATAGAATCTATGGGAGAATAGAAAGACTAGATACAGTGCCTAAAGTGTAAGACATGGCATGACGAATATTGCATGGGTACAAAAGGTCCAAACATTTTCATTGTGGATGCTGCCAGTAACTTGCCTGGGATGTGTTTCTGATGTTTATTTTTGTTATAGTACTTATGTATTGCTTTTCTTTTTTATGTTTATCTTATTTTCTAATAACAGTTTCACGAAAATTGCACACAATCTTGTGTTTTTTTCATTTATCTAAATAGCCCCTTCCATTATTCAAATAGCCCCGCTGATTTTTAGATACTTATCATTTGGAGGGTAAATCGAATAATTGCATAACTTGAATAATTTAAAACTTATCGCAACCAACTTACACAGTGAGGAAGACGATATGTCGAGCAATGTTACTGTATATTTCAGTTCTAAGGATTGCACATATTTTTCCTATAAATTGTCAACAAAGTTGAAATTATTCAAATAGCCCCGCTGTACCCTAGTAGAAATATTAAAGATATTCCGACGTTTAGTTTAGGCTATACGGAATGGAAGACAACCGACTTGCAAAAAGAGCTAAAGAAGGTAGACCAATAGACGGGAGAAGAACAAGAGGAAGACCAGCCAAGAGATGGATAGACAGCAAATGAACATCCAATACGTCTTCTCCGAGGAGTGATTTTAGAAATAAACGGATGAAAATCCTACAAATTATGGTTAAGAAGAAGAAGAAGTTTATATGATACCAGGGTAATAGGTTTAAAAATTAAATTACGTTGAAAAAAAAGTTGTTTAAAGAATTAGTAGGCCTATTGATAGAATTGTCAACTCGGGTTATTACTTAAGCCAGTGACCAACATCTTCAATAAATATCGTAAAGTAGACCAGCATTTGAAATCAACAAATATTGAGATCCAAATATTTTAGATAAAACTCAAATTGTTTATAAGGCGCAAAATACATGTTGTTTGCATTGCTTTAAATACGTAGCCTAGCATTTACGTTACATCTCTCAAGTGTCTTAATGTATGTTATTAATACGGTATGCTAATAAGATTTTCTACCACCAGATGGTAGCAGTGATTATAGTAATTGTTGTGTGTGGCTGGTAATTTTGATATCACGTGATTAGGCGCGCAATTTCTCGCTTTTCTAATTAAATTAACCACACCGTGCAAGCTTATATTATTGTTCAACTAGTTTATTATTGTTAACAGAGGACACGGACTCAAATTTGGATAGTATTTAAGACCTAAATCTTTAATTTTTACAGAAATGTTCTATTATCTTGGTTCCTTGGTATAGAATCTCATGCATTTCATAGGGCCTAATAGACTTAGGCCTACTGTAATAGTTACTTTAGCCCAAGCTACTTGTAAGTCGATTTTACTGAAAGATATACCAAACGATATTAACCTATTTTGTATTATCTAAGTAGCCTATATTATTCCATTCCCAAAAATAAATAAATAGGCCTATTGAATAATTTTCCAATAATTTGTTATCTGATGATGAAGTATGATGTTAAATAATATTATTATATAATATATGAATAATAATAGGTCCTAATATAGGCCTATTATTATAAGCCTATAACAATTACTAATATTAACTTATCAATAATATAGGGCCTATTATTCAAATTAATCAATAGTAATAATAATAATAATAATATTATTACTATTATTATAAATTTATTATAAATTATAAGAATAAGATAGGACTTATATCATTCCTGATTAAAATACCATTTTCTATATAGGCCTATAGGCTGTAATTACACTTCATTTTCAATTTAATTGAAAACATGTCTAAATTTTGTATTAAAAATATATTATTATAGGGATATTTTCTATTCTGAGGATCATTATGCTTACAGATCCTATTATAAGATTTGGTTATTGTTTATTATTATTTTTTTTCAAATGCCCCAGGTTGTCTTTCGACATTCCTGGTGTTCTCTCCTGGCATGGCGTACTTGTAACCCACTTCTGAGGTTGGGGCGCCTGGAAGGCGGGGTTACGTTGCCCCGATGATATGATGGATGATGATGATAGTGATGCGCCAGGAGAGTCCCTAATCCTAAACTTAATCTAAGATGAATATGAATGATGATGATTGCGATGGCCATAGGCCCCTAAATATGATTTCGGGGACCGTTTGGGCCATAAAGTTTTCCTGACATTTGTCTTACAGGGGAGGAAAAACCCCGATTTAAACCTCACCCAGAAAAGCTGTCCAGACCGGGGGATCGAACCCGGGCCCTCTGCTACCCCGAGACCACAGCGGTGGACTATTATTATTATTATTATTATTATTATTATTATTATTATTATTATTATTATTATTATTATTATTATTATTATAACCTGAGGGAAGACGAAGCAGAGGAATACCTAAAACCTCCTGGAGTCAGGGAATATGTTTATATAGCCTAGGCTATGAAGGAGAAACATCTACAACCAGGAGATTGGATGGACCGACAAAATTGGCTATTAGGAATCGGACGATGTCAAAGACATCAATCAACCGATGATCTATCTATCTATCATTATTATATTATTATTATTATTAGGCCTATTATTATAAATTCATATCATGTTTTTTATTTAACTAGGCTATAAACTTTTGAAAAATTGTAGGCCTAATAAAAAATAATAGTGATGATAAAGTTGTGAAAGAATGAGTGGATAATGGGGATGATAGGGTTAGGTTTATGATAATGAAGATAATATTTGTTGGGAATAAGATGGTGGGTAAGTTGACCTCAAGTATAAGGCTCAGAAAGTTAATGTTGAGAGGCCTCCCCAGTGTAATTACATCCCTCAACACGCAACTCAAGTCTCCCCCACAACATTAGTCCACAGCTACTCTCGTGTTAATCAAAATACTCTCTTTTCAAAATAACCATCACAACTTTATTTACAATAAGTCAAATTTTAAAAGTTAAGTAGGCCAACAAACGTCTAAAATAGGTTATTGTTTTCAACTTTTGGTACACCAATTACAAAATAAAATAAATTCACTCCAGTCTTATCTAAATAAGCGACGTGAACCTTGCTAGAAGTAAAACCACCCATTTTTTTTCTGGCACCATTATTGTGACCAGAGAAAACGAATAGTGACATCTGTGTGCAGTGGCATCTAAAAATTTACGGTTGTTTACGATGAACTTACTATGAGCAAATTACATTGTTTCGTAGAACATGTAGGCCTAACTAAATAAAACAAATGCAAGGCACACGGCGTGTTCACTCGGGATTATGGGAAATTAGTCATTTTGTAAATTGAAATTTTTAACTTCTATGTTTTTAACTGTCATCCTTTCGTACTATGTAGACGGTACTGAAAAAATTGTAGGCCTATATTATCGAAAGTTAAAAATCATTACATAGATTTTATTTTACTCTAATTCGTAAGTAAATTCAAACTTGTTTACGTTTTTAATGTGAATCTATTTTCAAGCATAGGCCTACACCTACTAGAAGTGATAAAATTCTAAGATTTGTTAGGTTAGGTAAAGTGATGTTAGTGTACAGCCATTTCTAATAAACTTTTAAAAGACGTCAGTGACTTTATAGGCTAATGGATTTCAGATCTACGGCCTGGCTAAGGTTCTTTAATAAAAATTGTATAAAATATGTAGGCCTATGTGAGAATAAAGGGGTAGGTCAATTGTAGGCCTACATATTTAAAAGAGCTCTTAATGCACGTTTTTAAATTTTAATAAACAAAAATAAATTAACATGTTTTATTTAATTCCATTCTTCCCATCTGTTAAAATAAAAACAAATCTTTAGGTCTGAGAGGCTGGATACAAATAATTCCATAGGCCTTAATTATTTACCATATGGTGTTTTATAATTTGGCCTATAAGCTAATTCATAATTTTACGACCAGACTGTCTTGAATTTCATATTAGTACCACAAAAAATCGAAAAAAATTAGATGTCCTTACTTATTTTACACTAGCGCCACTTGTGGCATGTACGCGAAACTGGCGCACTTTCTCCTCTGGTTCCTCTGTGGTGACCACATCGAATAAAAAGTAGCAAATCCTTCGCCATGGCGTTACTGGTATAGGACTACTGTTCATCTTCAATTGCTGTAGCCTAGTTTCGATTCCCTGCATGGTAGGAGATTTTAAAGCTTCGCCTGGATAAGCCTTTTGTACTTCAAATCACATAACTTGCTTGCCTTGAAAGCCAATGTGGCGCGACTAACCTATGTTCTAATGAAATGCAAGTTCAACGTAGAATCAATAAAATCATTAAAAAATATCACCATGGTAAGGAATCTGAACTAACGGGAACGTAACAAAGATCTTCTAGAATGATCAAGAATAAATTATGCAATGAATAAATTGCTGACAGAAACGAAAACTTGAAAAATAATAATCTAGAAAGTTATGAAATCGTAGCCTGTGTGAAACTAGTCTATATGCTATAAAAATAGACGTAGGCTAGATCTTCATACCTGGATAAAATAAATGAAAGTGAAATGATTAGGTCTATAGGCTAAGGACCAGTAAAGATAGAAATGGAACATAAGAAAAGCTGTAGCCCTAATCAAATTAATGAATGTTTTTGCGCCATAGTGCGTTTTGTCGTACTTACAGCAATGGCGACCATGATTGAAAGTTCAACTTTCTACATTTCGGGGTTGACAACCTAAATAACTATAATGTAATATTACATATTACAAACACGCGTGTGTGAAGTAAAACCACTGCCCTCTATGTATACTACGTACAATGTAGGCCTTATATACAAAAAAATATCCAAAAGGTTATGTTTATACATTTTAAGAAACAAATCGCCGCATTTTAAATGAACTGAACTTTATTTGAAACAATATAAAACAATAAATACGTACTTGCCACCATTTTATAACTAATTGGTCTCACGGACTCTTGTTATTTTATCACTAATTGGCCTCACGGCCTCCTGTTGTTTCAACTAATAAACATTGCCCACACTGTTAACATAAGTCAATTGTTTAGGCCTATAATGAATGCAAATATTTCCAACAAAGATGTTATTATTCTACTAGTAGGCCTATTTATGATTTTGAAAACACCATCACGCAAAAAATAATTTAGGCCATACAACGCATGTTTGTGAAGTGTTTTACAGAATCTCGGAAATTAACAAACCTCCCTATCGCTCCCTTTTTAAACATTTTCCTCGCATCGTAATATAGGCCCTACTATTGTCTTGGGTCTACAGTATATTTTAATGATGTTTGGTCTTCTTCTTCTTAAACTTAATTTGTAGGATTTTCATCCTGTTTATTTCCAAAATCACTCCTCGGAGGAAGACGTACTGGATGTGCATTCACTGTCTATCCGTCTCTTGGCTGGTCTTCCTCTTGTTCTTCTCCCGTCCATTGGTCTATCTTCTTTAGCTCTTTTTGTAAGCCGGTTTTCTTCCATTTTTTCTATATGACCCTTCCAATATTTTCGTCTATCTATAATAAATTTGGTTATGTCTTGAATATGGCATTTGTCCCTAATTTCTGTGTTGTGTATTTTATCAAATAATGTTTTCCCCTGAATAGTTCTTAAGATTTTCATTTCGCATGTGCTTATTATTTGTTTAGTTTTTGTTGTATCAGCCCTAGTTTCTGCTCCATATACGACAACTGGTCTAACTATCGTTTTGTATATGCGGGTTTTGCTTTCTGTTGACATATGTTTGGTAATAATCATAAATGTGTCTTCTGTTGATAAGATCCTAATTATCAGGAAATAATAAGAATATGAATTATTTTTTGTTATTAGTTGAACCACCAAGATGACGAGACCTCCATTTTGGTGTCATCTTGATTTTGATGTATTTTAGCGGAAATATGAAATATAACATTATATCCTTACAAATTAATGACTTAATGATCGCCGATTGTTATCATGTCAACTAGAAAAGAAATTTTGTGGTAAATTTGCTAAAATTGAAGTCAATTTTACCTCAGATTGCTCATTATTGTCTCTTTCAATTGTTAAATAAACAAATTTTGTGGAATCTGTTTGTCATGTATTGATCCTAAAAAAAGTTTTCAATAAGAAAATCACAATAATGACTGTGTTATTATATGAATATGAGATCCAAAACGGTGTTTCATAATAGCAACCGGGAAAATAAACAAAGCAAATAATGACATCATACATAATAGACAAATTACAATCCTCCTATAAGGACTAATAGCCTACATGGAAATAAGGTCAGATTAGTTTAAATTGATATTTGATTAATCACATTATATTAATTTATTATTAGGCCTTAGGCCTATACAATTGCCAGATAAAAAATCAATTAAATCTTAAAATCCTTTTATTAACCCTGGCAATACCAACGGGTAATGGGGGGGGATACTCTATGCCCACCTTGTGTCATTTTAATTAGTATGTCTTTTAATTATTTCACTAGAAGCATGAAGTTAATAGCCTAGTTATTGTCAATAATTGTCTCTGGTATTGAAATACATAGGCCAATTTGTTTGTAAGTTTTCATTGTTGGTCATTTTATCAAACAATGATCTGTTACTATGGTCATGAAGTAACCCCCCCCTCGTTAGTAGTTCTTGTGATGCATAACATGTCTTGATTTTTTTTTCTTTGCTTCTTCAAAAATGGTTTTATATCTCTAATTCTGTTTTTACCAACAATGGAGTTGGTTTATATTGATTGGTCTGACAGTTTGTTCTCTTACAACACTTTTTTTTTTCTTTTTTTTTTACTTTTTCAGTATTGAGTCTGTCCGTTGTGCAATTGTAGTAATTTACACACGTGGGTAACAACATTATTTCAACATGTCTGGACAACCTTTGACTGACAAACAAATTATGAATAGGCCTATAGGCCTACTTGATAATGAAATAGTTTCAAATTCTGAATTTGATTTCAGCGATCCTAACACAGCAGAGACTCCAATCACAATTGTTATACATATATATATATATATATATATATATATGTGTGTGTGTGTTGTGAAAAAACAAAAAGAAATCTTCTTAAGCTATCTACTCAGCATAGTGACGATAAAATACGTCCAGAGTGTGATCCATAGAAAAAAAAACTGTTAACCTGCACTACAATGAAACAAAATGCCGCGTAGACACCGTCGATCAAATGGTAGGGAAATATTCCACAAAAATAGCTACCAGAAGATGGTCGCTATCAGTTTTCTTCTGATTATACTGCTGTAAATGTACATACAATATTTTTCTTAAATTTTCCTGACTGAAATAAAAAGAAGCCAGATCAGAGATGACTATAGCCTACCTGCGAGAACTAGACTGCAGCTAATAAAACCTGGTATTGAACGAACCAGAGATACAGAAGAACATAATCACAGCCATGGAAGGAATTCTTGAGAGGAAGATTAGGCACACTTTTCATGCGAAGGAAGTAAGTGGTGGTAAGGGACGTGTGCAAGTGAGTGCAGGTGTAAGAAAGAAAAATACAACAAAATTAGTAAAACAACAATAATTTGTGGCAATAGTCACAGATATACCTACTTGTGGAGGCATAGCAAAAAAACAGTTATTTGTTCAAAATGGGAATAGAGTTCTTAGGAGAGTGATGAGTGACACGTAGGCTTACCATCAATGATTAAATGTGGGTATTGTCCTCAAATGATTGTTTCTATAAATATCAATAATAATTAATTTGTACAAATGTTCTACTTAGGCCTACATTAAGACACATACTACTATATCAGACTAGGCTATAGCCTATATATAATGCGATTAATGAAATCAAAATGTAAAACTAAGTTAAATATTACCTACATTAATAAGGTGCCACTGTATAGCATTTAATTTTAAAACATATAGGCCTATGTTAAAACATGTTTATTATTTAAAGTGGTGGTGATAAAGTGCCCCTCCCCTACGTTGGTAGTAGGCCTATAAGTTTTGTAATATGAGTTGGTACAGCTAGAAATAAATGTTACCTAAATAGGCTATCAAGCTGCTTTCTTCATATTAATGTTGATTGTAATTTGAAATATATTTGCATTATATATTCTCCTAAGCCTGTAATATGTAGACCTAATAATATAATCAGCCGAGTTAAATTATATAGGGAAGTTCGGGTAATGTAGACCCTTCTCTTTGAGTGGACCCTCTCAATAGCCTATCTTCTTTAATTGGTGCTGCCCTCGAACAGAAAATATTTTTACTTCTTCCCCTCATCAACTTTGACGGGTTCAAGGCCAGTTTATTTTATTATTAGTTTGAAAAAGTATTTAATTGTGATATTTATGAATAAAAAGTTTTTCAAGCTAAGAATCAATTCTTAATTTCTTCTACTGAATAAGTTATTAAAAATGTTGAAAATATCCCTTAATTAGGCCTATATTATGTAACTTAGATGCTGTTTTAATATGTTGGTTTGATATTATGTGACATGGTGGCTTTATAAAATAATTAAACATAACAAAGGAATTCGGTTAATGTGGACTCTCCACGAGGACGTGGGTCCACTTTATACGAATATGTAGCCTATATTTTATCAGTGAGGATGCTATCTGTAAAAAACTATTTACTTAATTTTATTTAATATCCTTGTATTTTTTTTAAATCCAAAGACCTTCGCTTTCTGCAGTTGAATGACGTGTGAATGTTATATTCAACAATAATTTTTCAAAACATTAAATAAATATCAACGCTTTTCAATTTTGATCAGTCATAAACATTTTCAGATTAATATGTGCCTGTCTGTATAAATTAATAGAGTAGGGCCTAAATAAACTTAAAAAAATAGACTAAAACCTAAGGTCCACTTTATTCGAATATGGAGGTTAAAGTGGGCCTTTCTTGTAATGTAAAAAAGCTTATAAATTATGAAGATGTTTCCATATTTGAATAAAATAACAATACTGTTTCATAGTTACAACACTAATGATAACCACTGTAATTCAACAAAATTCAAATCCCTTAATTAAAAGAAGAAAAACAACACATTTAAAACAGGGTTCCAAATTACCCGAAGTTCCTCTACTAATTATTTCAATGTTGACGACCACGTTCCATACCCTTCAGATATGTTTTCGGGTTCAACGAGGCCTACAGGCTATTCTACCTTTTCTAAAATTAATTTTTATTTCAATATAATTTTTCTTGAAGGCCTATTACTTAGATCTAAAATGGCGGAGAATTTACGAAATCCTAATAATGAGCATATTAATCGCACATAACATAAGCGTCTGCAGAAAAATATGGAGACAAGATTATTAAATAGGTACACTTTTTATATAAAGATTCGATGATAATAATAATAATAATAATAATAATAATAATTAATAATAATAATAACAATAATAAAGGCCCTAATGTGAAACAATAATAAAATTGTAGCCTAATAATCGTATTTATGATATGCATGGATAAAGAAACGTCAAAAAACATACACTCAGTCCTAATAGAATGAATAATAAATAATCGGTTAATAATAATAATAAATTAGGCCTAATATTACACTCATTATGAAGCTTCGTATTTGCTCTAGGCCCCTATCATTGTTACTTTAGCCCTATTATTAATAGTTCTGTATTGCGCTTTACTCTTGCTATTGAAGCTAGACTGAATAAACTGTGATTATTTTTTAAGGATTCCTAAGGACATGTGTATGATAGGCTAGTTTACGTAATAAGAGTAAAAAAACCACAAATTGGAAACCGGAAATGGAAAGTGTACACGGAAGTGTGAAACCGCTTCCTTCTGCTGAAATGTGATGTGAGTACGCACATTCAGGAGTTCTGGGTTCTGGTCCCTGTAGCTTTTTGAGAAAATAAGGATATTAGGCTATTCATTTTGTTTTTGTCTAATGCCACAAGGTTGTCTTTTATGACATTTCTAGCTTTCTCCCCTAGAATTGACAGAATTGTAGCTAATCCATTTCTTAGGTTGGGGCAACTGGAAGGCGGAGTTACGTTGCCCCGGTGGTT
Organism: Diploptera punctata; assembly: GCA_030220185.1. Classification (NCBI taxonomy): domain Eukaryota; kingdom Metazoa; phylum Arthropoda; class Insecta; order Blattodea; family Blaberidae; genus Diploptera; species Diploptera punctata. The sequence continues at coordinate 253,441 of JASPKZ010006460.1, read as the reverse complement.
TGATGGGTGATAAATGATAATGAAACGCCAGGAGAGTTCTTGATTTAAACTTAACCTAAATTCCGGACCACGGACAACCACAGAAATTGTTATGGTTTAACTGGGAATCGAACCTAGGACCTCATGAACGCTGACCACTAGCTCATGTCGCTGCTCAGGCTATTAAATGTTTACGTTATTTTAATCCCCTACTAGTTAGGCCTATGCAAATCTTTTTCTATTTTTATGAGTATTTTGTAGCTATTTTAAAAATATTTCAGATCCATCGCTGTGGTCTCGGGATTGCGTCGCTGTCTCTTAAGCAGCATGCTCGGGTTCGATCCTGAACATAGCAAGTTTCCTGGGTGATGTTTTTTTCGGAGGTGTTCCTCACATATAGGTCTAAGACAAATAGAAGACTCAAAGGGTTCTTGAAGATAAACTGGCCATCATATCCATGATATTCTCCTTGCTTAATATGAATGCGAATGTGAATAGTGTGTTTCGTCTTACATGATATTTTGTCTCGGAGGAGGCCCCGGATTGAACTGATCACTCATTCAGGGAGACCCAAATACTGACCGATATTCCATAAGAAAATTTCATTCTCTCATGGAGAATCGAACAAAACGCGCGTTCCTTAGCTCTGTTTCAAGACGTGATGTCATAAATTGCTCGGCCACGATTAGTAATATAACTTAAACATTTAATAAAAAAATCTAGCTAACAGGGACATCTCATTTCAACTTCGTACAAAATTCTAACCAAATATTAGTAGGCCTAAGCATACTTACTCCCTATTGATGACATTCTAGCAGATCATCAATGTGGATTTAAAAGAAATAGGTCTAGAACAGATCAGATTTTTAGTATAAGACACATTTTAGAAAAGAAATGGGAATATAATGGTACTGTACATCAACTGTACGTAGACTTCAAAAAAAGCATACGATTCAATTAAGAGGGAGAATTTATATAGTAACCTGCTGGAGTTCGGAATTCCTAACAAGTTACTTAGGCTGTATAATATTATAATGATATTGTAAAAAGAAAAATTAATCTCTGAACCAGGGATCGAACCGTGGAGCTCTAGTTCTCCAGACTAGTGTGCAGCTCACTACACCATTCCAGACCTGGCACAAACATTAACAATCTTTCCACATATAGGCCTACAAATCTATAATTCTCGTTTCGTCCGCTGTCAGGTAGGTGACACTGCCATCGCCAATGGCTGGCTTCGTTTAGAAGACGTAGGCCTATAGGCTATATCTGTATTTGAGAATTTTACACCACAACTTTTATAAGTAGTAGACAATGTTATTTAACATTTTCCAATAGGCCTACTGTTATTTTAACACAGTTCCCACAATGGATAATATTATAATGATATTGTGAATGGTGTAGTGGGTTGCACAATAGTCTGGAGAACTAGAGATCCACGGTTCGATTCCTGGTTCAGACATTAATTTTTCTTTTCACAATATCATTATAATATTATAATATGATCAATTATAGGAACTGTGTTAAAATAACAGTATTGGAAAATGTTAGGCTTATACGAATGTGTCTAAATGGCACAAAGAGTATGGTGCGTGTAGGCAAACAGTTTTCGGACACTTTTGAAATCCACAATGGGTTGAGGCAAGGAGAAGCACTATCTGCTCTACTATTTCATTTTGTACTAGAACATGCCATCAAATCTTTAGAGGATGAAGGTCTACAACTCAATGGTATTAATAAGCTGTTAGTTTATGCTCATGATGTAGTACTATTGGGCGAAAATGAGGAGATACTAAAGGTCAACACGCACACACTACTAAGTAACACTAAGAAATTGGGACTGGAAGTAAATATCAATAAAACTAAATATATGGTCACAAGTAGAAAAACATTAGGCCCTATAGGCCTATAATGGAAATAGACAGCTAATGACAAAAGAGGGAAATCCTGAGGAAGTGGCTGAATTCAAATACCTAGGAACACTAATCACAAACAGCAATGAGAAGCACATAGAAATTAAACATAGGCTCAATTCTGGAAATGCGTGCTATTATGCATTACAGAGACTTTTGATGTCCCAACTCCTTTCAAAAAAGTTAAACTTAAAATATATAAAACTTTATTCTAACAATTATTATAGGCCTATTATATGGATGCGAAACATGAACTCTTACTTCAAGGGAGGGAAGGAGATTACGAGTATTTGAACATAAAGTACGTAGGAAAATTTTTGGACCAAAGAGAGATGAACATATAGGTGAACGGAGAAGACTACATAACAATGAACTAGGCCTATGGTATTTATAAGAAGCCAGATATAATAAGAACAGTTAAGTTTCGTAGACTGTGATGGGCAGGACATGTGGCACATATGGGAATGAAAGACGTGCATGGGAGCTTCTTGTAGGAAATCCAGAAGGAAAACACTCAGTTAGTATACCCAGAATGAGGTGGGAGAATATCATTAACTATGATTTGAGGAAAGTAGATTATACAGGGAATGATTGGAAAGTATTAGCTCAGGATAGGTATGTATGGAGAGCTTATGTCCGCGTGGTCATGAACCAACGGGTTTGATAGTGCCAGTGAGTAGGCCTCTGTAAGTAAGCTAACCTTAAAAATAAAAACCTATCAACTTTTTGTTAATTGTTAAATAGAACTCCACGCCGCGTCAGGTCTTACCCTACCAGTTACATGCACTTGTGTCATTCACAGAGGTACGATCGTCCAGCCAGTATAGGGGTGACATGTGGTCAGTACGTCGCGTCGCCCAGCCATTATAACTAGTTGTCACAACCCGCAGTCGCTATTTATTGTAGGCCTAGATAACCACATTTCTCATGATGCTGTGGTTGGGCACCGGGTCCATAGACGACTGGCCGAAATTCCATGGGAATATTTTTTTTTCCACATGCGGACTGGAAACCAGCGCAAGTCCCGTTGCTCGGTACCAAGGCTTCATATCTTAAACCGCTCTCCCAGGACGCGGGACCATTAAATGGCAATGTAGGCCCTACCTATAACTACGTACAATAAGTTGCCATTAGCCCCTATTAATATATGACATAGACTTTTTAAAAATATATTCTAAGCGTATATTAGGATCATGCCGATTATAATGGAAGCGGTTTTACAAATTCTGAGCTTGTAAACACCGTGAATCTCGTTCGTACGCAGGTAGTAGGCCTATTTTTATTTAATGACGCTCTTTAACATCTCATATTATTTGCGTGAATGGAAATGTAAAGACCGAAAAATCTTTCACAGAGATCTCTTTTTGTACGCTTAATATTTTTTAAATACAGTTATTCTAAAACTAGAGACTCATTACTTTACTTGTCTAACGAAGTAAGTTACGAGTAGGCCTATATTCAGCATCTTATTCCATCAACCCCGGCCGGGTATATGGAACTCTTGTAACATTAGTCCACCGGAATCATCATTAGCATTATTTTTGTGGATTGACATCAGGAATAGGCTTAGTACGCCACACTTATGCTCTCATTTTGAGGTAACAACACTGATTGGTGTCAACTTAATACATCTAGTTCAAACGTCATTTAATAACGCAATGGATTGTTAATAACATATATTATTTCCGTTTGTTCATAGTTTAAACACTTATTTTCACATATTATTATATAAATTCTCTTTATAGCGCAATTTACGCGAAATTCCCATGCCCAAATAATTTACAGACTTATATATCTTATGTAACACAGCATATATATATATAGGCCTATATATATCCATAGCTATTCTGCCCGAGGGCAGGTCTTTCACTGCAATCATAGCATTTTCATGCCAAGCTTTATAGCTTTACTAGGGAATTATAGGTGTGGTAGCTTCCCGTTACTTTCCACACCGGTAAAGGATGATGAAGATGATGATGATTATGATGATGGCCGGATGATTTTCGGGGACAGTTGGGTCCTAAGCTTCCTGACATTTCTTACAGGTGAGGAAAAAACCTCACCCAGGAGCCTGTCCCGACCGGGGATCGATCCCGGCCCCGCTGCGTGACAAGGCAGCACGCTATATATATATATATATATATATATATATATATATATATATATAGGCCTATATGTCCACCGCTGTGGTCTCGAGGTAGCGAGCTGCCTTGTCACGCAGCGGTTCCGGGTTCGACCCCGGTCGGGGCAGTTTTTCTGGGTGAGGTTTTTATCGGGGTTTTTCCTCATCTGTAAGACAAATGTCAGGAAAACTTTAAGGCCCAAACGGTCCCCGAAATCATATGGCCATCATCACCATCATCATCCTTATCATTACCATCATCATCCTTCACCGGTGTGGAAAGCAACGGCAAGCTATCACACCTACTATTCCCTAGTAAAGCTGCAAAGCATAGCATGAAAATGCTATTATTGCAGTGAAAGACCTGCCCTCGGGCAGAATTACTATGAATATATATATATATATATATATATATATATATATATATATATATAAGAACAACCTTGGATGGGTGTACGTCTTCGGAAACGGACCACAGCGAAAACTCTATTTGTTTAATTATATAAGACCTAAACCTGTGACTCGAACTTATCATTCCTTGATAATGGCATGTGGGATCATGCCGAAACGTCGGAGTCAGTGGCCAGGGGCCGAACTTGAATCCAAGACGCGGAAAACCCAAGAAAACTTTCTTATTCATATACATATATATATATATATATATATATATATATATATATATAGGCCTATATAGGTAGAGAGAGAGAGAGAGAGAGAGAGAGAGAGAGAGAGAGAGAGAGAGAGAGGCTATAATTCATATTGCCTATGTATGTGTGTGTGTGTGTGTGTGTGTGTGTGTGTGTGTGTGTGTGTGTGTGTGTGTGTGTGTGTGTGTGTGTTGCAGTTAAGACAAATGAGGGAAATTTTGAAGAAGTGACTGAATTTAAATAGGCCTACCTACGAACAATAATTGCAAATAGGAATGAGATGCACAAATAAATTAAAGATAGGCTCAATTCTAGAAATGAATGCTATTATTCATTACAACTTTTCCCAACGTTTCTCAAAAAACGTAAAATTGAAAGTAGGCTATGTAAAACTGATATTTTTCCAGTAGGATATAGGCCTATTATATGGATGAGAAACATGAACTTTAAGGGAGGAGAAAATATTACGAGTATTACAGAATAGCCTGAAGTTCTTAGGACAATTTTATGGCAAGAAGAGAGATGAACAGACAAGCGAATGGAGAATATTAAGTAAGGTCTTTGTGGGAAACCAGATAGGCCTATAATAAGAGGAGTTATGACTCGTGGTCTGCGATGGAGAGGACATGTGGCACGTATGAACGAATGAAAGAGGAGCATGGAAGCTTCTAGTATGAAAACCAGAGGGAAAACACTTAGTTGCTAGTCCAAGAATGTATTCGGTATTTTTATCACGGGACTGCGTGTATCTCTATCAGATCATGTGCTCAAAGAAACGTTTCTTGTTAATAAATCTATAGCCGCATGAAAGCTAATTCAATTTTAGCAAACTCTTTTGTCGTTTTCTGTAAAGTTAAAAAAATGTACATTTTTCATTTGGTATTTTTTTATATTTTCTAAACAGTCTAGATAGAGCTACTAGAAACTTCTAGACTATATTTTTCATAATATATTTTTTTTATTCCTAAATGCTATGGTAAGAAACTTCTTTCTGACAATTTGATCACGAATGAAATGAGTATGTGCCTCTTTTCAAGAGTTTGTTGATCTTTATTGCCGCCTGTGCCGCTTCTATTACTGTACGTGCCTTTAGGATCACTCTGAGTAATGAACTAGAGACCGCCTTCTTTCTGAAGTAATAATTAATACCAGGAAATTCATCTGTACAAAGTACTCTACGTACCTGGTTTTAAAGTTTTTTTGTTCTTGTTAGATTACGATGAACTGATTAACCTATAAATTATGGATTAATTCGCTAAACTTAAACCAGTAGGCCTAGTATCTTCTTTACAAATTTTGACGTATTTTCTACATTTCTGATAGAAATTCTTCTAGTAGAAGTTATATGTTTGTTTCCCGGAAAAGACTAACCAATAGGATTATGTTTGTAGTTATTATTTAAAGGATTACAACAGTTTACACCATTAGAATCTAAGATACCCTAATTTATTTTAAGTGAGCTCCGAAGTAATTGAGATTGTAAGCCTACACATGAAAGATTTATTTTCAAATTTTCATTGGTCCTACTTACAAAGCACCAAAAATAACGACGAAAAAAGTTTTATAACTTATGCATTACGTATATAAGTTATAACTTAAGCCCTAGACTATATAAAAGTGTAGGCCTAAGTGATCCCACTTCAGATTTTAGGAGGCCCTTGGGCCCTATAGGTCTAATAGGAGATTAAGGCTCCCAACGTTTTAGACAATCGGCACTAGATGTCAGCACTGTATGGCGACTGTCGCGGTCGTCTTCACCCTCAGAAAACGCATATCTTAGGGCCTACTCATTTTCAATAGAGGCTGAGTCGAACCCAGGATCGTGGTTTCACCAGTTTTTGGACAGTTTTCAAAAACCTGTCTTCATCGGAAATCGAACACCAGGCGCTTTGGTCTGTAGCACAATAGGCTAATACTAAGAGGCTCCTAAATGTCATGGAAAAATTCGGTTGAGTACTAGCCACAATAGACTAGGCCTAAATAATTAATTATAATATGAAATTATAGGCCTATAGGCTATCCCATAAGCAGTCTACTCAACTATTAAAATAATTAAAACACTGTAATTCTTTCGAAACCAGTCCCATCCTCATCATTATGTCGTTCACAACTGTCCCGCTGCGACTAGCCAGAAGGACAGGCCTAGTAGCTGGATTCAAACGGACAATCTGAGGATGGTACTGGTCCGGATAGGCCTACAATTTTTTAACAGTTTTAATAGTTGAAGAGACTGTTTGTACAGTAGGCCTAGATAATTTTGTAATGTTATATAGGCCTAGGCCTCGGTGTTCTAGCGTTTTGCGCTAACCAACTTTATAGGCCTATATAACTTATAGGCCTAAGCCTGTGCGTGTGTGTGTGTTTTTACTCTCTAGCCGCAATTTTTTATTTCTTCGCAACGAAACTCAACATGTTGGACCTGTATTTACATATAAAAGTACTAGGCCTATAGAGCTAGTTAATCAGTAAACCCGCACAATTAGGAGTAGGCCTACACAGCGATTAATCAGAAAGCTGAAATTTCAATAGGAATATTTCCAATGCTTACGAGTCGCAATTTTCGTATAGGCCTATACGATTTAATTAACATAAGTAATGCCACGAGTGATATCCAAATTATCCATAAATTCACGACTCACGAAGTGAGGAGGGAATTTATCTAGATAATTTGTAAATCAAGAGTGGCATTTGTTAGGACTATTTAACGAATACAATTAAGTTGTTTACTCACAAATTATTATTTAAATATAGTTATTTTAAAATATTTATAAATTTAATATAAGCGGCGATGTTTGAAAACAAATGAGAAACGTTTGTTATGTTTCATTTGTTCATAACTGCAACTAGATCATATTATTTATTGCCAAAGGATCGCAATACTATAGGAATGCACCCTAGCGGAAAAAATGAAAGACATAAAACTGTTTATAACCAACATAGGCTATTAATTAATTTCAAATGTCCTATGATGTAAATTATATTTTTCTGGAACGTAAATTCCTGGAAAATAATACGTTTAAGAAAGTGCAAACAGTGGTTTTTTTTCTGGTATAGGCCTAATCAATTGCTATAAATGTTTTTATATTATATCCCGCAAGCTCTATCTGGTCACATTCGTGCACTAGGTCTATGTAGGCCTATGTCTAATAATATTGGCTAATTTGACTTTCTCTCTGGAATTCACTTAGTTTACGCAACTCCTGCGTGGCGGAATATTTAAAATTAAAATATGCTATAAAATTATGAAATAGGCCTATTTACCTAAAAAGTCCGTCTCCTCAACTTTATTGGTTATTTGTCCGTAGCGCTTTCGGGACTAGTCCCATCATAATTATGGTTCAAAACTATAATATTTAGATGTAAATAAATCTAGCCTAAATACGAAAGTATAGAAAAAACAAATTACATTTTGGTTAGACTTTTACAGTGGAAGTTTGTTTTAATCCAGGTCTATTACTTTCTGTTAGTCCTATTTATATTTTTAGATTACACAATAGGTCTAATATAAACAAGTGCTTTGATCATCAAAGAGACATCATCGAAGCTTCTCCCTTATAGGGTATATTCGAATCCCGATCCGCTTTTTTTTTTCTTTTTTTTTTTTTGGAGAAGGACTAAATTTAACCCTGACAGTCTATGGATATTAACGTAGATAGGTAAGTTAGGATCTAAGTAGATAAATAATGTTAGGGCCTATTTTGTTTAACCAAGCTCTTGAACAACTTATGTGATAAGGGTCGCAATTCAAAGCTGATTGTGAAAACTCCGATAAATTGGTATCAGACGTCTCTTATTTCAGGCTTAAGTTTCTTTTATGTGCTGTAGGCCTAAATATAATAATAATAGGCCAAATAATATAATAATAACCCATCGATTTTCTTTTCTTCCGAGAAAAACCATAATCAGAATTTTAAACCCATAACAATTCATCAGCCCCCAAAGGGGAACCAGGAGGAATATGATCTACCGGGACCGGCCTATCAAGAAATGTAAGATTAGGCCCTATGTCCTTTTTTTCTCCCCGAGGTCATTAAAATACTCAATGCGAATGTACGATATTCCTTATGATATTCCACTTGTAGGCCTATATGTAGGCCTACACCTATTATTAAAAAATAGCTTGGAACTTTAGCCACATAATATTGCAACCTACACGGTATAGGCCTATTAGAGTACAATGTAGGGCCTAATGTGGTTTTTATTGATTCTACTCGTTTAGAATGTTAGAGTATAGGCGAGCCTACACATCATATCATAGGATTTATGGTTTATATTTTATGCCTATTTGGGATAAACTATGCCTAACGAAACCATCTTACACATCATTCTATTGTGACGAATTTTAACTTGAAGTAAAATATAGTCCTAATAAGCCTACAACACTATATTTATTATTAATATTATTAGGCCTATTATTATCAGGATCTATTATTATTATTATTATTATTATTATTATTATCATCATATTATTATTATTATTTGGAAGGTTTCATATCTTCCTGCGCCCAACAATATAGGCTACTTTACTATCATCGTCCGTATAGCTGTGTCATTCCAATCTCCATTCTCCAATTAATTTCTCTATAGCTCCTTAAAACACCATCAATCCAATTATTTTTAGTCTTCCTCTTCTTCTTTTACCACACGGTACCCATTCTAGTAGGCCTGTATTTTTTAGGAATCTGCCTTGTAATCTTTTAAATGACAATACCGTTTAAATTGTTTTTATAAAATCCATTCAACTATTGAAGTCTGCACATCCACCTTGTGTTTGATTGCACTATTTCTTATTATAAACTACAGCTGAACTACTCCAAAAAATGTATTTGTCATTACTCATAATATTGTTTTATTTAACGACGCAATTCTAATGTTATTACCGCCGCAATTACTGTATTAATTAGCTCGACGTGAAAGGCAGACTAAATTTGCTTTTATTTTCCCCCATACATATAGGACACGAGACCCACTTACGAAGAACCAGTACTCACGACTTTTACCCCTAAACAATATTTGTGTGTCTAGTAATTATAAGGAACTTGATTTTTATGGAGATATAAACTTAGGTTTGCTTTCGTGATGCTTCATTTTATAAATTTAAAACTCCATCTATCCATACCAGGTTTGAAATCTTAGACATTAATGAATATTAATTAGTCTAGGTTTTGGAGATTATCGGGGCTTTGGAGAATATCTGAGGAGTTTTACAACTGTGTGAAGCAGAATTGTGAATTTTCATAACACACGCTTTTTTAACATTAGCATGTCACTTTCCGCGCTAATGGAACTGTCTCTCTTCTATGAATTAATATAGCCTGCAAACATAAGTTAGTCACAATAGGCTATGTGCAATATTTTATAGCTGCGCATTGTATTCAAATGACATGAACGTTCCCAATGAGAATGACTGAATAGGCCTATGATTGTTTGGAAGTGGACAGCAATCTTCACGCAAAACTTATGGACTACTAATTGTAAGTTAATTTTATTTCAGTCATTTTTAAGCCTACATTTAACCCTTAATTAATTGTAAGCTATTTTCCTCAGTCCTCTTTTAGACGAATAAATTATTGTTATCTTTATAAATTAAATTACATGATAGTCGTTTTAGAAGCTAATTACGTTAGAAGTTCTCAAATGACAAATTTTATGAAGATGATACCCTATAGGCTATGTTAGTCCTATATTTATCATCAAGTTCAGACAATTGAATGTGTTCATTTTCGTAACTTCTGTTATTAATTAGATAGGGCTACTACAAATAGGCCTATGCGAATAAAATATTTTAATATTTCCCGTTCATGATTGACTATAGGCCTATAGGGCCTAAGCAATCTTATTAGAAATGCAGTTTTAAAGCTAAAAGATTATAACTGTGACCAATTTTAAGGGTAGGCTACAGCCCAAATTAACTAGGGTCACTTACTCGCATTTTATTTGAATAATTTTAATGTGATGGTTTTCATTTTTTCTAACTGCATATCTAGGCTAATATTTTATTCACGCTTTCTCAATAAATAATTTAATGAATATGTATAATTACATTGTCAGTCACGTAACGTATCTAGTTGTCTGCTATCATGATTAATATTTAATATCATTTACGGCAAGCAGGGCCTAGCTGAATAAAGGCCCTATAGGCCTATCGCAATGTACCAATCAAAAATGTAATTAGCTTAGGCATGCAATCAGATTACAATAAATACTTTAATGGAAAAATACAGTAATTTAAAACGAATTAAGACTATTAAAATCATGTAACTTATTAAGAGATTGAAATACGTCATATTGTCTACAGTCTCCTGTCAATTTTTTAGCAATACAGACCATGGTTTTAGTTAACTATAATTCTACTTAAATCGTTTTCAAATGTTTTAATTTTAATACAGCCTGTTTTATTATTACAAAAATAAACCTAAAGGTCTCTTGAAGTATTGTAATCATCCTTGCAATAATTTGCTTTCTGGGATGGGAAAATATGGACTAGGACTTTATAACTTAGTTTATTGGAAATATTAATCAATGATGGTAATATTAGCCTATAAATTAAACCTATACGAATATTAAAACTACTACAGTTTGGATAAATTTAAGTTATTTATGTTGCGTTCTTCTCATTAAAAATCCAAATTTATTTTCCCTGCACATGTCATATTATGGGATACATAGGCCTAAGTCAAATGTAGAAACAGTGTTTTCTGTATGTCTATACGGATAATATTTTAATCTAATTAGTAGGCCTATAAATACAAAAAAAAACGAATCGAGAAAAGCTCGAAGAGACTCTCGGATTAAATCAATTCACTTAGTTCCTACTCCTATAATAATGGTTCTTGTATATTATATCTATAGACTACAGGCCACAAGCAAGCCTATTTATTATAAATACAGCTAACGATCAGGAAATGCAATTCACATGTAAGTAACTGTGTACAATTATTGTATGGACTTGTTTCAAATAATATTAGCTTACTCGCGCATAGGCTATGATTTACAAAAAGCTATTTTTGTTACTTAAACTCCATTATGTTGAAATGAATAACCCGTGTCTTCACGGTTTTATTATTAAAATAATATTAATTGATATAATACTTCTGAGATGAGTTCAGGAACAGAAAACCTCAAAATTATCAGTTAGGCCTACGTAAGTTACATAAAGTTACTATTATTCATTTTATGGTATTTGCAATAACGTATAGGCCTAGGTATATTTATAGCCTATGCATTCTCATTTTACAATAAAAGCTGAACATATTTGATTCTTGGTGTCTTAAAGTCAGGTTTATGTTTTTAATTTTTTCCTATATATATATGAAAGTTTCTTGGGTTTTCCGCGTCTTGGATTCAAGTTCGGCCTCTGGCCACTGATTGCGACGTTTCGGCATGATCCCACATGCCATTAAGTTATATATATATATGTATAGGCCTACACACACACATATATTGCTTTATTATTAAGTTACCTATATATTTAATTACTTCCTTCAGTTTGGTATTAATATAGGCTATTATGTAATATTTTGTTTAGCCTATATGATTCTCCTTTGCGTTGATTCTTTGTGTCAGAGTGCGTTTTATATTTTCAAACTTTCTCCTAAATTTGTTTTGTTTTATATTATTTACTAATGTATTTAATTAAATTCTTCGGTCTGATATTAATCTATTCTGTGTTGTTTTATTTTATTTTCCCTTGTATTATTTTTTTTATTTTCATTTGTATTATTTATTTACTTTTTCTTTTTGTGTACCAGAAATTATTATATGTAGCCTATATCTTGAAACTGGCTCCTAAATTTATATATTTTGTTTTACCTCTCGCTTTAACTAAAACTTTCCATTGTAGACTATGCACTCTATTTGTAGGGCCTATTATTTCTGTAACTGAATTGCACCCGAGCATGAGAAATTGCTCGTTCTGTAGTCAATAACGTGCACCAATATTTATTTGTGAATAAAATGTATTCATGTTCTTATTCTCTTGCATCTCACAATTAAAAAAAAAGAGAAAGTGCATTTGGGAATCAATTCCATTTTTTCAATTTAATGATAGGCTTATTAGAAGATTTCGGTTTACAATTATGTATTAACATTAGGCCACATTGATTTGTAAGCATGTTTGCATTCAATATAAATTTTCAATATTCTTTTCTATTGTTTTAAAACCTTTAAAGATAAGTTATGCGAATTTAACATAGGCCTATGATACAAGTTAAGTTTATGGAATTTAGAATTATTATGCTTTGATATATGTTGCAAAAACGTTTTTCAAATTCTCAAGTGAATTTATAATATTATATTTTAAAGTTTTTATTATCAGGGCGTTATTATTATTATTATTATTATTATTATTATTATTATTATTATTATTATTATTATTATTATTACATCAGGCTTATTATTCTTTAGTTTCAAGTAAACATGATGCATAGGAGAGTAAATTATGTTCTTGCATGTTCAAAACTTACCAGAGGATGGTCTGTCCGAATATCTTGTGCAGTAGACCCATGCAGGCCAGAGCAGTTGGGAAGACCCGGCAGACGGCAAGCTCCCGGTGGACGCAGCCGGTGAATCAGATTTTCCGCTGGCGGCAGATATCGAGTCTCCTCCCGCCGAGCTTGCCTCTCGCACCTCCGGTACTACGACTTTGGATAAGTCAATAGGTACAGCCCCCACATTACCCCGACTTTTCCCCACACACACACCACCACTGCTACTAGTCCTAGGTTCACAAAACAGAGATCCGCCGCTGGGACCCTTTTTATAACTCGGAATGTTGTAAATAGGGGTTGTCTGTCTCCCGAATTCGGGCTTGAGGATATTGTCTATACTGAACTTTAATGCGCGCATTGATACATTATTGTTCGCGGAGTTTGACGGCCTAGTGGGTTGCGGGTGTAGGATTGAGGGTCTAGAAAACACGTTATCTCTTAGACTAGGAGATAGTTCTTCAGGTTTAGGTGACGTTACGGATGAAGATGTAGAGTAACACTCTGTCATGAGAGAACATCGTGATATTGAAGATCTACTGCAAGAGTCTGAAGAATGGGATGCTGATCCCACATCGGTTTTATCGTCGCTGTCATCGTCTTCGTCATCATGTAGACGCGGCGTTAGTGGGATAAGGTGGTCAGTGAGAGGCATTACCGGCGGAGGTGTCTCACTACCGACACTCAACAGTTCGTCATCGTCGTCATTGTCGTCCTCGGTCACCCTCTGGTGAGGATGGTGAAGAAGAAGTGTAGTTGTGGCCATCACGAGTGTTTGCGGCACATTATTGTCCTCACAAACTGATAATGTCTTCAGAAAAAATCACTAAACCGCACGAAGTGTTGGGATTTTCCCGCAGCACTGCAGAGAGTTCCTTCACCGGGCACTAGAGCGCTCTGTAGGCAGGCTACAGGCGGGGCTAGTTATGGGTGGGTACTTAGGGAAGAATCACCAATGAAAAAAGGAACCACGCCCATTGTGGATGTAGTGCAGGTGAAAAATGTGTGCATTCCAATAGCTACATCTCTGTACTGGAAATCACGACACACCATACACTTGTGTGGATTTCTTGATTTTCTTCAAAACACTTCAACATTCCTGAAAAGATTTTCACCTGATATACCAAGAATTATATTAGACATTTGTAAATAGTCTGATCTTCTAAGATCAAAGTAACATGTAGGCCTACATAATAGATTGCAGAATCTTTATTTGGCATAAATTTAAGCAAAGGTATGTCATCTTTAATAGGACTTTAGCACAAAAAAAAATCAATAGCTAACAAGCAAATAATGAAGTGGTTCTATTATTACAGTATACCAGCCTATTATTATCGTTATGTTTATTTGTTAACATTATTATTAGTCTTGTTATTATTATTATTAGTATTATTATTATTATTATTATTATTATTATTATTATTATTAATGTTATTATTACCATCAGACCAATTTTATTTCACAAATAATTTAATTTGGCGTTAGAAGGCCTGTATTAATTAGCTAAAAAGAGGATCTACGTATGAACTGGAAAAGGTAGTTTCTATAATTGATAGATTTAGTGGAACTATTTCTTATGCCTAATCATAGTTTAGGTTAAATATCGAGCACAAGTTATTTAGATATTTTACTTTCATTGTGGCCTATTATTATCGCTACATGGTTCTTAAGAGAAAAAAACTTATTTTATTATTTTCATATTTTAAGTTTTTGGAAAATAAAGTACTCTCTGAATTAGGCTACCTACCGGTAGTAGCTGCTTTTGTTATTCCTTTATATTTTTTATTGGATTATTGGATACTTTCAACCAACTTTTGCTTTTAATGCTACAATATGGACCTACGTACTTCTAGAGCACAAATAATTTGTAGTTATTAGCCTATTTCTATTTTTAACTCTTCAAGATAAAACGTGATTAATTTAGTCTACGAGTTCAGTTAGTCTTGCGGGTCAGTTTGACGCAGTGTTGCATATTTATAGCAAGAGATAAGCTATCGGACGTGTTTCTATGTTTATTTAATCAAGGAAGTCGATAAATCTAAATTAATCTACTCTGCAGAGAAGTTTAGTTCTGAGGTTGAGGAAAAGCATTGCTTCACTGCGTTACATAGTTTCAATTTATAACTCATTCCAAGAATCGGTGTAGCCTACAACTATTTAAGACTGGTGCATTATCCGTAAAGAACGAACATTAAACTTAGTAAGGTCCTCGATCTGGGTAATTGTTAGCAGAAATAGCATAGGTCTACTTAACTTAGGCCTTTATGTGATTAGTTCAGTGGTCACAGAAGTTATAAATCTGTAGGCCTATGCCTATGGTAATTCCTTTTAAAATGAGAAAATTTTCAAAAATGGTTTATTTTCTAGGATAGGTCATTAGTGGAATAAGAATCTCTTCCCAAGAAATTAACAAAATAATAATTTTTAGATTTTCTGGTTAACTTATTAGTTTGGCCTTTTCAATAAGATACTGTCATAGGCCCTAAGCTACAATCTTTGCTTTCAATACGTTATAATAAAATTTTAAATATTGATAAAATTAAGATAGGAATTTATAGTAGGCCTACAGATGAACTAAAAATACAATTCGTTATAGAAAATTTCAGTTCATGTTATCTAAGTAATGTGTGCTAAATTGAAAAATTTTCATTAGGCCTATATAAAATCATTAGACCTGACACATTAAATCAGACTTGAAACCTAAGTTAAATATTAGAAATAGGCCTAAGCGCAAAATACTTTAAATGTAGACTAACTGAAACCCATAAATGGATCATTTATTTGAATAGGCCTAAATATATTCTTAAAATGTAGGCCTATTAAATGGATACCTGAAAAATATGCAATTATAAATATTTTTATTTTTAATTTAGGCATATTTTATTTTACCATTTACAAATAGGCCAACTTTATAAAGCTTTGTTGAACATAAGTTACCTTTCAAAGGTCAAACAATGATTTCATAACGCAAATAAAAAACATGTTTCCTCAATTAATTTTATTTCCATAGGCCTATAGGACTACTTATTTAAATTAACAACTTATAGGCCTAGTAAGTTTATAAAATTTGATATAATTACTGTAAAAAATGTATTCTTTTTTAGCCTGAAGAGCTAGCCTATATCCAAAACTTTAATGATTTGAGACTGTATTTCAAAATTATGCCTGGTAATGCTTTTAAAATATTTAGGCTATCCATATTTATTTATTACAGTGGAATTAGAATATAGTTCAATTAACCTACACAAATAAATAATAATTATAGGCTATAATGACAGATTAAATGGGCCTAGACATTAAACAAAATATTCCTAATAAGTAGAATATGTTAGGCCTATAATGACACCAAAAGTCAACATTTTGATTTTGAGTGAAATAATAACAGTGACAACTTCATCAAAGGAGTTAGGCCCTATATCTGTGCTTATAGACCATTTAACTCTGCCACTGGTTCTATCGAACCCGCAGGTTCATGGTCGCGCAGATATAAACTCTCCACAATCTATCCTGAGCTAATATTTTCCAATCACCCCCTGTATAATTTACTTACCTCAAATCATAGTAGTTAATGTAATTCTCCCACCTCATTTTTGGTCTACCAACTGGGTGTTTTCCCTCTGGTTTTCCTACAAGAAGCTTCGGTGTCCTTCTTTCATTGTCCATTCGTGCCACATGTCCTCGCAGTTTACGAGACTTAGCCTTATTATATCTGGTTTCTACAAATATGATAGGCCCTATATTATGAATGTAGCTCACTGTTTAATAGTCTTCTCCATTTGCCTATCTGTTCATCTCATCTGTTCGGTCCAAACATTTTCTGGAACTTTATTCTCAAAAACTAGTAATATTTTCTCCTCCCTCATGAGTCCATGTTTCGCAAATAACTGGGAGAATAACAGTTTCATATGTTTAATATTTCTTAGAGAAGTTGGGTCGACAAAATACCTGTAATGTAGCCTATAATAGCATGCATTTCCAGAATTCAGTTTATGTTTTATTTCTTTGTAGGGATAACTCATTCCTATTTGTAATAATTGTTCCTATGTAGCCTATTTGAATTCAGCCACTTCTTTAAAATTTCCCCCATTTGTAGTTAGCTGTCAAATTCTATTATGTAATGTTTGAACATAGGCTATAGGCTATTTAGTTTTATTGATGTTTACTTCCAGACCCAATAGAGGGTGCGTGTTGGCCCTTAGTAGACTTATTAAGAATGAAATATTTTAACTAGGGCTATTCAGAAATAGTAAATGTTGTCTCGGCTCTTATTTTACTTTAGGCTAATAATATTTTCTTAGGCACGTCTATTACGTCTCCTTCAGTGATCGTGCGTAAATTTGTAGACCATTTGTGTATACTGTATTAAATTAGTTTGCCAATTCTTGAAATATTACTTGTGCTCTTAATGCATTAAACAAGGCATGTAATGCTCCAGCTGATGTGTTTTACCGCAGATTTCACCCGCTTCGGAACACAAACAATCGATCCCTTACAACACTCAGTCTGTGATCCGCAGTCTCTCTTAGTACGATGCCATGGTAACCATGACATCATTTTAAATTAATTTTTAAAAATGTCGTTTAACACACCTAATTAAGGCCGACCTTTTGTTAACAGAAATATTCATTCCTAAGAATGAAAATAAAAACAAACTCCAGGACGCGATTTACCTAGAAGGCCCTAAAAAGTTTTCTTAAAACACCTTTTCATATCATTGACAAATTTGAAAAACTCATTAGGCCTAGGAATGTAATTATTTAATTTTAGTCTAAGTAAATAATAATAATAATAATAATAATAATAATAATAATAATAATAATAATAATAATAATAAAGTGTTGATGTTGAATATTGATGTTGTCTCTGAGGTGACTCTGGCATTGAGCTGATCAGTCATTCAAGGAGGCCCTTCCATGTCCATGTGAGGACATAAATGTAGCCTATATAGCTTCCAGAATTACAAATCCTCTGCTGACAGATCGATACCTTGTAAGGCTCGAGAGGTTTGGGGAGAGATTAAACTAAGGTAACTTACATAATAGAGATTAGGGCCTATTATTATTATCATTACTTATTATTAGCCTACGATTGTTATTATCATTAAGTTATAGTGACATAGTCGTGTAGGCTATAAGACTCATGCCCATACCTCGGTGATAAAACCCGAAGATTTGAACATGACCATTTTAATTCCAAGAAACTAATTTCTGTTTTAATTTTCTCCAAATAGACTAGGCCTATCTAGTTTTCCTTCCAAGATTTTAATCAGCGATTTTGGTTTTTGCAAGAATTGATAAAAATTGATTGTTGAAAGAAATGTAGGGCTATTTTGCAGTAACCTATGTCTATACATATTCCAATGGGCCTGATAAGTTATAATAGGCCTACGCCAATTAATTTATTATAAGCTACTTCATTTTCCTGTGGCATAAATTAGATAGCCTAATATTCTGGACATAGGCCTATATACAGGTTACATGGCCAAACATGATAAAGAAGTGAAATTAGGATGACTTACATTTGCTCAAGCCATAGGGCCTAGATAGCCTGTCTTTCCATTTGCTCTAATTGTTATTGTCTTTTGAAATGGTCTAAGTCTAAAAATAGGCATGCTTAAAAAAATAAGAAACAATTTTTTGTTAAAATTGGTGGCCCTATTTGTGAAATAAGAAAAACTACACCATCCATAAAATAACACCAGACTAAAGTAATAGGCCTACTCCTGTTCATTAAGAAATCATTTAGGCCTATCAAATGGTAATAAAGATGTGCCTTTATTAATGGCGATTGCTTACATAGGCCTATTGAATTTTGGTAGCAAAAACTTTTAGCCGGTACCAATAATAAAACTTTAAATTTTTTAGGCCTAAGGCCTAAGCCTACTTAAAATTAGAGTAGTCCAGTTGCTCATTTTCCTTTATCGTCGATAGGCAATATTGTTATAAGTATGATACCATTTTAAAATGCAGCCTACAGACTTATTATATTAATTAAGGTACATTGTCTTCGGTGTTGTGATAGCCTCTTGAAGACAGTAGATAGTATTTTTACTTCATTAGGTTGGTATGATAATGATGGAAATCGTTACTAGGAATGTTAACAACACAAAGATAATGATAAAATAGCAGCAATCTTCATTTTTAAATAGTAGTTCGCCTTGGCTTACTTTATTTAATTTATAACTTTATATTTTCTACTAAGTTTAAAGAATATCTGCAAACAAGGCTTTTTATAATGATTAGAATAATCTCGTCTAAAACTCTGTAACAGAATTGACAACTAGTTGCTTTACCACGTTCAACTGATGATAATGATACAAGCCTATAAAAGGATTAAAAAAAAAGAAATAATAAGTTATAAATGTTGAAATAAAAAGCAGACCTAAGTAGATCTTTAATGTCTAACAGAGGCTAATTATTTGACAATATTAGACTAAACATAGCCCCTATTATTATTTTTTTTAGATCTAAGCGTAACTTATATCTTAGTCTAAATTTGCCTTTTTATGGATTATTTATGGTAACTATATAGCCTATACCTATTGTTTCTTATACAAATTTGAAATTATTCTTAGGTCTACTCTTGCCTATTGTTCATCTTTAATAAAATATTAACTTTAATAAATCCTAGGTTTTTAAGGTTTATAAACCTACATCTAATTTATTTCTCTAATTGAATAGTATTATTAGTGTTTTTAAATAACGATTCTTTACACATAGGCCTATGCTTAGGCGTGTAGGCTTTAATATAGGCTATTCCTGGATGTCATAATAAAGCCCTACATTCTTGAGATCTTATTCTAGTAGTTTAGGCTTAGAGCCTGAATTTAAAGTAAGTAGAGCATAATGATGCCAGTTTCCATAAAAATGAACGCCAACTACGGACTTTTTTAAATTTTAATAAACAATATGGGATAACTTATTTTAACAATCATATAACATTATATTTAATAATGAGCTTCAATTTGACCTTTCAAGAACATATTTATTTATACTTAAAGTTATTTTGAATTGCATAATGAAATTGATTGGATGTATTAGGCTTTACCATTTAAGACGGTGTGACTGGTTGTTTTCTTGTCGGTCTGCTCCAAGACATTAAGGGAAAAGGTATTACTGTCTCTGTTACAAAACCAACATCAAGTCCTCATCATACAAATAATAAAATAATGGGATTATCACCTGGCCAAAGGGGGGATTGGCCTACTGACCAATCGCACTACGCGCTGCCCGCCTTCAGATAAAACTGGGCGTGACTAATGCGCTGAAGTGATGCCACCCAATCAAATGTCTCCTTACAAATGATTTCGACGTGTGTGGTCTTAGATACTTTCTTTTTTTCTTTCTCTCTCCTTCCTTTGAACAAACAGAGACGTAGCCCAACTTATCATTAACTTTTATAGCAGCTTAGTTTTTGGATCATGTAGCTTGATTCATCAGGATTTCTAATTAAAAAAACTGACCGGCAGAAGAGTTGCTTGCCTATCATAGACAAATGAGCTTGACAAGCGTTCATAACAACTAACTAAATATGTGCATCCATCTCAACAAGACATTTAAGCATTTCTTATCAATTAACTACTAACATTTCATTTAATTACGTTTATTATTTTAAAGCTCATCAAAATCTAGGCAATCCGTAAAAGGCTTTTTTATTGATGTATTTTGAGTAGTCTGCATTAAACCAAATTATGTGAAATAAAAAGTAAAGAACTTCTCACAGTTCAGCATTTGAGAGCTATGGGTCTCCTCTTGGAGAGTCAATCACCTCTTACCCTCCTGTCCATACATTCAAAACTATCCCCAAAATGTATCCTCGGAAATATAGACAGTTCAAACTTTATTCATTCCGTTCGATTTTCACTTTATTCTAAATATTGGTAAGTTTGGATAATTCAGTCAGCGTCTGTGTTATATTGGTTAATGCATTGTTTAGTTTTTTTAGTTGTAATTTAGAAAATAGAAGGGTATCATTGAAAATTCATTCGATTAAGAGGAAATACTTGTGCAAAAATGGTCCAAGGGCTGCCATACATGACAGGTTTGCACCCTTAGATAATATTTTTCCTATATGGCAATATATTGCCATGTTCACAATCAAATTTTCGTCACGTTACAGTAGTCTATATCCCTTCTCTAGACTTTGATTGGAGCTGTCAGAAGTCCAAATATCCATCAATTTTTATGGAGTAGGCCTAATTGCTAGAACCTAAATTTCAAAATGTTTTAATTATGTCTGTGAGTAGGACTACCAGCTTTAAAGATCTTCAGCCTATGTCTAATAAGTAGGCATAAATGAAGTTATGTTGAAAAAGTAAAATAAAAGTACCGTAGGCCTATATAGGCCTATGCCTATGGCCTACCAGTATTTACCCTGCAACATATAAACTTCACTAGTCTACTTTTGTAATGTGGACATGCATGCAGACGATCTCTATGAGAATGGTGAGAGAGCAAGTACCTAAGCTGAAATACACTTACTATCATAGGGCCTATAGATGATAAGATCTAGGCCTATATTGTACAGATACATAGATCAAGTACAAATGTAGGGCCTATTTAAAATGGCGTCTCGATAGTCTACTAATGCCTAAAGGAAAAGCGATCCACTACAGACCTTAGGAGGCCCTTGGGGAATAGTTTAAGGGTCCCACTTTTCTAGTCTCTCGGCACTTGATGTCAGCCGGGTTGTCAGCTCTGCGTGACGACCACATTTACCTCTAGAACAAGCGTTGGTACTTCTTTCCGTTAGAGGCCAAGTCATAGCCCCGCCAGAATGTATGGGTCAGTTTAAAAATCCTGACCCCAACGGGACTCGAACCTTCGACCTTCCGGCTTCTTGTTTTAATCAAATAGGCCTACGCTAGGACGTGGCGTGGCATGCCCCCTATTACCCCTAATAAGTTACTTACCATAATTTTTTTCTGAGGCATTACACAAATGCACTAAATAATTAACCTAGGTCTATCAAATAGTCTACATGTCGGTCTCGATGGACTAGGCCAGAACCCGTACATTTTTAAGGGCGTAAAACTCCTGAGTACGAGTTCCTTCCGAAGAGAAGTAGGTAAATCTGTCGGCCCGTGTCGTTATTTACGCCACGTAAACTTGAATCCTGTAAAAAGAGACTACTAAGCAAAAGGTGTCGACCTTTTAACCGTTTGAGTCCAACATCACGAAATCAAATGGGGTTTTATGAACATTTTCTAAATTAATACGAAGAACTGAACCAATTTTTTTTTCTTCAACGTGTTAACCTAACGTGTTTAGCGGCCTACATCACGTTGTTCTGGAACTTCTGAAGTAGATGCATGTACCATCTTGCGGCGAGACCCGTTACTTACTACTACTTAGAAGCTAGTTGTCCAGCACAGCGATAAACCACAGAAACAACCGTATTTCAAAGATTGATGTAGGCCTACCCAATGCCACAGAAAATAGTATATTATGTTCAGCGGGAGTGCACTGTGTTTAAGATCCACAATTGAATTGCGTCGCAAGTGATCTGAGATGTTAAAAGCGTTATTAATTAAAAGATTACTATTTGACTCATGTCCAAAACGGAGTCAATGACAAATCACGTTTCAATGAATTTTGTTTTACAACCAGTAACAGTCGTGTTTCACTTCGCTATTTATCAAATTCTGTTTACCAAAATAAAGAAAGCTCCTCCTTTTTAATATTCTGAACTGTCAGAGCATTATTTTGCAGTGACTGACTCCCCAACAAATAATGAACAGATTCCTTGCAAGTACACATTTGATAATTATGTGTTCAATAATTGTGTTTTTAAATAATGATTTTAGTGAGTTTTTCCTAAAATAATTAATAACTTAACCTACAATGTATGTTTCATTTTTTCTCCACTAGGGTGCATTCTTACAACATTGCGATCTTAGTGGGTTATCGCTGATTGGGATCCTATTTGGCAATAAATAATATGATCAAGCTGCAGTAAATAAACATAACCACACATTTCTGATTTGTTTTCAAACATCACCGCTTACATTAAATATACAAATATTTTAAATTACCAGTAACTATATTTAAATAGTTTTTATTATTGATTTCGTACATCTCAATGATGGATAAATCATATTTGAAGAGAAAAATTATACGCTCAGACCGGGACTTGAACCCGGGACCCTTCGTTCTCTAGACCAAGTGCTCTACCAACTGAGCTACCTGAGCAAGTACCGATCTAAACGCAAATCTTTCTCTATATACATTGTAATTCCCATCCACCAAATGCTGTGAAGCCATGCTTCTATCTTGCAAATGGCGGCTTCTTTATTAAGAAGACATATTTGGGGATGGGAATTACAATGTATATAGAGAAAGATTTGCGTTTAGATCGGTACTTGCTCAGGTAGCTCAGTTGGTAGAGCACTTGGTCTAGAGAACCAAGGGTCCCGGGTTCAAGTCCCGGTCTGAGCGTATAATTTTTCTCTTCAAATATGATTTATCCATCATTGAGATGTACGAAATCAATAATAAAAACTTGGAAAAAGCCGTACTGGCTGTAATGTATAATTCCCAAATATGTCTTCTTAATAAAGGAGCCGTCATTTGCAAGATAGAAGCATGGCTTCACAGCATTTGGTGGATGGGAATTACAATGTATATAGAGAAAGATTTGCGTTTAGATCGGTACTTGCTCAGGTAGCTCAGTTGGTAGAGCACTTGGTCTAGAGAACCAGGGGTCCCGGGTTCAAGTCCCGGTCTGAGCGTATAATTTTTCTCTTCAAATATATTTAAATAGTGATTTTGAGTAGGCCGTACACCTTAATTATATTCGCTAAATAGTCCTAACAAACACCACTCTCGATTTCCAAATCCTCTAGATAAATTCGAAATCACTCGTTGCATTACATATGATAAGTAATTAGTAAGTCTAATAAATAGTCCAATGACGAATATAGGGAAGTTCGAGGAATGTGGACCCTTCTGTTTGAGTAGACCCTGTTAATATCTTCTTTAATTGGTGCTGCCCCAAAACCGAAAATATTTTAACTTCTTCCCCTCATCAACTTTGACGGGTTCAAGGCCAGTTTCTTTTATTCTTTGTGCGAAGAAGGGTTTATTTGTGATATTTATGAAAATGACCACTTTAAAAGTTTTTCAAGCTAAGAATCAATTATTAATTTCTGTTATTGAATAGGCCTATTACAAATGTTGAAAAAAAATCCTAAATATATTATATTATGTAGATGCTGTTTTAATATAGCCTACTGACGAGTTTGGTTTGATATTAGGCTATGTGGCATAGTGGCTGTATAAAATAATTAAACATAACAAAGGAATTCGGTTAATGTGGACCCTCCACGACGACCTGGTTCTACTTTACACGAATAGCCCTATGTATATTTTATCAGATAGGATGCTATCTGTAAAAACCATTCACTTACTTACTTAATTACTGGCACTATCGAACCGCACGGACATAAGCTCTCCAAACATATCTATCTTGAGCTAATGCTTTCCAATCATTCCCTGTATAATCTACTTCCCTCAAATCATAGTTAATGTTGTTCTCCCACCTCATTCTTGGTCTACCAACTGGACTTTTCCCTCTGGCTTACCTACAAGAAGTTTCCATGCACATCTTTCATTCCCCATAGGCCTACTCGCGACATGTCCTGCCCATCGCAGTCTACGAGACTTAACTGTTCCTATTATATCTGGCTTCCTATAAAGACCATGTAGGCCTAGTTCATTGTTCTGTAGTCTTCTCCATTCACCTGTCTGTTCATCTCTCTTTGGTCCAAACATTTTCCTAAGAACTTTATTCTCAAAAACTCGTAATCTCATTTCCTCCCTTAAAGTAAGAGTCCATGTTTCGCATCCATATAATATAGCTGGTAGAATAATAGTTATAGGCCTATATCTTTTCAGTTTAACGTTTTTGAAAGGATTTGGGATAGGCCTTATCAAGAGTCTCTGCAATGATTAATACCACGCATTTCCAGAACTGAGCCTATGTTTAATTTCTTTATGCATCTCATTCCTATTGTGATTACTGTTTCTAGGTATTTGAATTCAGCCACTTCCTCAAAATTTCCCTCATTTATCATTAGCTGTCCATTTCCATTATATAATGTATTTCTACGTGTGACCATATATTTAGTTTTATTGATATTTACTTCCAGACTTAATTCCTTAGTGTTACTCAATAGTGTGTGCGTGTTGGACTTTAGTATCTCCCCGCTATCGGCCAATACTACATCATCAGCATAAACTAACAGCTTATTAATACCAAAGAGTTGTAGGCCTTCCTCATCCTCTAAAGATTTGATGGCATGCTCTAGTACAAAATTAAATAGTAGAGGAGATAGTGCATCTCCTTGCTTCAACCCATTCTAGATTTCAAAGGTGTCCGATAACTGTTTGCCTACACGCACCCTACTCTTTGTGCCATTTAGACACATTCGTGTAAGTCTAACTAACTTTTTTAGGAATTCCACACTCCAGCAGGATACTATAGGCCTATAACTTCTCCCTCTAATTGAATCATATGCTTTTTTGAAGTCTACATAGCCTATAGTTGCTGTACAGTACCATTATATTCCCATTTCTTTTCTAAAATTTGTCTTATATTAAAATCTGATCTGTTGTAGACCTGTTTCTTCTAAATGCACATTGATGATCTCCTAAAATGTCATCAATATAGGGAGTTAGTCTGCTTACTAATATATTTGTAAGAATTTTGTACGAAGTTGAAAGTAATGAGATGCCCCTGTAGTTGTTGCATTCAGTTTTATCTCCTTTCTTATAAATTGGTACGATAATCGATTATTTCCATTCATCTGGAAGAGCTTCTTTTTCCCAAATCATACTAAGCAACTGGCGTATCTTGTCCATCAATTTTTCTCCCCCTGATTTTATCAGTTCTGCTGGGATCTCATCCGAACCTGATGCTTTATACATCTTCAATTTTTCAACCGCCATTTCAACCTCTAATGCACTTGGTTCTGCGACTAGCATTTCTGCAGTCTGTAACTTATCCTCCTCAATGTGCTGTTCTGTATGTATATTTGAAATAACTTTTCCATCTATTTAATATACTCCTGGAATCTACAATCATTTCCCCATTTTCATTCCGAATTATTTTTGTTCTAACCTGAAACACTTTCTTCTCTATCCCAATTCCCTGATATAATTCTCTAATGTTCTTATTTTTGTATTCATTGCAAGATCATTAATCTTCTCTCTCATATATTCCCTCTTTTTACTCTTTGGTAGTCTGGTGGTTTCCCGTCTAATACTACCCAATTGCTCTAAATTTACCTAATTTGGCTCGTGTAAGCATTTCATTTTTGATAGCTTTCTTTTCTTTACAATGTCGGCTCATTCCTCATCAAACCATTTCTTGCTTTGCCTCTTTTTTAAACAACCAATGCTTTATGATGCTGACAATTTAATAGTATCTCTTATAGCCTCCCATTCTTTATTTATATCAGTTCCTTCTTCGTTTGTCACATTGTCATCTGAAGTTTCCAGTACTTCAAATCTATTAGCAATTTTGATTTGATATTTTTGCCGCATTGGGGGCACGCCGTAGCGTAGTGGTTAGGCACTGAGCTACAAGCCGGAGGGTCGAGGGTTCAAGTCCCGTTGGGGTCAGGATTTTTAAACTGACCCAAACCCTCTGGCGGCATTATGGCCCTGGGATCAACTCAACCTCTAACGGAAATGAGTACCAGATGCTTGTTCTGGGGGTTAAGGCGGCCGTCACGCAGGGCTGACAACCCTGCTGATATAAAGTGCCGATTGTCTAGAAAAAGTGGGAGCCTTAACCTCCTACTACCCCAAGGACCTCCGGGCCTGTTGTGGGATCACTTTACTTTACTTTTAATTTACTTATTTTTGCCGCATTTCATCATTTTTCAAGTTTTTTAATTCAAGTTTTACATAATCATCTTTAGCGTTTGTTCATCTCATAAGCGATAGCCGTTGTCTGAATTTCACCCTGACCAGATGGTGATCCGAATTGCAGTCTGTCCCTCTAACTGGTCTCATATCGATGATGCTACTGTGCCAGCATTTGTCCACTAATACATGATCTATCTGGTTAGGAGTTTCTCCATCTGAGACGTCCACTGTATTTATGAATATCCTTATGCTGAAATGTTGTGCTCTTAACAATGAGATTCTTTGATGTGGCGAAGGTGATTAATCTAACCCCATTGTCGTTACTATCTTCATGGAGACTGAATTTGCCTATTGTTGGTTTGAATATATCTTCCCTCCCAACTTTTGCATTAAAATCTCCTAAGACAATTTTCATATGATATCGTGAAAAACTATCAAAAAAACATTCTAATTCTTCATAGAACTCATCCTTGATCTTGTTATCATTATCTTCTGTGGGGGCATGTACATTTACAATTATAAAATCATGTCGTTTACCCTTTAGAATTATTTATGATATCTAGTCACTGACAAACTTAATATCTCGGATAGCGGACAGGATCCTCCTTCTGACTAAAAAAACCCGTTCCAAATGCAGGTCTTTCTGCACCCCCGTAGTATAATGCAAAGCTTCCTGATTCCTGACTACCTTCTCCTGGCCACCTAACTTCCTGTAAAGCGACTATATCCAAGGGCGATTTATCTAATTCCCGCGTTAATATCTGTAGTGCCCCGCTATTGTATAAAGTCCTAACATTCCATGTTCCTAGGAACAAGTCCCTGTGTTTGAGCCTTTGGCATGGGTTCCCTGAAGTAGTCCCCGCCCGGAGAACCGAATGGGGGACTATTTGGCCTCCGGAAAATTTTACCCCAGTTGAACCCATGTCCGCATTTCTTGACGGTTGTATTTTTACGGCGAAAGATTGTCACTCCTTCGACCAAGGTACTTTTTTCGTCTGGCTTATCACCTTCGACCAGTCCGGCATGGGTAATCCTATCGGCAGCAATGCTACCGCCGGCATAGCTCTCAGGATCATTTAAGCACGCAAGCCACTCCACCACGACAAGGTAAAGATACGATGGAGGGGGGGAATTCACTTAATTAATTGTATTTAATATCCTTGTAATTTTACTAAATCCAAAGACCGTCGCTTTCTGCAGGTGAATGACGTGTGAATGCTATAGGCCTAGGCCTAATCAACAGTTTTTCAAAACATTAAATAGCTAAATATCAACGGTTTTTAATTTTGATCAATCATAAATATTTTCAGATTAATCTGTGCCTGCCTGTATAAATTAACAGAGTAGGGCCTAAATTAACTTAAAAATAGACTAAAAGCTAAGATGGATTCTGGGGTCCACTTTATTCTAATATGGAGGTTAAAGTGGATCTTTCTTATAATGGAACAAAAGTTTATAAATTATGAAGATGTTTCCATATTTGAATAAAATAACAATGCTATTTCATAGTTGCTACATTAATGATAATCACTGTAATTAAACAAAATTCAAATCCGTTAATTAAAAGAAGAAAAACAACAAATTCAAAACAGGGAATCAAATTACCCGAAGTTCCTCTAATAGTCAGAACGCTTAGGCCTATCTTTGTGAATCCCGGCGGTCTAATGACTGGGCCTATCATCTCAACTCTGAATCCAAGGTTCACATTTTCCAAATCCAGCCGGAACACATGGATTTTTTGAGCAGTAAAAATTGTGATTGTTCACTTTCTTCGTAGGGGAAGGGAATTAACTTTTTTTTAATTTTTGTAATTTTTGTAACTTGACGTAAAATTGATCCTAAATTCCAGAATAGTTAATTAAAAAAAAAAACATTGTTCATTTGACAGATTGTTCCATAATTCCTTAAAATGCCGTAAGCGGACATCCTGTAAGGGTCAAACAGCAGTTACTAGGCCAAGAATTTGGTTTAAAATAAGGAAAAGAAGAAAATAACTGCATTAGGCCTACTTCTTTGAAGAGGCACTAATGGCTATAACTACGTTACATTTTAGAATAAATATGTAATAACGATAAGATAACCTATGTCAATAAACAGTAGGTCTATAGCCAATAATTCTAAGTGGGCTACATAAATTGCAAATCACAAAACATAATAGTCTGAGTTCTTGTGACAAAGGTGGTCTAGGTTTTTGAGAAAATCAGCATTCGGCCTAATGGCTGGGAGATTCCATATGCTATCCCTATAGCCTATTGCTAAATTGACGTCCATCTCTGTGATTGACACATATGGATGCAAGACCAGGAGCCGTATATTTTTGATAAAAATTTTCTCGAAGAATTTGAAGCTATTAAATTTATTTATTTATTGTTTTCAAAAATATTAGTAATAGCTTGCTGGTAGCCAAGGATCTTCAAGGCCTTTTTTTTTAACTATCCTGAGCCATAGACTAAGATTTACGTGTTAATTTCACTATCGCAGATGACAAGAAAATAAATTCTGTCGTTTGTGATTCATTACAAATAATAATTGATTTAGACCTGTAGCCTATGTAATATTTGATCAATATTAGGCTATAGGCCTATAAATAGTCTAATAGCATATCTACGAGATAATGTTACCTGTTTTGTATTTAAAGATTTTTGTATAAACACTCCAGAAAAAATATAAGTAGTCTATTTCCTTCGTGGTTATTACAATAAAAAAAATTGACAAATCAGATCAATCTAAAATAAGATACAGTAGACCTAATATAGAATCGAATGAATTGGCACTAACCAAACCGAGTGGGGTTCTTCATGGTTTTCCTAAGTTGTGAAGATAAATTTTGGTTAGGAATTTCATTATCACGATTCTTCGCTTTTAATATTAATTTTGAAATTTATTAAAATAATATCAGTTTCTGCATAAGACACTTAAATACAGACACCAATAGATTTAATACATGTGAGACGATATACCAATTAGCCGCTAATGCCTAAGCATCTCAAAATAAAATTGTGTTTAGAAATATAATTTATTTTATTAACAACTTAGTGATCATTATCACTGGTTTAAATATCGTCTGACGTATTGACGAAATATCAGACTTCAGAGTTGAATACATGATAATCATCAATGAAGAATGGTTTTGAAAAGGCACGAAAACTGCAATTTTACAAATCAAATCGCCAACCTTAAGTGAAAAAAAAAAGTTAATATTTATGTTAATCTAATGAGAAAATACTACAGCAATATAATTAGAAGTCACCGCTGTGGTCTCGAGGTAACGTGCAGTCTTGTCACACAGTGGCTCTGGTTCGATTCCCGGTCGGGACAGGCTCTTGGGTGATTTTTTTTTTCAGGGTTTTTACCTCACATGTAGTCAAAGACAAATGTTAGGATGCTTAGGTCCCAACGGTCCCCGAAAAATCATCCAGCCATCATCATCATCCTTCACCGGTGTGGAAAGCAACGGGAAGCTACCACCCTAGTAAAGCTGCAAAGCATAGCATGGAAATGATATGATTGCAGTGAAAGACCTGCCCTCGGGCAGAATTTCTATGGATTGATATTAGAGTTAAGAATTCCCATATATTTTTAATTGGAGAGATGGACATATTTTCTTTGTATATCGTGTTCTAATTGAAGGCTATATGTATTCAGATTTAATAGAAGTGAATAAGTCTGGGCGAGAGTAATGTCATAGGGATGTATTTGGAATTACGCTAAGGAGGGGAAGGAATTCGAGATGACAACACAGAACGGTAATTAAAAAAGCTTCTGCAAATGACGCGCCTGCACAAAAAAAAAACTTTTTTTAAGAATCGTACGTGACAACAGAAAATCCTACACTGTCAAAATTATAACACAAGGAGTCAGCGGATTACAGTCTGTACACAGGCATTACAAGTAAATCTTTTAATGTACAAAAATCTTTTGTTAGGCTCTACAGAGATCTGTCAAAACTCTAAAATACTTGAAACTTGATTCGTCTTGGTAAATGAGTAGACCACGCTTTATGTAAATAGGCCTACAAGTTGTAAATTAATTACACCATACAATTTTAACTGCTTACAAAATAGCTTTAGGTCAACATAATGTATACAGCCTAATAGAGAATGAATCAGTGATATACAATGTAAAATAGCTGAATTAGGCCTATAAGGAACACAAATAAGTGGCCTAAGTAAAGTCTGACACTGCTACATCAATGTACCAACGTAAATCTAATTTGTGTTAGATTAACTTGAAACCTTATTAGGGACCCTGAGAAACCTCTCTGCGTTTAGACACCTATTAATAATTTGCTAATGGGATTAATATTTTCCAAATTTGGTGTCTAATAGTCCTAGCCTATCTTCAAAATTGGTAACTTACTCTGTCTAAGCACGGAGTTTAGATCGACTGAAGCGGATACAGTCACGGGCTATCAGACGACAGTTCACGGAATTACGTGTTTTCAAGACGTAGCCATTCAACCTTAATTTCTCTTATCACAGCTTATCAGCTGTCTTCACGAGGCAGAGTGGATCTCATCCCTGGTCATTAAGACTAAGTCTATTCAAAGTAAACGCTCTATTGTAGGGGTTTGCCCGGTTATCGAACCCGTGCCCCTGATATACCTTTCAGGCAAGCTAATCTTTATATCACAAATACGGCAAAAAAGTATATTTCAACTCCGATGTGATGGGCTTGAGATACATGAAATTACCATGCATACACTGAAGAACTAAACAATTAAATAGGCCTATTACATACATATGATATATAGTGTTCTGCCCAAGAGCAGGTCTTTGACTGTAAACTCGGCATTCTCCACTCTTTTCTTAATCAGCCTTCCCTATGTATCCGCATACAAACCATTAATTTTAATATTGTCTATAATCTGATATCTTTTTTCTGCCTCTAACTTTTTTTCCGTTGACAATTCCTTCTAGGGCATCCGTCAGCAGGCAGTTTCTTCTTAGCCAGTGGCCAATCCCATTCCTCTTCTTTATGAGTTCCAGCATTGTTATTCCTTCACCCACTCTGTTTAGCACATCTTTTATTTTGTCTGTCCATTTTATACGATCCATCCTTCACCATATCCACATCTCAAAACTTCCAGTCACTTTTTCTCATTCCGTCGTAATGTCCAATTCTCTGTACCATATAATGCCACACTCCACATGAAACACTTCACTAGCCTCTTCCGTAATTATTTAACTAAAGGTCTGCAGAAAATGCTTCTCTTCTTGTTAAAAGTTTCTTTTGCCATTGCTATCCTCTGCTTTACTTATTGACAGCAGTTCATGTTACTATTAATAGTAGGCTGCAACTGAAGTATTTGAAGCTCTCCACTTGCTCAGTGGCCTCATGTCTACCTTCCTTGGTTTCCTTCTAATAATCATGGCCTTCGTCTTATTTATATTCGTCCCATAATCCTCGAATCGTCCACCGCTGTGATCTCGAGGTAGTGTGCTGCCTTGTCACGCAGCGGGCCCGGTTCGATCCCCAGTCGGGACAGTTTTTCTGGGTGAGGTTTTAATCGGGGTTTTCCTCACCTGTAAGACAAATGTCAGTAAAACTTTAAGGCCCAAACGGTCCCCGAAATCATATGGCCACATCATCATCCTTATCATTACTATCATCATCATCATCCTTCACTGGTGTGGAAAGCAACGGGAAGCTACCACACCTACAATTCCCTAGTAAAGCTGCAAGCATAGCATGAAAGTGAAGGACCTGCCTTCGGGCAGAATTACTATGGATGGATCCTCGAATCTGTCATTTAGCTCCATCAGAATGTTCCTCAGTGTCATTGCATCTCCTGCAATAAAGCCATATCATCAGCAAATCTTATGCATTTGCCTATTACATAAAAATGAATATTTCAACGGATAGGGTATTTTCGGTAAAGTCGCCACACCGGGACTGGTGCCACATCATCTATAGGGCCTAATTAATAAATTTGCCAAATTTAATTTCCAGAGTGATATTTCTCCTTATAGGCCTAGGTGCGTCTGTTTTATAACTCGATGAGTGAAACGAGTAGCATACTAAGGAATGCTCTTTTGTAGCTAGTTTTATTTTTTCTGTGCGTAGCCTACCTGCTTGCTGCAATCCTATAATTTTACTGTTCACTATGTTCACTTAAATAGGCCTATTTAATATTTGAACATAATTTATGTATAGGGACCTACTATCATATATAGGCCTATATTATTACACTTTTGCATAATTATTAGGTTATTATTGATAGCTCAAGGATAAGTGTAGCTGGTAATGATCTTATAAAATGTCAATAATTCTTATGTGGCAACTCTCGCTGAAGTTCGGGAAAGAAATCACACATTTGTGCAGAGTGAGAAACCGAGCTACTATTACCCTTAGGCCCTGTTATTAAAATCTTAATTCATATTAGACAGTTTAGCATTAATCGATTAAATACAGATGTAATGTTTCTCTGAAATGATATGTGTTAGATGATACTGGTTCGATTCCGGTTTCTTCTGAAAACGATGAACCTGAGGACAGAAACATGAAAACCGACAAATCTGAGGTTAGTAAAGTAAAGTAATCCCACAACAGGCCCGAAGGCCCTTGGGGTAGTAGGAGGTTAAGGCTCCCACTTTTTCTAGACAATCGGCACTTTATGTCAGCCGGGTTGTCAGCCCTGCGTGACGGCCGCCTTTACCCCCAGAACGTAGTTATAGCCATTAGTGCCTCTTAAAAAGAAGTAGGCCTAATACAGTAATTTTCTTCTTTTCCTTATTTTAAACCAAATTCTTGGCCTAGTAACTGCTGTTTGACCCCTTACAGGATGTCCGCTTACGGCATTTTAAGGAATTATGGAACGATCTGTCAAATGAACAATGTTATTTTTTTAAATTAACTATTCTGGTTAGGAATAACAATTATATTGAGTATTGGGTGAATAATTACACAACAAAAGAAAAACAGACTGGATTAATATCGGGACTGCAAGAACTTGATGCATGAGATCTACCCTATGAGAAAGTGTGCAACATGTGGCAGAAATCATGTAGGAATCACATAATTAGCAATGAGAAGTAAATAGACATCGCTCCTGGAGTACGTGGCATCACTTCCTTACACTGCATGAAAGATCATTATTTAATCAAAAGGCGTAACTTTGTTCTAAAGTAGCGCAATAGCCTACTTGTTTAAATTAATTAATTAATTGATGCACGCTTTCCACTTTACAGCAGTTTGCCTGTGATTCGTGCCTTTCCAGAGATTCCTATCTTCCCATTGACCATCTTCCATACCGCTCTTCATCATGGCATCATATATTCCCTCATATCATGCTCTTCTACTCTCCCCCTCCTTCTTCTGCCTGGTACCATCCAATCCAACACCTGTTTAGGCCACTGGTCTTCCGACATCCGTTGTACATGTCCATACCACTGTAGAGCTCTCTTTGTTATCCTATCGATAACAGTTTCTTGTGCATCCATTTCTTGTCTGATATATGTATTTCGAATATGTTGTAGCCTGGATATTCTCATACTTCTCCGTAATCCATCCATTTCTGTCGCCAAGATTATTTTCTGCATCCTTTCATTTATTGTCCATCTTTCTGATCCATATGTAAGTATACTTTCTATTATTGTCTGTATAATCTCTCCTTTTTTTTTTCTGGTCAAATTTTTATTCCATAGTAGACCATTCACGGATCTAATCGCCTTCCTTGCACAATTTACTCTGTTAATAATATATTTTTCACAAGTACCAGATTTATCTATTATAGATCCAAGATATTTAAATTCTTCAACACGTTTAATTATCATATTATTTATTTGTAGGTCTTCTGGATTTACTCCGATTACCATAATTCTGTTTTAATATAATTTATCTTCAGTCCACCTACCTCAAATGCATCGACCAACTTTCTAATCATATATTCTATATCTTCTTTATCTTGTCCTATTATAATCTGGTCATCAGCGAATAATAAATTGCTTTTATACAATATTGAATATTGAGAATTACATTAAAAAACTTAACCTCTAGGAGTGATATGCTAACTTATATTGTTTTATCTTAAGAAATGTGGCATCTTTACCGAAAATAACCTACCACGAGAAAGAGATAAAGAAAGAAAGAAGAAAGGAAAATGGGCCTATTTAATTGACTTGTACGCCTATATCTCGATACTTTTAAAATTCATAACGAAACACCGTTGAAGTTACTAGGCCTATGTAATAGCCTATTTATAATAGCCTATAGAAGTAGAATACCGGTACCTGAGATCTCAGTCTTCCTCAACTTTGGATGTATGGTGTTGAGTACTTTCGAAGCATATGCTTCATCTTCAGCTTGTAAATTGGCATTGGTTGTTCGTGAGAATTTTTGCACAGCGGGTTGACGCCACTGGGTGAGTTCTCATTTAAGCAGGTGAGTGTTTTTGATTTCTTGTAGTATCTCGATCTCTTCCAGAACGTTGGTTTTCTGTTTGTTGTTTTCTCTATCGATAACGGATAAAGTGTTATCGATGGTATTAAATTGGTGACCTGTTTCTATGACATGTTTTGCAAAATTATATTTGCCTTCATTAAATGTAAAACATTTAAGACGTTCGTATGTTGAAATTTCTAGTTGTTCTGCCAATATAAAACTTCTCACAGCTGCTTCATTTTAGTTTACAAATCCGTTTGTTTTTATAAATGTCTATTTCTTCTATTTTATTTGTGACTATGTTATTTAATTTGTTGGTTTTTTCTGAAGGCAATTTTTATAATTTTGTCTTGTTTTTTTACGGTTTTAGCCAGTTTTTGTGTTTCCGGACCAGTATAGGCCTACGTGAGATTTAACCACTTAGTTTTATTATTATCCATTTCTCTATTTAATGCTGTTAAGTTTACTAATTCTTCCTTCTTTATTTGTTTTTTGATTAATTTGTCAATTATTTCTTCATTATAACCATTTTTGGTTGCTAGAAGTTTGATGTATTTCAGTTCTTTATTTTAGTTTTCTTGGTTGAGCAGTAGTTTTCTCATTCTGCTAATGAGGTACTGATTTTTTGTTGTGGGGTGCCTAGATTCTTTTATGAATGGTATTTCTTCACTATAACCATTTTTGGTTGCTAGAAGTTTGATGTATTTCAGTTCTTTATTGTAGTTTTCTTGGTTGAGCAGTAGTTTTCTCATTCTGCTAATGAGGTAGTGATTTTTTTGTTGTAGGGGGGTGCCTAGATTTTTTATGAATGGTGATTGTATAACTGGTTGGTTTTCTATAAATGTTGATGTCTACACTGTTGCTATTTAGATTTTTTGTTATTGTGAGGTCTAGATAGTTGATTGCACTATTCTTCTCTATTTCTTCAATGAATTTTGTTTTTTCATGCATTTTATTCAGTTCAGTCAAAATATAATTTCCCATTGAATTTTCATTGTTGTAAATAATTAGAATATCGTCGACATATCTTGTTATTACTTTTATGTTGAATGGTATTCTTTTAGATTTTCAGAGTGTTTATCTTCTAGGCTCTGTAAAAAGGTTTCAGAAATGATACTGAATGTAGGGCTACCCATTGGTACACGTTCTTCTTGTATGAAAAATTCGTTATTAAATTTAATATAATTTTGTTTTAGTATTATTCTGATCATTTTGCTTAGTTGTTTTATATTATATTTATTCAGTTTTGTTTTCTTTTAGGCCTAATTGCTCTTCTACTATTCGTATTGTTTCATCAATGGGATTATTTGTATAGGGGCCTATATGTTTTTTGATGTCACATGATATCATTATTTCAACATACGACATCTTAAGTAGGCTACTTTACATTTAATGAAGGCAAATCTAGTTTTACAAAACATATCATAGAAACAGGTCACCAATTTAATACCATCGACAACACTTGTTCCATCAGCCATCGAGAAAACAACATTCTCGAAGAGATCCAGATGTTAAAAGAAACTAAAAACACTCACCTGCTTAAATGAGAACTCACCTAGTGGCGTCAACCCGCTCTACAAAATTCTCACGAACAACCAGTACCGAGTTACAAGCTGAAGACGAAGCATATGCTTCGAAAGTACTCAACACCATACATCCAAAGTTGAAGAAGACTGAGATCTCAGGTACTCTAGCTACTTTTATATTATAAATAGGCGTAGCCTATATCTCACTCTCGTTTATATAGGCTACCATTTAACATCTAAGTGGAGTGAACGCACTCAGAAGAGAACTAGACAGTGTGCCAAACAGAGGTCTGGAATGGAATCCACTGGGATTGCCAAGGAAAAGAGGAAGACTAAAATTTATAGGCTATGGCCCAACACAGTAACAGAAATTTAACAATAAGGAAAAAGCTGGAATGAAGTCGGGAATTTGACTTAGAGCTGAGTACTGTGATGCGCTTTCAGATGGTCCTATGTTTCTAAGAGAACTAC
The DNA here is from genome assembly GCA_030220185.1 of Diploptera punctata. NCBI lineage: Eukaryota > Metazoa > Arthropoda > Insecta > Blattodea > Blaberidae > Diploptera > Diploptera punctata. The sequence goes on along the minus strand of JASPKZ010006460.1, from coordinate 216,044 downwards.
TAACTTACTAGGCCTACTACTAGGTAGGCCTACTACTTAACTTCCAACATTTAAATATGATAAGTAGGCCTACAACTCTGATTGTGGAGTCAACAAAATTTAACTTTTTAGCCTATATTATGGCCTATAAAATCCGAATCCGAAACTATAATCTACAGCATTAAGAGGTAGATATAAGGACTACTTTTTTTTCAAATAAGCCAACACAGAAGCGACTATTATTCAAGCACGGAATAGGCCTACATGGCTATTGGTATTTTATTTATGATTTTTATAGGCATATCTTAATAATTTTAATTGATTACGCCTAATTGATTTTTCGGTTGAAATATTTCTTCATTTTTAGTTTATAATGTTATTAATAGGCCTATTGGCAATTAGGCGTATTAATATTAATTTACAGTTTTCTCGAAAATTATTTTCTCGGACCAAATATAGGCCATCATATCAAAATGTCAAGAAAAAATCTAAGGACGAATATAAAACAGAAAAAAAAAACCGTAACACCGATAGGCCTATTGCATAAACTAAGCGAATTCCTCAGCAAGTTGTAGGCTATCTAGGCCTATAAGGACTTCATCTCATCCCATCCCTCAACTCGACCCTGAGTTAGACACGAGTTAAGGGTATTTAATGTCATTACATACTACATACTGATCAATGTTTCACTAATTTATTTAAAATATTTAGCCTACTAACTAACTCACAGGCCCTATCGAACCCATAGTTTGATGGCCTCACGGACATAAGTTCTCTATCCTGAGCTAATGTTTTCCAATCATTCCCTGTATAGGCTAATCTACTTCTCTCAAATCATGGTTAATGTTATTATCCCATCTAATTCTTGGTCTACCAACTGAGCATTTTCCTACAAGAAGCTTCCATGCACGCCTTTCATTCCCCATTCGTGCCACATGTCCTGCCCATCTCAGTCTACGAGACTTAACTTTCTCATCCTCTCTGGCTTCCTATAAAGACCATGTAGTTCACTGTTATGTAAGTCTTCTCCATTCACCTGCCTGTTCATCTCTCTTTGGTCCAAAAAAATTCCTGAGAACTTTATTCTCAAATACTCGTAATCTCCTTTCATCCCTTAAAGTAAGAGTCCATGTATCGCATCCATATAATATAACTGGGAGAATAACAGTTTTATATATTTTCAGTTTAACGTTTTTTGAAAGGTGTTGGGACGTCAAGAGTCTCTATAATACATAGGCCCTAATAGCACGCATTTCCAGAATTGAGCCTATGTTTAATTTCTTTGTGCATCTCATTTCTATTTGTGATTATTGTTCCTAGGTATTTGAATTCAGCCACTTCCTCAAAATTTCCCTCATTTGTCATTAGCTGTCCATTTTCATTATATAATGTACTTTTATGTCTGACCGTATACTTAGTTTTATTGATATTTAGGCCTACTTCCAGTCCCGATTTCTTAGTTCTACTCAACAGTGTGTGCGTGTTGGTTTTTACTGTCTCTTCGCTATCGGCCAATAGTACTACATCATCAGCATAAACTAACAGCTTATTAGCCTAATGCCATTGAGTTGTAAGCCTTATTTATCCCTCTACAGATTTGATCACATGCTCTAGAAGGCCTGCACAATTAATAATAGAGAAGATAGTGCATCTCCTTGTTTCAACCCATTGTGGATTTCAAGAGTATCCAAAAACTGTTTACCTACACGCACCCTATTCTTTGTGCCATTTAGACGCATTCATGTAAGTCTAAATAACTTTTTAGGAATTCCAAACTCCAGCAGGATACTATAGGCCTGTAACTCCCCCCTCTTAATTGAATCGAATGCTTTTTTGAAGTCTACATATAATAGCCTAGTTGATGTACAGCACCATTATATTCCCATTTATTTTCTAAAATCTGTCTTATACCAAAAATCTGATCTGTTGTAGACCTGTTTCTTCTAAATCCACATTGATGATCTCCTAGAATGTCATCAATATAGAGAGTAAGTCTGCTTAAAAATAATATGTAGACCTATACTTGTTAGAATTTTGTACGAAGTTGGAAGTAATGAGATGCTCCTGTAGTTGTTGAAATCCGTTTTATCTCCTTTCTTATAGATTGGTACGATATAATCGATTATTTCCATTCAGCTTGAAGAGCTTCTTTTTTCCAAATCATACTAAGCAACCAGCGTATCTTGTCCATCAATTTTTCTCCCCCTGATTTTATCTGTTCTGCTGGGATCTCATCTGAACCTGCTGTTTCATAAATCTTCAATTTTTCTATCACCATTTCAAATTCTAATGCACTTGGTTCTGTGACTAGAATTTCTGCTGTCTGTAAATTATCCTCCCAATAAAGTTATCCTGTTCTGTATGTATATCTAATAAGTGTTCCACCTATTTAATATAGGCTACTCCTGGAATCTGCAATCATACCCCCCTTTTAATTCCTAATTATGTTTGTTCTAGCCTGAAACTTTTTTCTCTATCCTAATTCCCTGATATAATTCTCAATATTCCTATTTTTGCATTAATTTAAAGATCATTAATCTTCTCTCTCTAATATTCCCTCTTTTTACTCTTTAGTAACCTGATGGTTTCCCTCTAATAGTACCCAATTGCTCTAAGTTTACCTCATTTGGCTCGTCTAACCATTTCATTTCTGCTAGCTTTCTTTTCTTAACAATATCAGCACATTCCTCATCAAACCATTTCTTGTTTTGCCTCCTTTTTAAATACCTTTGCTTTCTGATGCTGACAATTTAATAGTATGCCTATAAGTTATATATTATAGCATCCCATTCTTTATTTAGGCTATATCCATTTCTTCTTCGTTTGTCACATTATCATCTGAGGATTCCAGTACTTGAAATGTATACTCGCAACAACGGATCTGTGCCTCTACAGCGCTGACATCGTTCTTAGTAAAGTACACATCTATACTCACACCATTTCACCGCACTCCTCTCGTCCTATGTCAAACTCATGAACTGTTTAAAGTCTTGGTGTAAAAGCTGATGCAACCCCTGGTCGACTAAACCAAACTAGATTTTTAATCAGCCGGCCGGAGGTATTTTATGGTCAATGTAGCCTATGGAGTAGGGATGTTACCAAACTTCTCCCAGTGTCATGACTCTTGAATTTTGAATAATGCAAGGTGGAGCTGAGTTGACAACACTGGAGTGCAAATGCAAGAGAGAGATAGAACAGATAGAGAGATAGGAATGCAGGGAGAGAAATGATTTGCCGAGGCAGAAAAGGAAGTAGGCTTTAGTTCACATATCTTACGGGGGCACAGATCCGTTGGACAGACAATATTAGCAATTTTAATTTGATATTCTTGCCGTATTTCGTCATTTTTTTAAAGTTTTTTTTAATTCGGATTTTTCAGAATCATCTTTAGCGTTTGTTCATCTCATAAGCGATAGCCGTTGTCTGATTTTCACCCTGACCAGATGATGATACGAATTGCAGTCTGTCCCTCAAACTGATCTATCATCGATGATGCTACTGTGCCAGCGTTTGTCCACTAATACATGATCTATCTGGTTCCAAGTTTCGCCATCTGGAGACGTCCAGGTATATTTATGAATATCCTTATGCTGGAATATTTTGCTCTTAACAATGGGATTCTCTGATGTGGCAAAGATGACTAATCTAACCCCAGTGCCGTTACTATCTTCATTAAGACTGAATTTGCCTATTGTTGGTTTGAATATATCTTTCCGCCCCACTTTTGCATTAAAATCTTATCAGACAATTTTCATATGATATCGTGAAAGACTATCAAATACTCATTCTAACTCTTCATAGAACTCATCCTTGATTTTGTAATCTTTATCTTCTATAGGCCTAGGCCTATATATTAAATATATTAATTCAGAACAACTTACATATGGTAGGCCTACATTGTTAATTTAAGGGTTAATTAAATTGTATAATGTAGGCTGAAGGTAGATTGCAATGAAACAAACATGGCATCTGCTAGAGCATTTTTTCTAAATTTCGTGTAGGCCTGTCAAGTATACCCTCATTTCTGATCCTATCCTATTTCCCGAGAATATCTTCCTCGTTTTATTGTAAAAGCATAGGCTACACAGAGTTTTGTTGCAAAAAATAGAAAATTGCGACTGCTAGAGTGATTTTTAAATTTTCATTTTAGGTAAACTCCTACACTTAATGTTCAAATTTTGCTGGTTAACGAATTCGACCTTACTGTTTTAATGTATTGCTATAACCTATCCCAAGTTTAGTTAAAAAAATTGCGGGCCTCTAATAGTGTTAACAGAGACACAAATGTATAGGTAGGGTATATATATATATGTATATGTATGTATATAGGGATCATGGGGTCATTTTTGATGTCTCTATATAGGATCTATGAAGATCTGTAAACATTTTTCAAAAATATTTTCTTGAGAACAACCTCAATATCTTCATTCCTTCGGAATTACCTGAAATATATTAGAAATTAAAAATCTCTGTAAATGTATCGTAAAGGTAAATAAATGTTATCCAAATGATTGCTATGACTGTTATTATATTAAGTGCCGAAACTTTTGACATCATATTGTTAACTGTATGCTTAATATGATATTGTAGGCCTATCAGAATGCGTCTTGAGGCTTTCATTGCTTGGAACTTCATCTGGTAGTTTCTTATATTATTTTCAATACGAGTCAGAACCTACCAGTAGATATAGGCCTGCGTAATGTACCGATATTAGGTCTAGGCATTGTTTCCTAGTATCTAACAATGAAAAGGTATTTTATGCAAACGTAATATTAGGCCTAAATACAAAAAGAGTAATAACAATCCAAATTATACCGAGTTTATATTCAAAATAATCAGGAAACAATTTTTTGTATAATAGAAATAGAAATAAATTGATAACTAGAACAATAAACGATTTTGATATATAGCTTAATAAATTAAGCTATATCATAAAGTTATTACTCAGGAAAAGCATGTATAATTCAGGGGTTTTCCAGTGGCAGCGTGTCGAATACAATGGGGAAAAGAATCTGAACTGTCCCTTTGTAACAAAAGACTCGGCCAGGTAGGTACCTGTCAAACTCGACACAAATCCCCAAGCTAACAGGTGACATTTCACACAATAAGATATTGACATGACAGGTGACGTCTTTATCGGAGACGTGTCATTAGCAAGACGTTATACGAAAATAAATATAATTAGTCTACCAACGTAAGAAAAATATATGGAAGATTCGAACATCCCAGTAATGAGAATGGGCGTAAACCAGCCACAAAACTTGTAAAATAGGTAAATTTGTAAGGAGGTCCAAAGCACGTGTGGGCGGGATCACCAAATACCTAATACCCATATAAATTAGTCGCGAGGAGAATCGCACATCAGTTAGTCGCTGGCCCTCAGCCTAATAGACCAGTTAGTTGCTGGCCCTCAGCCTAACACATCAGTTAGTTGCTGGCCCTCAGCCTAATAGATCAGTTAGTTGTTCAAACAGTGCACACATTAGTTAGTGGTTAGCCTTACTTCAAACAGGGCACACTGCTAGATCATCTCCTACATTGTGCTTTGGGGTTCTAGAAAGCAGTCGGAAGGCCGACCAGTGTATATACCTAGTGAAATAAAGTAGTCAACTGTGTTAACTCCACGGCAGCCTCCAGTGATTTCATATTAACGTATCACTCTAATCTTCCTTGCGTCACCTTTTTGATAAGAATCCAGCTCTTACCGAACCCTGACCTGTGCTAGTCCCGAGCAACAATTTAGTCCTCGTATCCTTTCCTGGACACCAATTAAACCATCCCGGACTAATCCTGTCCCAGTAATAAAGAGAATGTCATCATCATCAAGGATTAGACCTTAAGGTCTGTTCCAATCTCATGCTAGAATTGGTCTGTCAATCTTTTATAGGGTCCTCCAACATTTGTTTGTCCTAGTGGTTTGTAATAAAGAATCTGTTTCAGAATTCTGTCGTTATCCATTCTATTGATGTGATCTAACCATTCAGTACTGTATTATGTAATTTCAATCTAATAGTTTGAATATGGGTATTTAGTTCACTTCGTATATTTTCATTTCGTTTTCGATCTGTTATTGTAAAGTCAGCCACACTCCTCAGAAACCTCATTTCTAATTTCTATTCTTTGTTCCTGGTGTTTGGTTAAGACCCAGTGTTCCGATTCATATAGTAGTGTTGGAACCTCCATTGTTTTATAAAATTTTAAAAGTGTCCCCTTTCTAGTTCCTTTGAGACTTCGTTTTATGGCGCGACACATATAATTAAATTTTTTTTTTCAATGTCTTCACTTTTTCTTAATGACACATTGTATCCCAGACCGAATTTAAATTGCTCACCTGTTCTATTATTTTATTCTCTAATTGGATTTTTACTCTTAGTGGCTCATGTCCTCGAAAAGCTAAAACTTTTGTTTTTAAAGTATAGGCCCTATATTTTCAAGTTGTATGTTTCACATATTTTACTTAATTTGTAAATTTCCCGTTGTAAGCCATCTTCTGTCTCTGATATCACAACCTGATCGTCTGCAAAAAGTAAAGTATCTAATAAAATATTGTCAATTTTAAAATGTTCAGTTAAAACAATTTGTCAATTCTGTATAGCATCGTCTATATATATATATATATATATACAGTGCGATCAGTATAGCACTGGACGGCAGATGCGGGGATTTCAGTATACACTGCTGACGCACTCGCGGCGGGGAACGGATAGCGTAGGATCGCGGTGATACAACCACACACATTTTCGGTAACTATTTTACAAATTATTGTACTTACCAACTTTATTGAAGCAGGTGCTGGAACTGTTCACCTTCGTTGTCCATACAATTTTGACGTCTCTTTATAAAATTTGTTGTACAGATTATGGGCCGGGAATCGTGTTTCAAAAAGTCTTTGTACTTGCCTGACAGACTGAATTAACAAATATTGATCATAAATAAATATACGTTGTTCAGTATAAAAATTATAATTTTAATTAACTTATAATTATAATGACTAATAATTATTAGTCATTATACAGTTTACACTTTACACTTATACACACGTCATTCAGTTTACTCTTATACACGCCTGTTTTATATGAATACAAATTTTAAAATTGAAATAACTTGTACACACGTCATTCAATTTACACTTACACACGCCTGTTTTATAAGATACGAATTTTAAAATTCACACACATCAATTTATACACACATCATTCAGTTTACATTATACACACGTCATTCAGTTCGCAAGGAACCTTATCTACTCGAAGTACACTATCTGACTGTGACCTTGAATGCGTGGGATGTACTCGTATACTGCTGAGTGAGCGCAAATTTCAAGTCCCGTGTCTGTACGTGTAAGCCTTCGTCATCGTACAGCACAAACCCCGCGTCTGCTGTCCAATACTATACTGATCTCACTGCGTGAGATATATATATATATATATATATATATATATATATATATATATATTCCTATGTTAATAAGTGATGGCGAAAGTGGACATCCTTGTTTTACTCTATAGTTTATTGTCGCAGTTTTATTGTTTTGTGTTTTAAGATCCATTCTAATTAATATTTTATTATAAACTTTCAATAATTTTAACCAGATGTTGTGGAATGCCTCTAAGTTATTTATTAATATATTCCATAATTTATTTCTATTCACCCTGTCAAAAGCCTTCTCAAAATCAATAAACGCTATAGGCTTATATGTTGGTAAGTTATATTCTCACGTTTTTCTATTAATTGTGTTATAACATATATACAGTCTGAACAAGGTCTTCCTTTTCTAAAACCGTTTTGAATTTCTCATAGTAGGCGTATACTTTCAATAATAATATTAAGTCGACGTTTTAAGATGGAGGCATAGATCTTATAACATATATTTATAAGACTTATTCCTCAATAATTATTGCATTCATCATCATCATCATCATCATCTATCATCACGGTTTAGACCATTTCTGATCTGTTCCCGCTCCATATAATGTAGTAGTTGCTCGCTCCATATTTCAATTGGTGGTCCACGACTCTGTCTCCTTGTGGATTTTATAGTTTAACATCTTATAAGGTATACTCCCACACTCATTCTACTAACATGTTCAAACCATTTAGCCTATTTCTATGTTCTTCTATTTTTGTTACCACACTAGTTATTTGTAATTCTTCACGAATATATTCATTTCTCCGTTTGTCCAAAAGAGTACATCTTGTCACATATCGTAGAAATTTCATCTCGGCTGCTTCCAGTCTTTTTATCATACCTTCGGCGAGGGTCCAACACTCCGAGCCATATAACAGAACAGGGACAGCTAAACATTTGTAAAACTTTATGAGTGTTTCTTTACGAACTTTCTTTACTAATGTTCTTATAATGAACATTAATAAGATTCATGATGAAGTTCCGTTGAAGTATTATTCAAAATTAAGATAAACGTATTCGAGGAGATGGAAATTTTGAAGGCAGTTAACAACAACGACCATCAGATAAATGAAAACGCACCCAATATGTGTAATCCCCTCTATCAGATCTTCAGTGAAACACTAGTTTTGAATCCTGCTGATGATGAGACTAGTCCCGAAAGCGCTACAGATAAATAACTAATAAGTTGTGGAGACGGACCTTTTAGGTAAATATTTCATAATTTTAATTCTTATAATTGTACACAAATATGTTGAAACATATTAACTTTCTGTCCACCGCTGTGGTCTCGAGGTAGCGTGCTGCCTTATCACGCAGCGGGTCCGGGTTTGATTCCCGGTCGGGACAGGCTCCTGGGTGAGGTTTCTTTCGGGGTTTTTCCTCACCTGTAAGATAAATGTCAGGAAGCGTAGGGCCCAACGGTTCCCGAAAATCATCCGGCCATCATCATCATCCTTATCATCATCATCATTATCCGGTGTGGAAAGCAACGGGAAGCTACCACACCTATAATTCCCTAGTAAAGCTGCGAAGCATAGCACGAAAATGCTATGATGGCAGTGAAAGACCTGCCGTCGGGCAGAATTACTATGGATGGATTAAGCTTTTTATTAATATCTCTTGTCCTATTGCCAAGAGAAACTCCTAAGTAATTAAAATTCATAACTTGTTCTATTACCAAATCTGTTGCATTCACGTAGACTTTCACGGCCGGAGTTGCTATGATGATCTTGATGAAGATTTTCGGGCTGTAGGCCGTGGTCGTGAGGCTTGTAGTTCCCCGACGTTTCGCCAGAGACTGCGTCTGGCATCCTGACCAATCACGTACACATCGCGGTGAAAGTATAAATAGGACAGACAGTGGACAGAAATGCCAGTCTCAAGACAACCCTTGAGGATGCCAGACGCAGTCTCTGGCGAAACGTCGGGGAACTACAAGCCTCACGACCACGGCCTACAGCCATAAAATCTTCATCATATTACCAAATCATGTATTATTTTGGCTCTTATTTGATTTTTCCCATGAAATGCCATCACTTTAGTTTTACTTGGAGATATTTGTAAGTTATATTCAGCAGCAATTTTCCCTAATTGAAAAATGGCTCTTTGTAAGCTTATCTCAAACGTTGCTATAATTGCCTGATCTTCTGCAAAAGGAGTGTATATAATTTATTATTGTCCAAACTAAAATTATTTTAAAAAATATTTTGCTATTTTCTCAAGACTTCGTCAACATATAAATTAAATAGCCTATATATGCCTAAATTATTACATTCATATCTCTTTTGAATATCGGATGAATTTTTGCTATCTTTCATTCTTCTGGAACGTATCAAAACTTCCAACAGGTCTACAATTAGGTGTAATGATGCATCTTTTATTAATTCATTATTAATTTAATCTGTTCCGGGTGTTTTATTATTCCGACAAGAGGTTGTTGTAATTAATAGTTCTAGAATGTTATCAAATATAATTTATGAAAAATATCCCCTATAGCGGGGTATATTTATTAATTCGATGTAGTTCTTATTTTGGGGTTTCATTAAATACTTTCCATTCAATTATTTCTGAACTTCAACCAAACGAAGTACCAAAATACAAAAAAAAAAAGTAAGAAAAAATAGGCTATTAATATTATTTGTTCAGAAAATGTTTATTTCATCCTCAGCTTTTTTTTATGTTCTATAAATCTATGACACAGTATTCTATGCTTTAGTTTTCATAAAATAGGCCTATTTACTCAGAATTTTGACACTCTGAAACATCCACTGACACCGAGTGTGATTGAAACAAGAACTTCGAATCCACTATCCGTTATTGAAATCACAAACTTTTCTCTTTTCTTTTATCTGTTAAAGCTTCAAGTTACTTGTATTTGTCTTAAACTGCGCTATACCTTATAATATCAAAGATATTGTTTTTATTTAAATAAATAATTTATTAAATAGACCTATTAAAATATTAAAAAACAGAATTGCTATTTCTATAAAATTGATTACATCCGTATTAAGAATGCTGAATGCTTGCTTGACAGTGTTGCTAGCGAAAAGAAAATAATTTAAAGTGGTAATTATTTCCACCCCTCCACCTCCCGCTTGTAAACATAAGAAACAGTTGAGCGACGTCTCAAATTAGCAACTTTTTTATTACAAAGGGTAGAAGTGGGAGTAAGTGCTTCGAGTAAAAGAAGAGTTTAAAAAGGCGAAAACGAGAAGACATTAAAAAGAAGAAAAAAGTGTTGGAATGAGAAAAAAAAAACGTTCATTAGGAAAGTACAATTTTCTCCCCTCTAACTTCTTTTCTAATAACCCTAGAGTTTTCACTGCCACCCTAGCACGCTTCCATCCCGATTTACTGCTCCTTCGCGAAATTTTTACTCTGTTAATTACGCGTGGTGATCTTAGATCCATTACAGGACATGAATTCATTCTCACTAGCCCTAAATCTTAATATCAGAGAACCTGGTTCTGACTGGCTCACATTTTTTATAAGATGTTTTTCTAAGGAATTTTGTTAAGGCCTAATTGAATATGTAGGGACTAAGTTCGCATTAGTAGTAGGCCCTATAATGATGTACTCTACTCTCTATCAAACACTATAGACTTTTTTGTTAGCATACAACTGATAAGATTTTGAACGAATCTTGGATTGTGCTTGAGCCACATTTAACGGAATAGGCCTACTTTTATCTTATTTATTAGGATATCCATGGCACGTCAGGACCCGAAGCTCCTTGCCTACCAGACGGCTGCACATGTGTTAATCACGGAGGTAGAGATCATCTAGTCAGTATAGAGGTTACATGTGGTCAGCATGTCGGATCCCCACACGTTATAGCTGACTTTCTCAACATGGAACTTCTACTTATTGTATCCTCACGATGTTTCGTGGACATCGGTCCCGCACTGGCCGAAATTTCATGAGAAAATTTCTTCCCACACGGAAACTCGAACAAGCTCAAGTCCCGTAGCTCTGCACCCAGGCACGGCGCCGGACAATATTCTTTTATCTTGAAAAGCGAGGTATCCCATTAACGGACCATGAAGAACCAGAGTAGTATGGACGCAAATATTCACGATTCTTAACCAATACTGTTAGAAGGGAATAGGAAAGATAGCTCTACGCACTAGCCGAATTTATCCATTAGGGAAAATCATCCAAAACTGAACCAAGGTAGGGTCTATTTAAAACATACAATAACAACAAGAATAATACATTAAGGTTAATAATAATAATAATAATAATAATAATAAGATTAAAGAGCATTAAGGTACGTACACACTTGCGCGCCGCGCGCGCGCACCATGTTCGTCAGATTTGGACGGGGTTTTATGGTGCGCGCGAACGGCGCGCGCGTCTCGCACCACGATCCACTCATTCTCGGTTTTTTCCACGAACACTTTGATGGTTCGCTGTTTAGATTTGGACGGGTACCTGAGAGGTTCGTTGTTTTCGGTGCGCACCTATTATTTGAGTAGCCTATGGAGTGGTCAGAGGAAAACATGTTAAAACTTATTGATATTTATAGAAGCAAGCAATTATTGTGGGATCCTCAACATAAGGATCATTTTTAAAAATCATTCAAAGGAGTTGCCTGTTTTTTTTTTGAATGTTATGTGTTTTATTTTCGTGTGTACTGTAATTGTATGAATAAATTAGAATTATTTAGAAAACATTATTTATTTAAGACGTTCATTTCATAATATTATGTATGAAGTATTACAAAACAATACAATATGTAAACACATTTATTACTAATTATTTATTTATTTCTTCAAAGACTCCAAAGAGCAAGATTGCTCATGTTAAGGGGCAATATACAAAAAATAATGGTCATAAAACAATTAACAATAAAAACAAGAAAACAAATTCAGGCATAAGTTTAAGTAGGCTAATACAAACTAGTATACTCTTACTTACTTACTCACTGGCACTATCGAACCCGTAGGTTCATGGCCGCACGGACATAAGCTCTCCATACATCCCTATCCTGAGCTAATGCTTTCCAATCATTCCCTGTATAATCTACTTCCCTCAAATCATAGTTAATGTTGTTCTCCCACCTCATTTTTGGTCTACCAACTGGGCGTTTTCCCTCTGGCTTTCCTACAAGAAGTTTCCATGCACGTCTTTCATTCCCCATACGCGCAACATGTCCTGCCCATCGCAGTCTACGGGACTTAACTGTTCTTATTATATCTGGCTTTCCTATAAAGACCATGTAGTTCATTGTTATGTAGTCTTCTCCATTCACCTGTCTGTTCATCTCTCTTTGGTCCAAAATTTTCCTAAGAACTTTATTCTCAAATACTCGTAATCTCCTTTCCTCCCTTAAAGTAAGAGTCCATGTTTCGCACCCATATAATATAACTGGAAGAACAATAGTTTTATATATTTTCAGCTTAACGTTTTTTGAAAGGAATTGGGACATCAAAAGTCTCTGCAATGCATAATAGCATGCATTTCCAGAATTGAGCCCATGTTTAATTTCTTTGTGCATCTCATTCCTATTTGTGATTATTGTTCCTAGGTAGGGCCTATTTGAATTCAGCCAATTCCTCAAAATTTCCCTCATTTGTCATTAGCTGTCCATTTACATTATATAATGTATTTCTACGTGTGACCATATATTTAGTTTTACTGATATTTACTTCCAGTCCTAATTTCTTAGTGTTACTCAATAGTGTGTGCGTGTTGGCCTTTAGTATCTCCTCGCTATCGGCCAGTAGTACTACATCATCAGCATAAACTAACAGCTTATTAATACCATTCAGTTGTAAGCCTTCCTCATTCTCCAAAGATTTAATGGCATGCTCTAGTACAAAATTAAATAGTAGAGGAGATAGTGCATCTCCTTGCTTTAACCCATTCTGGATTTCAAAAGTGTCTGAAAACTGTTTGCCTACACGCACCCTACTCGTTGAGCCATTTAGACACATTCGTATAAGTCTAACTAACTTTTTAGGAATTCCAAACTCCAGCAGGATACTATATAACTTCTCCCTCTTAATTGAATCATATGCTTTTTTGAAGTCTACATATAGTTGATGTACAGTACCATTATATTCCCATTTCTTTTCTAAAATCTGTCTTATACTAAAAATCTGATCTGTTGTAGACCTGTTTCTTCTAAATGCACATTGATGATCTCCTAGAATGTCATCAATATAGGGAGCAAGTCTGCTTACTAATATATTTGTTAGAATTTTGTACGAAGTTGAAAGTAATGAGATGCCCCTATAGTTGTTGCAATCAGTTTTATCTCCTTTCTTATAAATTGGTACGATAATTGATTCCTTCCATTCATCTGGAAGAGCTTCTTTTTCCCAAATCATACTAAGCAACCAGCGTATCTTGTCCATCAACTTTTCTCCCCCTGATTTTATCAGTTCTGCTGGGATCTCATCTGAGCCTGATGCTTTATACATCTTCAATTTTTCAATTGCCATTTCAACCTCTAATGCACTTGGCTCTGCGACTAGCATTTCTGCTGTCTGTAACTTATCCTCCTCAATGTCCTGTTCTGTATGTACATTTAATAGCTGATTAAAGTAACTTTTCCATCTATTTATATACTCCTGGAATCTGCAATCATATCGCCATTTTCATTCCGAATTATGTTTGTTCTAGCCTGAAACCCTTTCTTCTCTATACTAATTCCCTGATATAATTCAGTATAGAAGCACAATATATATAGGCCTACACATATAAATACAATATTTAAACAGGATAATATTAATAATAATAAAATTAACAAAATTAACTAAGAAAGCAATGAAAAAAAATATTTTTCAATACAATTAGAAAAATGTTTAACATTCGTGTAATGTTGATATTCAATAGGTAAGTTATTGTAATGGTTGATTAATGCATAACGAATCCCTTTTATACCTTTCTTTTTTAGAAACAAGTATCTTTGTGCAATAAAGTACAACTTCTAGTATAGGCCTAATAATCATGTACATCTTTATTAAAAATTAAGGCCATGTTATGGTGATATAGATTCTTAATAATTTTAAACATATAACTTATATACAAATCATATATTTTTTTTAATTCCTTTAATGCTATTATATTTGAAAAAGTATAAATAAAGTTATAAGATGTAATAAGTAATAAGCGTGACCAGATGTCCCGATTTTGGCGGGACATTCCCGATTTTTAACAATTTGTCCCGCGTCCCGCGGCATTTTTAAAAAAAGTCCCTATTTTTGGGAAAGAATGCAGGACAAGCGGGAGAACGGAAAGGAAATAGACATGGTTGATTACACCTGCTCTGCAAAATGTCTACTGAAGGTTTGTGGGTTTCCTATGGATCGCAGGAGGTTCGTTGAAATTAATCATTTCGACGAACATAACACGCGCCGAGCATGCGCCGCGCGCGCGCCGTTCGTGTTCGCGGCGCGCATATGTGTACGTACCTTTAAGAGAACATTGACAATGCTAGAAAACATCATAAAAACGTCTTATTGTATGTGGGTTTTGTACTAGAAAGATTGGCACTGACAATTTCTTGTAAAATGAAATAACAAACTCAATACACATCGTATAGGCCTATGTTTCTAGTTAATTTGCTAATATTGTTAGTATGTTAGCTCTATATTTTATTATTTGGAATTATTTTTTATATAGTAAATATTGGAAATTAGACCTATAAGCCTATAGGAAATTAAGTTACTCAAATTAAGCTTAATACGAGCTTAATATGAATATGAGAAAGTAGGCCTATTTTCTCGATGAAAAACAATTAGGAAACTGCTTCCTTATCATAAGTAATGCCACGAGTGATTTCCAATTTATCTAGATAATTTGGAAATCAAGAGTGGCATTAGTTAGAACTATTTAACGAATAAAATTAAGCTGTTTACTCACAAATCATTATTTAACTATAGTTGTTTTAAAATATTTATATATTTAATGTAAACGGCGATGTTTGAAAACAAATCAGAAACGATAGGTATGCTTCTACTGCTTCTTTTGTTTATCACTGCAATCAAATCATACTATTTATTGCCAAAGGAACGCAATATTGTAAGAATGCTCTCTAGTGGAGAAAAAATGAAACAGTTCAAACTGTATATTAATTCATTTCTGATGTCGTATGATGTAAATATGACAATTATATTTTTCTGGATTGTTACCTGGGAAAAAATAAATTTAAGAAAGTGCAAACAGTGGTTTCTTTTTTTGGTGGTATAATCAATTGTTACAAATGTTTTTATATTAACTCCCGCATGTGGCATGTGTTGACATTCATGCACTATATATACAATCTGGTAGCCGTATTTCTCACAGGCTCAGTCACTGCAAAATAATGGTCAGGCCTGTTCAGAATATTAAAAAGGAGGAGCTTTCTTTAATATGGTAATTATAACACTGATAAATATTTCGTGAAATACGACTCTGATTGGTTGTGAAACAGAAATCATTGAAACGTGATTGGTCATTGACTCCGATTTGAGACATGAGTTAAATAGTCTTCAAAATTCTCTTGAACAAGCGAGGAGAGAATCCCATGGCAATTGACGTAATAATTGAACAAAATAAAATAACGTTTAATTTTTTTTTAGCCTTCAAATAGCAAGACACTAATTTTTCTCTTCAAAACATTTATTTTGTTTTTCTTTCATGAAAAATATCGAGTTATTTTTTATCTTTAATAACTGTACTTAATATTTACGGTTTTATATTGACTATTTGACTCGTGCCCCAAACGACAGTCAATGACCAATCATATTTCAATAAATTTTGATTTACAACCAATCATCGTCGTTTTTCACCTCGATTTTGTCACTTTCATTTTATCAAGTGTCTCCCAGATTATATATAGGCCTTATAGTGCAACGAATTTAACCAGATTCTGCTTGCGAAATATAATAGAAAAACATTGGTAGCAATTGATTATAACATAAAAAAGAAACCATTGCTTGCACTTTCTTATACGTATTATTTCCCAGGAATTAACGTTGCAGAAAAATATAATTGACATATTTACATCACAGGACATCAGAAATTAATTATTTAATAGGAACCTGTAATGATGTGTTTCATTTTTTCTCCACTAGGGTGCATTCTTACAATATTGCGATTCTATTTGGTAATAGGCCTAAATATATTCTGGATGCAGTGATGAACAAATAAAACATAACGTTTCTCATTTGTTTTCAAACATCGCCGTTTACATTAAATATATAAATATTTTAAAATAGCTATATTTAAACAATGATTTGTGAGTAAAGAGCTTAATTTTATTCGTTAAATAGTCCTAACGAATTCCACTCTTAATTTTCAAATTCTCTAGACTATTTAACTCATGCCCCAAATGGGAGTCAATGACCAATCACATTTCAATGAATTTTGATCATACAAGCAATCACAGTCTTTTTCACCTCGATTTTATCAGTTTAATTTTATCACTTTAAAATCAAGCTCCTGCTTTTTAACATTCTGAATAGGCCAGAGCATTATTTTGCAGTGACTGATTCTCGAAGATATACGGCTACCAGATTGTATATAGGCCTATAGTGCACGAATGTAAAGAGATGATATAATAGAAAAACATTCGTAGTAATTGATTATACCTAAAAAAAGAACCACTGTTTGCACTTTCTTAAACGTAGGTATTATTTCCCAGGAATTTACGGAAGAAAAATATAATTTACATCATAGGACATCAGAAAGTAATTAATATGTTATTTTGGTTATAAACAGTTTGATGCATTTCATTTTTCCTCCACTAGGGTGCATTCTTACAATATTGCAATTCTATTTGGCAATACATATGTTCTGGTTGCAGTGATGAACAAATGAAACATAACGTTTCTCATTTGTTTTCAAACATCGTCGTTTACATTAAATATATAAATATTTTAAAATAACTAGGCCCTATATTTAAATAATGATTTGCGAGTAAACAGCTTACTTTTATTCGTTAAATAGTCTTAACAAATGCCACTCTTGATTTCCAAATTCTCTAGATAGGCCAAAATTGGAAATCACTCGTAGCATTAAGTTACATATGATAACTGACGTAACTGTAGAAAGACGTGTTTTACAGAGTGAAAGTAAAATAATATCTATGAAATTTTCAATTTTATTTCTACAACCAACTAGCCAAATGTACTAGGCCTATAGGCTATGTAGGAGGAGTTACAAAATACATAGGCCTACTTGTTTTAGTTATATGTTCAAATAAAATTTAGTTAATTATACAGAATTAAGGTAACGATGTAACAACTAACTCTTCTGCATGGTGTAGCCTAATAAATAGGCCTAACAATTTCTTGATATCTATATGACTTTGTTCATATTCTATTTTGGGATGTAGGCACTTGAAAATCTTTTTAATAGTTCATGAAGAAGCCGGGAAGAAACATTAATTTCCATGCGTTGTCACATTTTTACGTGAAATTCGCCGAAACACAATATAACATTATAAAATTAATACCTGTAAAATGTTTTACAGATATTAATTTTATAATTTTACCTCAACAGAATTGTATCATGCTTTTATTAATAGCGTCCACCGCTGTGATCTCGAGGTAGCGTGCTGCCTTGTCACGCAGCGGGCCCGGGTTCGATCCCCGGTCGGGGCAGTTTTCCTGGTGAGGATTTTATCGGGGTTTTTCCTCACTTGTAAGACAAATGTCAGGAAAACTTTAAGGCCCAAACGGTCCCCGAATTGATATGACCATCATCATTCTTATCATTATCATCATCATCTTCATCATCATCCTTCACCGGTGTGGAAAGTAACGGGAAGCTACCACACCTACAATTCCCTAGTAAAGCTGCAAGCATAGCAGTGAAGGACCTGCCTTCGGGTAGAATTACTATGGATGGATTATTAATAGCCTAGGCCTATACCTACGTTAATAGCCCTGTTTTGAATGACAACCGGTAGTGGATACATTTCCTCTATCTTTTTTATGGTATATTTTCTTATTATAGGCTAAGATATAAGAATTGTCAAATAGGTCTACTTTCCTTTGGATGTTCCCAGATCCTACTTAGCCTATATACTGTAGAGAATGTTGAAACCGTAACAAAAAAAATTATCGTAATAGCAGCAATACGTTATGTATAGGGCATAGGCCTATATAATGAGTTCTTGGACCAGTAGTTTAAGGAAAATAATCATAACTCAGTTTAAGAGTTATAACAGCTTGGAGTAATTTAGAAAACTTAATTACAATGTGTATAGTGGCAACTTGATAATAGTTAATTGCACAGAGAATATCTCCCGACCTACGGCCGGGTTAGTGGGAGAAGCGCATGCGGCCGCTGAGTCCTCACTCCGCGTCACGCGGCATAGCAACTGCACGGCTCACTGTGAGTCATAAACTCGCGCCGCCGGGATATTGAAATTAATCGCCTGGCGAGATAGTTGAGTTATTTGCTTGTAAGGCGAAACACACGTTGCATACTCTCGTATTAGCCACGAATAAAAAGAAAATAGACTGCATAATCATCGTAATATCTGCTTCCTCAGCATTTATGGATAACTTCTACGAACCTTATATGCAAATGGGGCCTCTATATTCTTTGTATGCTGCCGGCAATCAAGAAGAGAAATGGATTTGAGCAATGGTCTTAGTTCATAGTTATTATGCCTCGATCTGTGTTCACAGTACAGCATAGGGTAGGCTATAGGGTAGGCCTATACAATAATTATGTGAAAACAAAGTCGTTAAACGATTTTGAACACTAATTTCAGATGTAAATCCTCCAAATAGAGATACCATTCGACGACTTGTAAATAAATTTAGAGAAACTCGTTCTGTGCTCGATAAGAAACCAAAGGTAACAAAACGTGTGCTTACTGAGGAAAAATTAAATGAAATAGGAGAAAGATTAGGCTATAACATACGCCAATAAAATCCCTAAGACGACTTGCACAAGAAACTGGTGTTTCGAAGGCGTCAGCATTGCGTGCTACGAAACTTTTACCCATTTGAAGCCAAACAGAATAAGTGTACATAATGAATGAACTTGAGCCACGTGATCCTGAGATGTGATTACGTTTTTGTAATTGGATGTTGCAGAACGTTAATATTGGAATAATTGATCCGTGTTTAATAGGTTATGGTTCTCATACAAAGCCTGGATCCACTTAAATGTGTATGTTTCGTCGCAGAATAACAGATATTGGAGCCAGCAAAAGCCCCATCGCATAGGCCTACATGAAATTCCCATACATGACGAACTGAATGGTTACAGAATTAGTCTATAGGCCTATGCAGAAAATATGAATTCGCCAATTATATTGATTACCTATCCATTTCAAGGCCCCTGTGCACGATATTGGATAATTAGGAGTAGGGGTCTATTTTATTTACGGCTAATTCCTGTGTGAGTGTAAGCCTAATGGCCTATACAATAGTATAATGGACTCTCAGGTCGTCCATAATTCTTTTATCATTTATTAAAAATCTATTTCTTAGATATGATATTTAAACCCACTTTTTATATTAAAAATATATATTTCTCAGAAATGACATTAAAATATATTTTTATATAAAAAAATCCCACCGAAAACGATGTTATCATCATCCATTTGCGTTTCGCCTTCTTCATCAAGATACTTGGAAGTTTAAGTGGGACCCAGAAACGTACAGACTGTAGGCATGTGGGAGGTGGTAGGCCTATGTATGTGTGCATAGGCCTCTAACATAGTTTTAAGCCTAGGCCTATATTCTAGCCTACAAACTTATAGTCTATGGGTCCCGGCACTCTGTTTCGTTCTGCTGAATGCACTGGCACATCGCTTAAGTTATGTGAAATGAATTTTCCCAGCTTTAGAGGAACTTCTAAAGTAATTTCTAATAGGCCATAGGCCTACTTGTGTAAAAGTGAAGACGCACACATTCCCCGCCGAATTGCGATATTAACAAAACATTATTAATTTCTTAGCATGCAGTTTTTTTAATTATAATAACGTAAGTAATATCACAAAACATTTAGATATAATAGACCTACTTTTAATCCGTCCATATTTTCCAAATGTGCTCTTTTGCAGCATATTCCAGGGATTTCACGGCCCATCAGTGTGCCGCGGCTCACCCTTTGAGAGCCATTAGCGTATAGGCATGGGCTTATATAAAACATTTTTTTACCAAAATGAAATTTCAAATTGACAGTAAAATTGTGGGATTACTTCAAATTTCAATAATACTGATAGCTTGGAATCCCTTGTTCTCTAATAGGCCTATTATAAATTATTAGGATATAGCCTATCTTGTTTAGGTTTATCTCTACCCTAAGTGTAATTGCCAGGCATTACAATAAAAAAACTAGAGTATTTTTACAGATTTTTTCTTAGAAGTGTAGCTACCTATTTTACGGTCTATAAGACACATTTTTTCTTCGAAAAATTGCCTCCAAAATTCAGGTGCGTCTTATTCTCGAAATTAATATAAAAATGCTAGTGTTTGATTTAAAAATCCCGCCAGTCTTAAAAATGGCCATATATTCGATGTGGCAGGAAACCTATATCTATCTGGCAACATTGGATTCAACTGGCAGTGCACCGATGCTATGAACACGTCTCCCTCCCGCCCCGCCATCACAAACCCAGAACACTGTCTAGCCTATGATGCGACAATGCAGTCTACAATGCCAGTGCAGTGAACTGGAACAATACAGCATGAATTCAAGCCGAAGGTAGCTTTAAAACGACATACAATCAAACAAGTGTGTCAGTGGATAAAAAAGTCGTGGTCTAGAGTGAGAGAAGACATTATTGTTAAAACTTTCAAAAAGTGCGACGTAAGTAACGCTCGCGATGGCAGTGAAGACCATCTTATATATGAAGAGGACAACGATGACGACGAAGAGGAAGAAGAAGAAGAAGAAGAAGAAAGTTCAGATGACGATTTTCAGGGATTTTAAAGATCAGAACGGTTTTATAAACAAATATTTTTTTTTAGTCTGGCTTTACAACTGAATAATAAAAATGGTAATTTTTTTAATTGCTTAAACATTTAGGTGCGTCTTATAGTCCGTAAAATACGGTAATGAAATAATTCGTCCGCGGCGCAATTACACATTTTAGTCAAGATTCACTTCCTCGGATATGAGTAGCCTATTCTTCTCTTTCCCACATAGGATGTTCGCCTAATTTACACGTGTAGTCACCAACACAAGTTAAAAATACAATTTACGAGTATGTATCCTGTAAGACTATACCCGAGCCGTCATATCTCCGGCTCTGAAGTTTAGGTTATATGAGGGGTAAAGGGAGAATCCGCCCTCTACTGCTAATAAGGATACGGTTGTAGTGGAAGTAGATGTCTGCCACAACCAATCACTGCTCTTGACGCAGCTATAGCGCGCTAGTAAGGTTTGAAATTGCTGAGATGGTGTCAGCTGTATGTCTGCTAACCGCATACATAAAGCGGCCACTCCCATTCAATATCCATATCGGCAACACTGTCGTGAAAACGTCAAAGCCGGAGAATCAGTGGCTGCAGTATAACTTACATCTCTACATTATTTTAAGAACTTTCAATTTATTTTCACATTTTTTACAAAATCTTATATTCGGTAGGATATAGGCTATAAATTCGCAACCTCGCGATGTAAAAGTTGCCTCGTGAATCTAAAAAATGTATTATGTATGGAAGCCTACTATAGGCCTAATCACTGTAACTTATGTGGTTAATATTCAGTGAGGCAGTTCTTTCTGGCTTAGCTTATTTGTAATTGTATGATATTCATTTACACTCACTCCCTCAATAAGTCCTTGTGTTGTGACAAGTGAACAAAACAAGGAGGTTATTTGCGTGATCAAATTTGAATTGCAAAACGAGTTAAGTCCATCAATCTGTTGAGCGACATTCTACTGTTTAAGTATTCTTCTCGTTTCATTGTTCATTTACAAGAGGGCAGCACAGACTTTTAATTATTTACAGACCTTAAGAAAACTTCTGGTAAGAGATTGGGGCTTTATAATTAAAATTAACAACAGAAAATCTGAGGAAATGAAGTATGTTTACACTCGTGCCTGTATTTAAAATCTCACACATATTCTAAATTTTGACGAAGTTGAAGAAACTTTGCAGGTTCTTCACAGCAAACTCAGCATTCTCTAATCTCTCTGTTTAGTTTTTCTCTGGTCCCGCATAGGGACTAATTAAGATTCTTTCATCTTTATGCTATCATCTTATAGGCCAATAGGTCTACTTTTTTCCTGCGCATTTATTCCGTCCACCATTCCCTGAAATTCATTTTTCAACAATAAATTTATTCTTCTCCTTTCATCTTCTTTATCGTTTTCATCATTATTTTTTCACTCGCCGTTCTTAGTAGCCCTACTTTTTGTCTGTTCATTTCACAGGTCCATTGACATCTTACGTAGTATGTATGCCTATAAAATGTAGGTTATTATTTTACCAAGTAGGCCTAGTGCATCTGTCTAGAGATAAAAAGTATACCAATTCCTTTGATTTATATAATATATCTACTAGCTGATTGCCCGATGTTGCTCGGGCAATTATTTGTCCCAATTGCTTGGTACCAATCGGCTTGTGACCCAAAAACTATGGATCCACACTATTCTCGATCAATTTTGACATTTTATTTTCACCCCTTCTCGTCTTCAATCAATTATGGGCGGAATTTGGACTTAAATTGCATTGGGAGTGTCATTATTGATCTCAGTGATCCAGAAAACTATGGATTAGACACAATTGTTTGTCTTTATGATTATTTCTACATGTCACCCCCTCTCATATAGACATATAAGTTATAGCCTACTAGAGGTTAAACTTGAGTTTAAATGTAATCGGGACTGTGACTAATGAACTATTCCCCTTCTCTCCCCCTACGACAGCTAGCAGTCAAACTTAGGTTTACATCACATCTGCAGCTTAAAGACCCCATAAACTATGGATTAAGTCTTATGCTTTATCCCTTCTCATTACCCCATCTGTGATAGGAGTCAAACTTCAATTTATGTGACATTTGCACTGTCATGAATCAGCTGAGCGATCCCGAAAAACTATGGATTTGACACTAATTTCGATAATTGTGGGCATTTTATTTTTCACCCCTTCTTAATGGTGCTAGGGTCAAACTTAGATTTAAAAGATACCGGGACTCTCATCAACCAGCTTAGCGACCCCGAAACTTGTGGATCTGACACTAATTTCGCCCACTTTTTACATCCTATTTTTCATCCCTTCTCATTT
The DNA here is from genome assembly GCA_030220185.1 of Diploptera punctata. NCBI lineage: Eukaryota > Metazoa > Arthropoda > Insecta > Blattodea > Blaberidae > Diploptera > Diploptera punctata. The sequence goes on along the minus strand of JASPKZ010006460.1, from coordinate 192,467 downwards.
TTTTTAGGTGTGCTAGGGATCAAACTTGGATTAAATGACATCGCGTTTGTCACAAAACCACCTTAGTGGCCCCGAAAACGATGGATTCGAACTAATCTCAGCCACTTTTGAATCTTATTTTAACCCCTTTCACCCTTTGGATGTACTAGGGCTTTCGGGTTAAATGTCATTGCGATTGTTATCAAACAACTCAGCGATCCCGAAAACTATGGTTTCATCACTGATCTCTATCATTTTGGACATTTTAATATTCAGCACTTAGGCCTACATTCTATCATCCATTCAAGAGTTCTGGGGTCACACTTGGAATCAGGAAAACTATGGATTCGGTACTATTCTCGATACTTTTGTCATTTTATTTGCATCCCTTATCACCCCGTTGCCCATTTTACGGGTGCTAGGGATCATATTTGGGTTTAAATGTCACTGGGACTGCCACAATGGACTTAGCGACTCCGAAAATTATGAATTCGAGACTAGTATCGATCGTTTTCGATTAGGCCTACTGTTAAGTGTCTCAATCTCCTCATAGCGATACTAGGATCTCTTACCCCCAAGGAAAATTTTCCATACTGTAAGTTACATGCATAACCATTTGAATTGAAATTACTCCGGTGTTTTATAGTTAGACCTAAGCCGAATCCATTTTTATAAGTAGCCTATGATAAAATAAATAGTTGTAATTTCAAAACACTGCATCCAAAATGGTTTAGGTTGGTAGCTTTGGAAAGAGGAGATTGTGACTTTTAATTCAATGTTTTGATTTTAGATGCGTTACGCATCAATCGCATGCGCATATAATTTCAAAGGAGAATTCTTATTGTATCTTTAATCTTGGGAAAGAGTCACCGTGAAGACACTACACCAAGTCTATTGTGCGATTTCATTAGCAGTACGTAATTCTGTAATTTGAGCGGAGCGCCTATTTCGTCGTTAGTATAACTTTAGATCGATGGATGCCGTTCCGACGTACGTATCAATATTGAAATGGAATTGATAGCACAGACTACATAACACTGAACTGCATGGTCTTTATGGGAATCCAGAAATATGATAAGAACAGTTAAGTCTCGTAGACTTCGACGGGCAGGACATGTGGGACGAATGGAGAATGAAAGACGTGCATAGATTGCTTCTTGTAGGAAAACCAGAGGGAAAGTATCCAGTTGGTAGACCAATCATGAGGTGGGAGAATAACATTAACTATTATTTGAAGGAAGCAGATCATTCAGGGAATGATTGGAAAACAGTAGCTCCGTATAGGGATATGGAGAGCTTATGTCCTCGCGGCCATGAACCTACGGGTTCAATAGTGCCAGCGAGTTAGTTAGCACAGAGGAACAGGTACTTTGTTGTCCAAGGCAGGCAAAAATTTCAATCATAACGTGTCTGACAAAAATGTCGAGTGCATTCGCGAGACATTTCAGAGAAGCCAGCGGAAATCTATAGACAGACTAGGCTAGTTTGCAGCTGAATATACCCTATTGGAGCTGTACATTGTGCCTCAACTCTGTAATGGAACTTTTCAAGCAAAATAGTGCTCCACCGTGCTTTGCCAACATGGTTCGCACATTCTTAGACGAACAATTCTGTGCAAGATGAATTAGAAAAGGATCACTATATTACACCACATGGCCTACCAGATAACCGGACCTAACACCACCTGTTTTTTTCCTGTGACTGTTTGTTAAGGAACAGATTTACATGACACCAGTACGTGGTTTGGCAGACTTAAAATAAATAACTGATGCTGCTGTAAACAATGTAATACTTCATAACACGGAGTTCGAGATTGAATACCGGTTGGACATTTCCCGTGCACTAATAGAAGCCAAGTTGTGTTTATGAAAAATAATATAAAATCAATTCCCAGTTGTCACTTTTTGTAGCAATTGGTTTCATCTGTAAATTTGTATTAGTTCAAAAGTTAGTTATTATTGTACTTATAAGCAGAACACGCGGTTTGTAGGTCGTTATCGGACATTTTCCATTTCAACCTCTTTTCAACCCCATAAAGGTGCTAGGGGTATAATTATATAGGTAGGTAAGTAGATACCAGTAATACTTAGGCCTATATTAGAGGAAGTTCGGGTAATGTGGATCCTTCTGTTTGAGTGGACCCTTTTAATATCTTCTTTAATTGCTGGTGCCCTCGAACAGAAAATATTTTAACTTGTTCCCCTCATTAACTTTGACGTGTTCAAAGTCAGTTAATTTCATTATTTGTGCCAAGAAGGGTTTATTTGTGATATTTACGAAAACGACCAGTTTAAAAGTTTTTCAAGGTAAGAATTAATTGTTAATTTCTACTATTGAATAACTATTAGGCCTATAAATATTTAAAAAATACTAAATATAGGCTATTATATTATGTAGATACTCTTGGAAGAAAAAAAATATTTTGCTTTTTAGCACATGGAATAATTGAAGTATATGCCAATTTTGGAATATATTAAACTGTACCAACTAAATTGGAAACGCCATCTAGAAAGAATGAGTTCAAATTGGACCCCCAAAGCTGTTTATAATTATATACCAAGAGGACGAAGATCACTGGGTAGTCCTATGAAACGCTGGAAGGAAAATTTTCTATAGGATCGTAACAGGTCTTGGCCTAATACTTGGAAGGAAGAAGAAGAATATACTGTTTTGATATAGGCTACTGACGAGTTTGGTTTGATTTGTGACATGGCTGCTGTATAAAATAATTAAACATAACAGAGGAATTCGGTTAATTTGGACTCTCCAGGAGGCGATTAAAGTCTACTTCACAGGAATACGTGTAGGCTATTTTATCAATGAGGACTCTATCTATAAAAAAACATGCACTTAATTAATTTTATTTGAAATCCTTGCAATTTTACTAAACCCAAAGATCGTCGCTGTCTGCAGATAAATAACGTGTAAATATTATAATCAACAATAATATTTTAAAACATTAAATATATATATAGGCCTATAGGCTATATATATGCCTATAGGCCTATAGCCAATATATATCAACGCTTTTTAATTACGATCAGCCTTAAATACTTTCAGATTAATTTTTGCCTGTCTGTATAAATTAACAGGCCTAGAGTAAATAAATTAATTAATAGTATAAAAGCTAGAATGGACTCTGGGGTCCACTTTACCCGAATATGAATGTTAAAGTGAATATTTCTTGTAATGTAAAAAAGTTTATAAATCATGAAGATGTTTCCATATCTGAATAAAATAACAATGCTATTTCATAGTTATAAAACTAATTATCCATCCACCCATAGTAATTCTGCCCGAGGGCAGGTCTTTCACTGCAATCATAGCATTTTCATGCTATGCTTTGCAGCTTTACTAGCGAATTATAGGTGCGGTAACTTTCCGTTGCTTTCCACTCCGGTGAAGGATGGTAATGATAATAATAATGTTGATGATGATGATGATGATGATGATGATGGCCGGATGATTTTCGAGGACCGTTGGGCCTTAAGCGTCCTGACATTTGTCTTACAGGTGAGGAAAAAACCCGAAAAAACCTCACCCAGGAGCCTGTCCCGACCGGGAATCGAACCCGGGTCCGCTACGTGACAAGGCAGCGCGCTACCTCGAGACCATAGCGGTGGATTATACTAATGATACTTACTTACTTACTCACTGGCACTATCGAACCCGTAGGTTCATGGCCGCACGGACATAAGCTCTCCATACATCCCTATCCTGAGCTAATGCTTTCCAATCATTCCCTGTATAATCTACTTCCCTCAAATCATAGTTAATGTTGTTCTCCCACCTCATTCTTGGTCTACCAACTGGGCGTTTTCCTTCTGGCTTTCCTACAAGAAGTTTCCATGCACGTCTTTCATTCCCCATACGCGCAACATGTCCTGCCCATCGCAGTCTACGAGACTTAACTGTTCTTATTATATCTGGCTTCCTATAAAGACCATGTAGTTCATTGTTATGTAGTCTTCTCCATTCACCTGTCTGTTCATCTCTCTTTGGTCCAAAAATTTTTCCTAAGAACTTTATTCTCAAATACTCGTAATCTCCTTTCCTCCCTTAAAGTAAGAGTCCATGTTTCGCACCCATATAATATTATACTAATGATAATCACTGTAATTAAACAAAATAAAATCCCTTAATGAAAAGAAGAAAAATAACAAATTCAAAATAGCGGTCCATATTACCGGAAGTTCCTAATATGTTCTAAAGGCATAGTTAGTGAATTATTTCCATGATTAATAAGAATCAAATCCCTTCAAAATAATCGTCATTGGCTTAGATGGTAACTAGGGCTTTCACGGCCGTCGTTATATATTCCAAAGTAGGCCTATCTTCTCAGGATTTCGAACTGGCCGCGTCTTGATCCGTGTCGGCAACCGTTCTTCATCTGTTGATCTCAGCTATTCGTTCTGCTTCTCGATGTCTCGTCACCTACTCTGGGTGACATTTTCAGGAGACCTTCGCTGCGTCTGCTTTCACAGTCGAGAGAAGAGTCTAGATCAACAGATGGAGGACGGTTGCAGGCTCGGATCAAATGAACACTGTAAGACGCAGCCAAAAATCCGAAAAGCATATCTTTGGAATATCAGAAGATACTGTTTGAGACTCTTGTTCAAGAGATATCGAGTTCAAATTCCGATGCTGACCAACATGATTTTTTGCTCTTATTCGTGTTTTACTTAGTCTTCAAGACAAATATTTGGTTGGTATTTCGTTACCACAATATATTTCAATGCACGCCGTAGCGTAGTGGTTAAGGCACTGAGCTACAAGCCGGAGGGTCGAGGGTTCAAGTCCCGTTGGGGTCAGGATTTTTAAACTGACCCAAACCCTCTGGCGGCACTATGGCCCTGGGGTCGACTCAGCCTCTAACGTAAATGAGTACCAGACGCTTGTTCTGGGGGTAAAGGCGGCCGTCACGCAGGGCTGACAACCCGGCTGACATAAAGTGCCGACTGTCTAGAAAAAGTGGAGCCTTAACCTCCTACTACCCCAAGGGCCTCCGGGCCTGTTGTGGGATCACTTTACTTTTTTTATGAGTCGTATTTCCATTATATATAGCTATATATATATATATATATATATATATATATATATATATATATATATATAGCCCAAACGGTTCTCGAAATCATATGGCCATCGCAATCGTCATCATCATTCATATTCATCTTATCATCATCATCATCCTTCACCGGTGTGGAAAGCAACGGAAAGCTACCACACCTATAATTAATTCCCTATTAAAGCTGCAAAGCTGCTACGATTGCAGTGAAAGACCTGCCTTCGGGCAGAATTACTATGGATATATATATATATATATATATATATATATATATATATATATATATATAGGCTATATGAACTACATTAAAAAAAGCAATATACATCCTCAGCCTATCGGCATAGGCCTAGGTCTACATATAACAAATATAAATTCGATATGATCAACTTAGAAGCGTCTCAAAATAAGAATATAATGAAGAAAAATTATATTAGGAGTATAAAGAATGTTTATTTGAAAAGGTGTGTACTTTTCTTTTATTTAATTTTTAAGATATGAATTCCTTGGTTATAAATCTGTGTTCCACATCGATGGGGATAAGATACTGAACCTCGGTTCTATATGCCTTGTAAAGCTGTGTTGGGTTTCCATCTAGTGGAAGATCTTGGAAACAGTTGAGGCCGGTCTCGAGACTTGAATGAATTTAAAAGCGGCATAAGAATTAGAGACGTTTTTGTAAGTAGCTCATTAACACAGACCACACAAGTAGAACGCCTGCAGACAGCCACTTGTTCTTTTTATCCATTACTTCCTTGTGCTATTTATTTATAGCGTTGTGTTTCCCAACAAAAACAAGATTTCAGTGTGTGTGGTGACTAACAATTTGCACACCGCGGCATAATTACAAAAGATCGCCGAATTCAACAACTCGAATTTGTTCTGACAAAATATAGCATCATGAGCTTGTCGGAAGAACTTGCATTAGGCTATTACTTAAGTTTATTTCTTTCACTCGACCTTCAAACCTCCCTCAATTTAGAGGACGTAGGCTTACACCCCGAAAGAATTTACAAGCTCTGGCTTGATGAGGGCAAGAAATCTGAAGGTCAGAGTTTATAGGTCTAGCACTCATTACAAGAATACAGAGCAGAATTCCCTATTTAGTGGTTAGCACATTGTCAAGATCATCACCGAGATAAGACATAGGCCTACACAATCAGTTCCAACGTTTGATTTAAAATCACCTGGAATAGAAAAGGGGCACCGAAATGAAACTTACTGCTCTTTTACAAATTTTAAGAAACTGGGGTTGATACTGAATATAAATTAAATAAAACATATGATCATACGTAGAAGTGCATGTAGACATTTTGAATAAGTGGCTGAATTAAAATATCTAGGAATAATAATTATGAAACTGGAATGAGAAGCGGATGGAAATTAAACATAGGTTAAACCTTGGAAACGCTCGCTGTTATGTATTAAAATTACTTCTGTTGACCTAACTTCTTTAAAAAAAAGTTAAACCAAAAACATATAAAACATGAATTCTTCCAATTAGTTACATTATATGGATGCGAAACATGGTATCTTAGGGCCTACTTTAAGCAAGGAGAATGGATATTTAAGAGAGAGAGAGAGAGAGAGAGAGAGAGAGAGAGAGAGAGAGAGAGCGACCAATAAACTGGTGAATGGAGAAGACTACATAACATTGAGCTGTATGATTTTTATAAGGAACCAGATTTAATAAGAACAGTTTTGACTTGAAGATTACAATTGTTGGACATGTGCCACGAATGAGGAGTGGATGGAAAGGAAGAGAGATAAGGGAACATATGGTAAAAAAAACACACAGGGAAAGCGCCAAGGAATTGAAGGAATGGAAGAGAGACATGACAACTTCTAGCTGGAAAGCGCCAAATAAATAGAGCAAGAATGAACTGAGAACATAATATTAACATCAATCGAGAGAGGTGAAATATACAGGGGATAATTTAAAAACAATAGTTCAATATATGGGTATGTAAGGTCTCCATACATCCCTATCCTAAGCTAATGTTTTCCAGTCATCCCCTGCATAATCCATTTCCCTCTAATCATGGTTAATGTTATTCTCCCACCTCATTCTTGGTCTACCAACTGAGTGTTTCACCTCTGGATATCCTACAACAAACATCCATGCCTCCATTCGTCCTAATGTCTTGCCCATCGCAGTTTACGAGACTTAACTTTTCTTATTACATCTGGTTTCCTATATTGATCATGTAGGCCTAACACACTATTTCCCTCCAAGGTATCTTTACCTTGTCGTGGTGGAGTGGCTTGCGTGCTTAAATGATCCTGAGAGCTATGCCGGCGGTAGCATTGCTGCCGATAGGGTTACCCATGACGGATTGGACGAAGGTGATAAGTCAAACAAAAAAAAAAGAGTACCTTGGTCGAAAGAGTACGATTTTACACCGTAAAAATACAACCGTCAAGAAATGCGGACATGGGTTCCACTGGGGTAACATTTTCCGGAGGTCAAATAGTCCCCATTCGGTACCAAAAGGCTCAAACATAGGGACATGTTACTAGGAACATAGAATGTTAGGACTTTATACAATAGCGGGGCGCTAGAGTATAAACACGGGAATTAGATAAATCGCGCTTGGATATAGTCGCTTTACAGGAAGTTAGATGGCTAGGAGAAGGTAGTCAGGAATCAGGAAGCTTTGAATTGAGGAGTTGAATGGAATATGGGCACAAATAAAAAATATACGTTTTGAGATATTAGCAATTGATATATAACCTAACTAAATGCATAACACTGTTGTTTATATTAATTGATACAATCAGCTGCTGAACGTGCTGTAATCGAGATATCGAAACGAAACTTTTCAGGCTGACCAACTACAAAATGGCGAGTCCAAAAATGCATTGAACTGAAAACGGCAAAACATGTGTTATGCCCATATTCCATTCAACTCCTCAATTATGCTACTGTGGTGCAGAAAGACCTGAATTTGGAACAGGGTTTTTAGTCCGAAGGAGGATCCTGTCCGCTATCCGAGATAGTGATAGGATATCATAAGTAGGTAATTCTAAAGGGTAAACGACATGATTTTGTAATCGTAAATGTAGATGCTCCCACAGAAGAAAAAGATGACAAGATCAAGGATGAGTTCTATGAAGAATTATAATGAGTATTTGATAGTCTTTCACGATATCATAAAAATTGTCTGAAGAGATTTTAATGCAAAAATGGGGCGGGAAGATAGGCTATATTCAAACCAACAAATGGCAAATTCAGTCTTCATGAAGATAGTAACGACGATGTGGTTAGATTAGTCACCTTTGTCACATCAAAGAATCTCATTGTTAAGAGCACAACATTTCAGCATAAGGATATTCATAAATACACCTGGACGTCTCCAGATGGCGAAACTCGGAACCAGATAGATCATGTATTAGTGGATAAACGCTGGCACAATAGCATCATCGATGTTAGATCAGTTAGAGGGACAGACTGCAATTCGGATCATCATCTCGTCAGGGTGAAAATCAGACAACGGCTATCGCTTATGAGAGGAACAAACGCTAAAGATGATTCTGAAAAATTTGAATTAAATAACTTGAAAAACGATGAAATGCGGCAAGAATACCAAATCAAAATTGTTAATAGTAGTGGAATCTTCAGATGACAATGTGGCATACGAAAAAGAAAGTGAACTGATATAAGTAAAGAATTGGAGGCTATTAGAGATACTATTAAATTGTCAACATCAGAAAGCATTGGTTAATTAAAAAATAGAGGCAACACAAGAAATGGCTTTAATGATTTGATGAGGAATGTGCTGAAATTGCAAAAATTAAATGATTACACGAGCCAAATGAGGTACATTTAGTGCAATTGGGTAGTATCAGACGAGAAACTACCAGGTAACTAAAGAGTAAAAAGAGGGAATATTTGAGAGAGAAGATTAATACTCTTAAAATAGATGCAATAAATAGGAACATTAGATAATTATACCAGGGAATTTATATACAGAAGAAAGGGTTTCAGGCTAGAACAAACATAATTAGGAATCGATACGGGGATATGATTGTAGATACCAGAAGTTTATTAAATAGATGGAAAACTTATTTTAATCAGCTATTAAATGTACATAAAGAACAGGATATTAAAGAGGATATGCCTATTTACAGACAGCAGAAACGCTAGTCGCAGAACCAAGTGCATTAGAGGTTGAAATGGTAATAGAAAAACTGAAGTTGTATAAAGCATCAGGTTCAGAGAGATCCCAGCTGAACTGATAAAATCAGGAGGAGAAAAATTGATGGACAAGATACGTCGGTTGCTTAATATGATTTGAGAAAAGGAAGCTCTTCCAGATGAATGGAAAGAATCGATTATCGTACCAATTTATAAAAAAGCAGATAAAATTGATTTCAACGACTACAGGAGCATTACTTTCAACTTCGTACAAAATTCTAAAAAATATATTAGTAAATAGACTTACTCCTTATATTCAGTGGCGGAAGGTCCATGTTAGCACTGTTAGCCCCTTCTAACACTTTAAAAAGTTAGAATTAAACTCTTTGATATAATAACATATGGTGCTGAAGTGTGGCAAATTCCTACCAAGGAAATTAAAAGAATTTTAAGTACAGAAATGGATGTTTTAAGAAGATCAGCTGGAAAATCTAGAATGGATAGAATACGAAATAAGGAAATAAGGGAAATTATGGGTGTACAAGAGAAGCCGGACATCATAGACGTTATAGAGAAGAAAAGATTGTAGTGATATGGCCATGTCAAAAGAATGCCAGAGCAAATATTGCCTAAAGGAGGAAGAGAGGAAGACCGAAGAAAACTTGGGTAGAAGGGGTATAAGCGGCTTTGAATATCAGAGGATTGGAGGAAGATCAATGAAAGGAATGGCTTTTGGTTTCCGGAAGACGGCGGCAGCTGCTATGATACCGGATGATGATGATGATGATGATGACATAATTAATTAAAACGAAACATAATACCGGAACGAGATACAGCAATGCATTGATAGTAGTATATATGTTGTAAACAATAGTAACATATTAATGTGTATTGTATGGTTGCGTATATAGGCCTTACTGTAGTATTCCAATACTATACAATATGACTGAACTTGTTTAAATACGCATACTGTAGTGATGGGTAATTCGAGAGTGCGTCGTTTAAAAAGAACGCTTCACTATTGTGAAGTGTCAAAAAGTTACTCATTTTTAGTGAACTGCCAGTTTAGAGTTCACTACTGCTACTTAAAATTAAAATTTACTTTTTATTTCAAGCTCTAGATGTCTCACTCTAAATCAACTTTCGCTCATTCGTTGATTACTTTACATTTCTCCGCCCATCGACCTTGCATGTCCCCGCCTCTTTCCTACGTCATCCATATCGTTCGTACCGCAGTGTGTGTCTGAGAGGAACGAACTATCTTGCCAGAGTGAAGTTACATAGAAGAACGAACTACCTTGGAAGAGTGAAGTGCCTTAGATGAACGAAGTAGTATCAAAGAACGAACTACCTTGGAAGAGTGAAGTGTCTTAGAGGAACGAACTATCTTGACAGAGTGAACTGGCTTTAAACATTCAGTTGTACTTCAAACTCTCAACATTCAACACGCTCATTCATTCAGTACATGTACATTATGGCACCTTCCCGCCTCTTGCTTACGTCATCACTCTTACACAGCATTACTCAGGGATTACTACTTTTTATCTACGGCATTACTAACGCTACAAATCTAATGTAGTCTAATATTACAATCACTTTACATTTTATTTACTGGAATTCCGAAAGTATTTAATAAAAGTCCATTTTATCCAAGTTTTAAAACAACATACTTTACTAGGTTTTCATAAAGCTGTTGCAAAATTTAGTAATAATCTTACCTTGCTAAACATTTAGAGCGAATAAGCCGTGCAAGTTTAAAAGCATCCCGCCCCCCGAATGAAACTGTGTTTAGAACAAAAGTTACACTTTGCTTTACCATCGCCTAAATCGGTGAAGAAACCCGAAATTTCGCTACTTTTTCTTGATCGCGAATTAGAAGCCATTCTGTAAAAGTGCACACACAAGGCTAAATTTTGTTGGCCTACCCAGTATTCACCATCTTTATATTTTTAGTTTAGGGGTTGTAAAGATTAAGAACAAGTAATTGCCAATAGTACGATTTTGCATATTTCTTTCTTTTTAAAGAACTATTATGCAAATAATATGTGTCAATAATACATATATAAATTAAATTAAATATATCTTCCTTAAAAGTTTTAAAATACTCCACACTTTTTTTTTTAAATTATAGAGTTACGATTTTGTTTTTTATTAACATTTACAACTTGAAATAAAATATCCAAACAATGAAAATCTGTATATAAATACAATTATGCCTATAGTATCCTGTTGGAGTTCTGAATTTCTAAAAAGTTGATTAGACTTATACAATGTTTCTAGATGGATATGGTGCGTGTAGGCAAAGAGTTTTCGGATACTTTTGAAATCCACAAATGGTTGAAGCAAGGAGATGCACTCCTCTACTATTTAATTTTGTACTAGAGCATGCCATCAAACCTTTAGTGGATGAAAAAGGCCTACAATCTTAATGATATTAATAAGCTGTTAGTTTATGCTGATGATGTAATACTATTGGGCGATAGCGAGGAGATACTAAAGGCCAATACGCACACACTATTGAATAACACTAAGAAATTGGGACTGGAAGTAAATATAAATAAAACTAAATATAAGATCACACATAGAAATACATTATATAATGGAAATGGACAGCTAATGAAAAATTAGGGAAATTTTGAGTTAGTGGCTGAATTCAAATACCTAGGAACAATAATCACAAATAACTTATGAATGAGATGCACAAATAGATTAAACATAGGCTCAATTCTGGAAATGCGTGCTATTATGCATTGCAGGGACTCTTGACGTCCCAACTCCTTTCAAAAAACGTTAAACTGAAAATATATAAATCTGTTATTCTACCACTTATATTATATAGATGCGAAACATAGATTCTTACTTTAAGGGAGGAAAGGAAATTAAGAGTATTGGAGAATAAAGTCCTTAGGAAAATTTCTGGAGCAAAGAGAGATGAGTCCACCGCTATAGTCTCGAGGTAGTGGTCTCGAGGTAGCGTGCTGCCTTGTCACGCAGTGGGCCCAGGTTCGATTTCCGGTCGGGACAGGCTCCTGGGTGAGGCTTTTTTCGGGGTTTCTCCTCACCTGTAAGACAAATGTCAGGAATCTTAGGGACCAACGGTCCCCGAAAATCATCCAGACATCATCATCATCCTCCTTATCATTATCATCATCTTCCTTCACCGGTCTGGAAAGCAACAGGAATCCACTACACCTATAATTCCCTAGTAAAGCTGCAAAGCATACCATGAACATGTTATGATTGCAGTGAAAGACCTGCCCTCGGGCAGAATTATTATGAATGGATGGAGAGAAATGAACAGACAGGTGAATGGAGAATAACTTACTACTTAACAGTGAACTACATGGTCTTTATAGGAAGCCGGATAGGCTATAATAAGAACAGTTAAGTCTCGTAGACTGCGATGGGCAGAACATGTGGCACGAATGGGGAATGAAGTCTTGCATGGAAGCTTCTTGTAGGAAAACCAGAGGGAAAACGCCCAGTTGGTAGACCAAGAATGGGGTAGGAGAATAACCTTAACTATGATTTGAGTGAAGTAGATTATACAGGGAATGATTGGAAAACATTAGTTCAGGATAGGGATGCACGGAGAGCTTATGTCCGCGCAGCCATGAACCTACGGGTTCGATAGTACCAGTGAGATGTTAGTTAGTTAATTCACTGTTTAGTAGTCTTCTCCATTCGCCTGTCTGTTCATCTCTTTTTGGTCCAAACATTTTCATAAAAAACTTTATTTTCAAATAGCCTACTCGTAATCTCCGTTCCTCCCTTAAAGTAAGAGTCCATGTTTCGCATCCATATAATATAATTGGTAGAACAACAGTTTTATATATTTTCAGTTTAACGTTTTTTTAAGGAGTTGGAACTTGGAGGGTCCCTGCAATGCATAATAGCACACATTTCCTGAATTGAGCCTATGTTTAATCTCTTTGAGCATTTCATTCCTAATTGTGATAATTGTAATATATTATTAATATATTAATATACAGTAAAACTTGTTCAAAGCGGTATAGCATGGGACCAATATTTTTTCCGTATTAGACAATATACCGCATTATAAAAAAACAAAAATTATTAACCAATCTTAGTTTATAAAACACCGTATATGTCTTTAATGTCCCTTGGATTAATTGTAGTTCCGCTACCGTTGGAAAGTAAAGTGTAGGCCTAGTATGTACGACCGACTTCGACGCTATCGCGCGAAAAAACAGTCCCGTTTCGCCAGCGTTAAAAATGTCTCTTAGGCGCGTATCCTAAAATTAAAGTGTGCAGTTTCGGCTTCCACTCACTAACTATACTTTCGTTTACATCCTTTGATTCCTAGCAAATTTCATTCCACACTACATTGTGTAGTTTTTTAAAACTGTCCACAACCAACCTAAAGATGCCTTGAAATCGTTATTCCCTAGGGATATAGCAACAGCTAAAGCTTGACTTTGGAGAATCGGTCCAGAAATTTGGAGATTTTTTTATCGTGGACTTGTAAAACACTTCGACCATTTCCTTGCGTCCATTCATTCATTATTTTTTCTTTGTGTTTTAAAATCTCACAAACTTGGATGTTTCTGCATTTAAATTTAGTCAATATTTCGCGTACTGAGAGTTTGTTTTTCTTTACCTTCAATCATTTTTACTTTTTCGTTTAACGATAATGATACATACGATTTAGCCATCTTTATTCCGTAAATTCAGACGCTACCTGTGAAAGATACGCACACAATCGGTCTCAGATCTTAAACTAATTTAAGATTTTACAGTGCACTGGTTATTTGTAAGACAGATGTCACACGCCAAATATTTGTTAAATGAACCTATATTTTGCAAAACGGGTGTGGAGTGAAGCCGAAAGAAAATTCCAGATACAGGTAAAAACGCGACTTCATCCGGCGGCAGGAATCGTCACTTATTGTTAATTCGCGCTCTAATGGGAATTCAATGAAGTGGAAACTAATATGTTCTCTCTCTCTATCTTTCCCCCTTATAAACATTTATTTCATGAATTGTGTAGAAATATCCTTCCGTTTTCGCATTGGACAGATTCCGTTTTATACAAAATAAATACACGTAAAATTACTATTATTTTGCTGGGACCAATAAATTTGTTCACATTGGAAAGATTTCCGCATTATTCACGTTCCGGATTGAACAAGTTTTACTGTATTATTAATATTAATATATTATTATTATGACAATGCCACAGAAATGAAGGAAACATTAATAGTGCTAACCTCAAAACCCGCCGTTACGGAAAATTTTTGGCGAACACCTTGAAATATTTTGCGAACCACAGTAAGATCAATAATGCAATAATAGATATGTCATTCTAAAAAAAAAACTCAATGACGCGATGCTGGATGGACATCGGTCCCATACTGGCCAAATTCATCAGGGCACCATGTCATAAACTGCTCGGCTACGGCGCGGGACAACCATCATTGCTACCACTTCTAAGAACAACTACACAATCTCCATTACATTTTCACTCTCGTTTAAGACTTAGTTGTCCTTTTTGAACAGCTATACTTCATTCTGATGAATGATAGGGCCATGTTACAGTAAGAGGCAATTCTTTGCTTTGAGAAGTCTAATGGGTTTTGCAAGCATTATAGGCCGTAGTACATAGAACATTTCCCCTTTAATGTACCGAGTTGTTCATTTGAGTTTATTTTCTGTGGAATTGAATTGACGGACTTTATATGCAGTAATAGAAACCCCATCTTAATTTCTTTTTCACCCTCAGCAAGAGGGGTGTAGCGTAAATTCCAATGTACAGACTCACTAATGTTTAATACCCAAAGAAAAAATAATCTTCACTTAAGTGATCTCTGAGTTTTAGATTTAACATTTTTATAGGCCTATTAAGAAAAAACTTCCCGAGTCTGTTTTAAATATTAAATGAGTAAACAAATCTTGGCCGGTAATTCAGGATTTCAACGTAAACCGAGACGAATTTTCATTTTTATGCCTCTTAAACGGATCCGACATGCTCTACATAACATATTGTTCATAAACAATCCACTTTTTTTTTCATAATCTGCTGAATCAGTGTTATTACCCGTAAAGAATATTATTAAAACACATAAATAATATTCATTAGATTATTTTCCTACTTCGAGAGGTTACGAATATACCCGGATCTATCATGGAAGTGAAAGTGAGAGTACGCCGAAATGAAAATAAGCTAGTTCTGGAACATTTCTCAATATGGGCCGGGAAATTTCATAAAAATCTCCACGATTTCCATGAAAGAGGGATTTTACATCCTTGGCGAGTCTCAACGAGTGAGGTCCATAAGCCAACGCCGTAAAAATGGACCTCCAAGAAACGCGTATCTTAAGGTTTGCGTTAGTAAATCAGACTTTACGATATTAAAAAGGCCAACATTAGAATTTAAATTAAATAAACCTGAAACTTTGATTTACTAAACAGGCCATAAACTTAGTGAAGTTAAAATTTAAGACGAGTTGCATTTGCTCAAAATTATAAGATAGGCTAATTTGTATTCAGATCTGTCCAACGCTATCATTTTATATTTGTTGTTCACCATATTTAGTTTTATATTTTAATTGTGTTGTATAAATGATGGAGACAGGCAAAACTACCTTGATATGAGAGTCCTTCCAACTCTGCATAGGCTATTTGTATACCGATCTGTTTCTGTCCTTATATCCTTACGGAAAACCCCATTGAAACAAAACAGTGCTTTTCATTTCCCGTCTCCGGAAAACCCTAGACCAATCGACGAAGAGTATAAACAAGCAGTCCGGAGAGAGCATATAAAGTAAAGTAAAGTAATCCGACTACAGGCCTCGGGAGGCCCTTGGGGTAGTATGAGGTTAAGGCTCCCACTTTTTCTAGACAATCGGCACTTTATGTCAGCCGGGTTGTCAGCCCTGCGTGACGGCCGCCTTTACCCCCAGAACAAGCGTTCGGTACTGAGGCTGAGTCGACCCCAGGGCCATAGTGCCGCCAGAAGGTTTTGGTCAGTTTAAAAATCCTGACCCCACCGGGACTTGAACCCTCGACCCTCCGGCTTGTAGCTCAGTGCCTTAACCACTACGCTACGGCGTGCCCCTCCGGAGAGATAAAAGTCCATAACTGGAAAGGACAGAAGAAGAAGAGGAAGAAGAACAAGAACAATGTGAATCAGGGCCCTACAAAGACATGCTTTCACACATGGATTTGTATTTACTCGTTTTGATTGTGTGTAGTTTGTCCCAGTTGTTGAAGTTCTTATGGAGACTTTCCTCTGAATCACGTGTGATATTGAATCCAGAGTCAATTGCTGGTAAATAATTGGGTATCAAGTCATGCTATTGAATCCAACCCCTCGCTACAACTCGCTATTTCTCCCTTCGGAGACTGGATCTCTTAAAAAATGCCTCCGTCATATTGTGTTAAAATAGCCAGTTATAACAGCGAATCAATTAATGTCACATAGGTCTATTTAGTATGGCACATTCACAAGACTTAATATAGCTAAGTATTTTTAATGTTTGTGATCTGTAACTTGGAGAGAATTAAACCGCAATTAGGATATTTGCATCTTCTTCTTCACGGATTGAACTTAAACAGTTTTTCATTTGTTAGTACATGATAAAGTAGGTCAACACTTCTACTTCCTCTTGCTGATCAAGTGTAGGCCTATTTATTGTAGCACGAACTATCGTCCATACTTTTTTATTTTCTATTGTACAGTCAGGTGGCGTAATCTATATTGGCTCTTTTTATTATTTTCCGCCTTTAATGCCCAAATCATGCCCTTCATGGATTATCTATTAACAATTCTCTAATCGCCATACTTAAACTCCACTGGCATATACTATAACTTCTGAGATATATTAATTACCTATAACTTTTCTTCTTCTTCGTCTTCTTCTTCTTCCTTTCCAGGATTAGGTCAATGCGACCTGTTCCGGTCTCAAGTCCATCGTTTCCTTGGCCGTCCCAAAGATCTTTTTCCATGTGGTTAGTAGGTGTTGATCTTTTTGGGTAATCTTGTATTGTCCATTCTGTCTAAATGTTCTTTCCATTGGTATTTGTGCTCTTCTAGTTTATCAACTATTGAAAATATCTCCAGTTTATTTCTTATTGATTCATTGTGTAATCTATCCATGCGTGTACATACTTTTACGGATCTTAAAAATTTCATTTCAGTGGCTTGAATGTGTGAGATATATTTTTTTTGTAAGTACCCAATATTCAGATCCATATAAAAGAACAGGAACAGCCATAATTTTATAAAACCTGAGCTGAGTTTCTCTTCGAGTCTTTCGGAGGGTTCTTCTTATGGTGCCACACATCATTTGATATCGGTTTAATTTATTATGTATATCCCAATCATAGCTATATGTTATATCTGAACCAAGATAGTTGAAGTGTGTCATCTGTTCTATTATTCCATTATTGATCACTATTTTTGCTCTGACTGGCACTTTCCCCTGAAAAGCCATAATTTTAGTTTTTGAAGTTGAGACTTTGAGATTATAAATAGAGTTCTAATTCATTCAACATGTAAATGGCTCTTTGTAAATCATCCTCTGACTTCTGTATAATTACCAGATCGTCTGCATACATTAAAATATTCATATACATTTACTTATTAATTTGTATTCCTATTGGACTTGATTTTTTTTTCCATTTTCATATAACATCGTCAAAATATATATTAAACAATGTAGGTGATAATGTACACCCTTGTCGAACTCCTTGATTTATTAAAATTTCTTCTCTGGAATAATTATCTAAATTAAAGATAATTTTCGTGCCATTATAAAGACTTTTTATTCCTTCTATAAGTTGAGCCGGGTATCCTCATGCCTTCATTATTTCCCACAATTTTCTTCATATCACCTTATCAAAGGCTTTTTCAAGATGAACGAAAGCTAAATATGTGGGTAAATTGAATTCTGGTCGCTTTTCTATGATCTGTCTCATAGTGAATATATTGTCAGAGCAGGACCTTCCTTGTCTAAAACCGTTCTTCGAAAAGCAATGCATCTGCTATTGGTTTTACTCTATTAAGTAATATCCCCGCATATATTTTATATACAGAGTTCAAAATACTAATTCATCTATAATTACTTGTTTTATTTCTGTCTCCTTTTTCAAAAATTGATATAACGTTTGCAATTAGCCATGTTTTGGGAATTCTTTGTTTATCCAACACATATTAAAGATGTGTAATAATCTTAATTTTAATAACAAACCTCCGTATTTCAAAAGTTCTGCATTTATGTTATCAGGCCCATGTGATTTTCTGCATTTCAATTTTCTTATTGATGTTTCTAATTCATGCAATGTGATTAAATCGCATCCTTCAAATGTATTATCTACTGGAGTGTGAGATTGTTCATTTTCATTAAACCACAACTTTTTATAATGTTCAAGCCATACTTTTGATTCAATAACATTTATATTGGGTGTATCTTTCTCTGATTTATTTATATTTCTTAGTATTTTAAACGCAAAATCTTGCCTGCCATATACATCATATTGAACATCTCCTATAAATTTCTCCCAACTCTCTCTATGTGCTCTCTGCACTAGCGATTTAGCATAATTCCTTGCCTGTATATATTTTTGTCTTGATTCTTCATCTTTTTTTGTAAGAAAATGCAATATGTTTTTCGTTTCTCACGAATGGCGTTTTCGATATCAGAATTCCATATTTTAAGTCCTCGTTTTCTTTTCCAAATCTTTTGTTTGCCAATCACTTCTAGGGCTACTTTAATAATACAATTTTGAATATTTTTCCATTCTTCTGTCACATCATTTACAGTTAGAACATTTATTATATTATGGTTAAGTCTCTGTTGATATAAATCTCTAATTGATTGATTTTTTAACAATCTAATTTTAAATCTTGTATTGTCCACTTTACTCGATAGGTTAGTTCTATTGCTTTTTTATATTTTGCCATCTAGTAATCAAGACTATTTTTGTCATCAGCATGTAATGGTCGCTGTATATGTCACATTCTCTATAAATTTGTATATCTTGTATCGATTTAGCTGCTTTTACATTGCCAATTATATAGTCAATAATTGAACAGTGACCTCTATTACTCCACGTGTATTTATGTATTTCTTTCTTCTTGAAGAAGGGGTTCATTACATTTAGTTTATTATAGGTGCAGAATTGTCTGAGTAATGCACCGTTATTATTGAGGGTCTCTTCTCCACGTGTACCAATTACATATTTTATGGGCACTTTTCCTACTCTAGCATTTAGATCCCCAGCTATATATATATATCATATCTGTTTTGTTAATTTCATTATAAGTTTCCTGCAATTTTTCATAGAATTCTTCTGTATCTCTCATTCTTCCTTCTTCAGGACTGTAGACTCCTATAACTGTAAGGTGTCCTCTTGGCATTTTAATCCTTACTACCATTATTCTTTCATTTACAAATTTATATGACATTATTTTATTTTTCCATTTCCGATCAATCATCATAGCTACTCCAGCTTGTCCATGTACATGTTGTTCCACCCTACTGTACAAAATTGTATATTCTTCAAGATCTTGACTTCCTTTCAACTTCTGTTTTGTTTCTGTCAAGACTGCTATATTAATTTTTTTGTTGTTTTAGTTCTAACTGTATTTCTTGCTCTTTTGTGTGGAGTCCTCTCACATTCCAGGTTGCAATATTGATCATATCCGTTATTCCAAATTGTCTAGCCTTTTCATTGCGTAAATTGTATCCATTAAATCTGTCCGGGTTTCGTATTCGCACTTAAGACTTCTGAGTGATATATTTTTTTTTACTTGGGTGGGTTACCAGCCCAACCGCAAAACCCCCAACCTGGAGAACCAGAGTTTAATTTCGGAGTTGTCTTTCTCCTAGACAGACTGCCTTACAAGGCTAAAAAGCTCTGTCTGCCCCGAGCATCTGGTTTTATGGCGCCAGAAACCCGCCATTCACCCTCCATCTTCAGTAAAAACAGTCCCACCACGTGAAGGTAGATGGAAGGGTTTGGTAGAGAGAGGCTATATTTTGCGCTGACTATTTGGAGCCTTTTGTAGAGCCTGACAGCTCATCCTCAGATCCGCCTCAGTCATTCTCTACCCTTTAGGAACCAACTACAACTTTTACTATAATAAATACACAAAGTCAAGATCGCGACAAATAAATAACGAGAACCGATGATAAATACTAAACATAATAAATCGAAGCAGATAGTCTACGTGCTGGGCCCGATTTTACGTAGACGTGTTTTATTTCCTTATCTTAACATCTGCTAGCCTTAAAAATTTAAACACATTAACAGAATACTAATCTAATCTATTAAGACTATTATAGTTATTCTAATACTGATCATGAGCGAGGCTTCTAGGGGAAAATAACTACGTACTCTAACAGAATTCATGTAGGAAGGTGCTTCGCATACTAAAGAATTACCAAAACGTTTAACTAAAACTAATGTATATTTAATATAGAAATAAAGTCATGAAATAAATAAATTAACAATAAATAATGCTGTAACCCAAAGAATAATAATGAAAACAAAACATAGGCGTACTTTAAACTAGTCTTCCTCAGTATTACAAATATAAACCATATAATATAATTGACTCTAACATACAGTACTCACTCATACTTAACTTATACAGTGAGTTTACTGTACAACTTGCCCGGCGATAGAGCGTGCAGGCGAGGTAAGCACTTACTCCCGGCGAATCGCGTATATTCCAGCAAACTCAAATCATATTAACAATTTTTCAGAATAAATTTTTTAGAACAAAAAACAAACGTACCTTATCACAGGAGATGTAGGAAATGCTGTCCTTCTGCATCAATACATCTACCGCATCGTCTGAGGAAATTTGCATTCACACGCATTAGTTCAGCTTCCGAAATAGCGTTAATTTCTGTCCTGATATTTTGTCTTAATTCGTTTAATGTGTGGGGGTTAGTTTTGTAAACTTTATTTTTCAAGTTGCCTCATAATAAAAGTCGCATGCCGTAAGATCAGGAGACCGAGCGGGCCATAACCTCCTACTGATTATTCTATTCTCAAAAATTTCCGCAATAAAATCTGTATGCGCGATGGCAGAATCCTGCTGGAAATATCCTGACCGACATTCAGTGTCCGTCATCTGTTCGAAAAATGGTGCCAGTATATTATTTCTGTATCTTTCGGCATTTATGGTACCATCATAAAAAAATAGGCCCTATTATTCTGTAACCATTTATGGCGCACCATACTCCGATTTTTTTATCATGCAGTGGCGTTTCATGAACGAAGTTGGCTTTTCTGAACCATAATATCGGTTGTTCTGTGATGGTACATGACCATATAAATGAAACCATGCTTCCTCACTGAAAATTATTAATCGTGGATCGATTGTTTCAGCATTAACATTCCTCAAAATCCATTTACAGAAACTTACCCGACTCTGGTTATCACGTGGTAGCAATTCCTGGACAACCGTAACCTTGTATGGTTTAGACTTTAAAAGTTTTGTAGCTTTCCATGCTGAAGCTTTCGAAATGTCGGTTTCTTGTGCAAGGCGCCTAAGAGATTTTTGAGGTGAGTTTTCTAACTCTAGTTTCTGCTCCGTAAGCACGTGCCGTTTTATGTTTCTTTTCTCATCAAGAATTGATCCCGTCTCCCTAAATTTATTGACAAGCAAACGAACGGCCTCTCTACTCGGAACACGCACGCCTGGATAATTAGCTTGAAATCATCTTACAACTTCCTTATGAGATGATGTAATAACATATGAATTGTACATGAATATTCTTTGTTATAATGTATACGTAGGCATTTTGAAGACACTGCAAGCAAAACTAAACACTTCACGTGTGAACTGGCCTAGAATACAAGTCAAAACGAGTGAAGACAGATGTGGGATGTGGGCGTAACAGGGAAATGAGAGGGGAAATGCAGTGAAGGTCACATGGGCCTCGCCTGCACGCTCTACTGCCGGCCAAGTCGTACAGTAAACTCACTGTAATATGGCGCTTCTTTACAGCCAGTAAACAAATATAAATCAGGATAAATGTGGTCGTGGCCGAGGGATCCGCAACTCGGAATCCCTCACCAAACTAAGGGTTGAAATCCTCATAGAAGACTGACTGTCGCTCTCGTGTCACTAGGACGGACATCCTCTCTCGCGCAGGATAAGCGCGCAGACGGAGGGTAGGGGAAGGGTACGTTCAGGAAGGACAGGAAGGGGAAACAGATCACAGCAACAAAACCACAGCAAAGTCACGGCAACATAGACGAAAAACACGCTTGCACAGTACACTAATAAAAACTAAATATTTCATTCATCATCATCATAATCTGCCTTTCAAGTATTCGGCCCAGTGGCCTGTTACGGTCTCCCGCCATCTCCGAAAAGGTCGACCCACAGGTCTTCTGCCTCGAGGAATGTAGTGAAGAATTTGTTTTGGTATTCTGTGACGATCCATGCGCTGAATATGGGCTAGCCGATTGTTTCTATATTCTTGGAGATATTCAGATATAGGTACGATGTTTAACTCTCTGGCTATTGTTGAATTTCTTTGGTGGTGTAGAAGGCTATAACCTGCAGTTCGTCGCAGAAATTTCATCTCCGTGGCTGTAATATGACGGTCATCCTGAGTTCTGATGGTCCAAGCTTCACTGTCATAACAGATTATGGATCTAGCGAGAATTTTATAGATTTTCATTCTTGTGTGTCTCTGCACTTTTGATGGTTTAAAAACTTGGTCGATAATTCTTAAAGCTTTATTATAGTTTTGTATTTTAAAGGATATATCACATTCCTCATTATAAGTTAGATTATATCCTAAGTATTTAAATGAATTTACTTGCCCTAATATTGAATTCTGAATACAAATTTTACTTCTTACTGGGAATTTCCCTTGATTTCATTTAATATAATTATTATTTAATAACTCTAGATAACGACATAATACTTATAAATGTATCGAGTTTGGACTCAAAATACTCAGGAAATCATTCGCAATCTAGTGGTCATATCGGTGAACCGATGATATCTATAATCATATAAAAGTTTATATATGTATCCAATAAATTACTAAGCCCTCTTAACGAAAAGCCATTGAGGGAACAGGGTACTGTAAAAGGGTGAAAAATGACATTTTTTTGGCATAGTTAAATTCTTTGAAGTTTTCTGATTCTAAATCTATATATAATTTCATGGTGATGTATCCATATTTTTACTACTTAATTGCCCATTTAAACATGGCGTGCACCCTTTTAAATGCTCTCTGACTAGAGAGCCACACCCCCTTTTAGCATATTCAATCTCTCTGATCTCTAAATTGGGAGGGAAATTTCATTTTTTCAGTAGGGAGCCCTGTAAAGCTTGAGGGGAATTTCAGTTTTGCAGAAGAGAGCCCTGTGAAGCTTGGTAAGCCCGGTAAAGCCATCTTGAATGCTCTTTATTAATGAATTGTGAAAGAAAGTTTGTCTTGCTATGTAGTGGTGTTTATAGTTTAATAGTTTGTGACTTTAATAAATATGCCTAGAAGCACACGTGTGTATAAGAAACATAAATACCATAGAAACCAACACAGTAAACCAAAAATGGTGCAAAATAACCTCCACACTCCACCTGTTGATACCAAAACACCTGGTATTGTAGGCCATGGTACTAATTCAATCAAAAGAAAGCTTTCATATGGACAAATAAGCGATATATCTGTATACATTAGTAATTTAGATGTAAATTATGGGTATTCAGCTGTAGATAGTGGTGGAAATATAGTAATTGGTGTGGTTTCGCTATCAGCTTTTGTAAATAAGAGTACCGTATATAACTATTGCAAGTGTGATGATTCTCTGTACGCAGAAGAAAACATTAATGCTAGGCTAGAGTTATTTAACATTTTCCAATACTGTTATCGTGGGCGTAGCGAATTAACACTAGATGGAATGAGATTTTCTTCAATGTAAACATATATGTAAAAAAAATGATAATATTAAGTCCGCCAAAACCCAATCGATGTGATATATTGATTGGTCAGGTACCTGTCCCAGTGTACATAAGCATCGCCAGTACGCCAGAAAATTCTAGACCTCTATTATGAATGGCTAAGCAGCATTCACTTCTCGAATTTCAGCTGAGTACCTGAGTTTGTTTCTCGACGCCTAGACACTTGTAGAAACATCGTCTGACCTTGACTCTTCATTGGCCGCACACACTTCTGTAATTAATGCCTGTTTTACAGCCATCTATTGGTCAATGCCCAATTACTGTGATTGATAAAAGGTTCCCCATGCCTGTGTCTCGTATTTTCTAGTACGTTCGATAGGCTCAAATACGGAGGGTTGTTCCAGATAAGATAAGACTGAATTCATACCTCTCGTTGCAGCGAAAATTATTTTCGCCACCAACGATTCTGCTCGATATGCTGGGCATGGACTATTGCCCTGCATTTCAGTTTCCACAGCAGGAGGCTGCGTTGCAGCACAGGAACAGGATTGTCAGCATAAAACTCTTGAAAACTTTCCAAATGCCCTTCACCGTGATGGGACGCCTTGAAGCAAGGCTTCGTTTCAGGAGGCCAAACCCACAGAAATTCATCGGCGAGGCGTCTGGTGACCTGACAAGGACTCTGTTGAAGGGTATGATATGGAAGCCTGTTTTATCTAATTTTCGGCTGTAGTATCTCTGAGATTATCTTGCAGTGTGACTCGACGCCTTGTCCATGTGGATCCAAATTTTTGAGGTGTAGGCACCATACAACTGAGGAATGTCTTCATCAAAAATTGGATCCATGACGTTCACCTGGAAGTAGGCTGCATTGACTTTGACTTTGCTTTCAACTCTGTGAATTGTTAGCTTCCCCCTGGCACAAAAACCTGCAACTACCATAATGCCATAGGAAAACGTTTCTTTGTTTTCCGGATGAAATCAGAACGCCCCTTTCGGCCTTTTGGGCGGTAATAAATTGTACGGGGCCTGTTTATATAATCAAGGTTGATCCATGCTTCATCCAGAGAAACTACCCACTGTCATTTATCACCTGCCAAATGGTTTTCATACAACTTTCTTGCATTTTTTAACCTTTTTATGATGTGCCTTTCTTTAAGGGCATGTCCTTGGGCTTTATGTCGCCGTTCTAGGCCCAAATTTTGATTGATTATGCGCCAGACTGTAGCCTTAGATGTGTTTGTGCGACTTACAATGCTTCTCTGGGTTGATGGATTGTCATTGGTCACTTCAGCTTTGACTTTGGCCACTACTGCTGTCGTCCGAGTCGGTTGCTCCCGTACTCTTGTCAATTTTTTTAACACTGGACTTCCGGTGGGAATCCATTTTATGAAAATGTATAATATGGCCCACACACACCTTACTAACCCTTCTCTTTACACCGTTTTACAATCATGGATAGACTGTAATTGGTGTCGGAAAGCCCCACGATGTACCCTTGCCATAAATCCGCCACTGTCGAAGCCATAACTCGTTTAAATATGAACCGGCCACACTGACAGATACCTGAGTTAACACTGATAATAATGCCATCCAAATTTAATGCAGCTGAAGTTAATACTTTTATTGCTATAACCTTTCAAACTCGTCTCATCTTATCTGGGGGACCCCTCCGTAATTATCCAATTGACGTATTGTTTACTCGAAGGTTCTGGACCCATGCTCTATCGTTGAACTACGCGTATTCGTGCGTGTATGGGCAAAAATAGATATATGAAAATTCTTTTGTAGTACCTACACAAGTTATATCATTGCAATATTATTTTTTTTCCAGATAGTTTAGAATTTAGTCTCTCAACCTGTCACCGTTAACTTATATAACCATAAACACTGCACTTAACAAAATAACTTCATATAACAAAAATAAAAATAAAATTGGGACATAAAAAATAACCCACATGAGATTTCTCCTTTAACACAAAAAGGTATGCAGACCAGTGAGAGTTGTTAAGACCAAACGAAATTAAGGGGATCTAAGTGTCTTCAAATGCGGAATATTTTCATTTTTTTTAAATTCTTTAATTCAAGTTCTGGTTATTATAGAAATACAATTATTATTTATAATATGATAATTTAATGACTATCAATTTTCTTGTTTTTTAAGTTCCCTAGGAGATTCCATAATTGAAATTATTGATTTCTCTTGCATTTGTTTAATTCGGTTTAAATTATTGAGTTTCCTAGCCAAAAATTCGTAAGTGGCTATAAGAAGATTGTAGCGGAAAACATGAAATATTTGTCTTCCATCTTGGATACTATTATGTTGTGTGGCTTGCATGTCTTGCCTTTAAGAGGTAAAACATTGGAACGAAGGCATCTTCAGGGATTTGATACAGTGGAGAATTGATGCCGGTGATATAAGCTTAAAATCTCATTTAAACGCTAAGAATGCTATCTACCTTTCACCACAAATTCAAAATGAATTGATTGAATTATGTGAGTTTGAGGTAAAGAAAATGATTGCGGATGATGTAAAATATGTCAGTGCTTAGAGTGGTTTAGCTGATGAATGCTGTGACATTTCTGGAATGGAGCAATTGTCTATTGGTGTGCGGTTTTTGATGAGAAACTGAATAAAATTCGAGAAGATTTTTTGGGCTTAGTTGAGCTTTTTTCAAAGAGATAGACATCAACCCGCACAAATGTGTCGGCCAGGGATACTACGGCTGTTCAACAATGACAGCAAAAGACAACAGGGTTCAGAAACGTCTGCGCGAGTTGTTTTTAAGGTAGACTATTTACTTCCACTGCGCGAGCCACAAAATTAATCTTGTGGTAAACGATTTGTTTAGTGTGCCCGAGGTGAGAAACACGATAGCTACAATTAAGGATACTATAATTTTTTTTCGATAGTCGGTGTTGAGAAGATAGCACGTCCCAAGCATTCCCATGCTCTGCGAAACACGTTGGTCGCAAAAATATGAAAGTATTGGGATATTTAAGAAACACTTTTTTTTGGATTGATGAATGGCCTGAAATTGATTGCCGTAGAAGGAAACTCACCAAGCCGAAAACAAGCTGATCGGTTGCATGCTGCTGCAAGTAGAAGTATTTTCATCTTTTGTTTGTGCCTCATAGCAAAATGTTCTAATTATTTGGAACCTGTCGTTAATTCGCTGCAAGCCGTGGCTATAGATTTAATTAAATTCACGGCCCATGTTGAAAGCATTAACAGCATGGCAATAGATCATCGCAAAAATAGGTTATGAGATCTCCGAAGGTTTCGATGAAAGAGATGGAGACTATTGCTTCTGAGCTAGGTGTAGAAATGACACTACCAAGAATATCCAAAAGGCAGACACATCGAGCTAATCCACAATGTAATTCCGAAGATTACTTTAAGGCGACCATCTTAAATTCCTACTTGGACTCCTTTCACACAGCTTTGTCAGACAGATTTGGAGAACAACCGGGTCCTGCTTTTGAACTTCAAATGCTGCACTCTAAGAACCTAAAAACATCTCTGAAAGATCCCCAAGAAACGGCGAGCGAAATATCAGAGTATTATCAAATCGCGGTTTTGTCCACCGAAATTGAATTATGGCACCGTATATGGATGAAACGAAGTGACAAGGATAAAGAATGTGATTTCGATAACATTGTGGGATATTTTCCCATCCATAAAAAAAAATTCTAATATGCCTGTCTTTACCATGCACTACGGCGTCGATTGAACGTACTTTTAGTATCCTAAGGAAAGTGAAGACATGGTGCGGCTCTACAATTACAGAAAATCGCCTGTGTATGCTCAGTCTGCACAAAAAAAATAAACTTACTAAAAATTATATTGAAAAATTCAAACAAAACGTACTTAACAATTTTTCTCAAACGAAAAGGCGAGTCGTATTGTGTGTATAGTTGTACTTTATTGGTAGCTAAACTATAGTTAATAGTTTCAATACAATTAAGAAGAAATCTTGACAAAAAATTCAATTCGCCATGCCTAAAAATTCTGTGATTATTTCACCCTTCTTCTTCTTCTTCCTCTTCACGGTTTAGGCTTATTTACTAGCCTGTTCCGGCTCCAAATTGCTGCTGTTTCCATCTTTTCCTTGGTCTTCCCAAACTTCTTCTTCCTCGTGGTGAATAGTTGTATGCTGCTTTTGGTATTCTATTCTCAGTCATCCTTGCCGAGTGTTCTTTCCAGTTTGTTCTGTAATTCACTATTGTTGTGTTCAATTCCTCTACTTTTAGTTGTTGTCTTATTTGTGTGTTATGTTTTTTGTCTGTTCTTTGATATCCTGCTATTGGTCTGAGGAATCTCATTTCAGCAGCTTGTATTCTGGCAGATTGTTGTGTTGTCACTGTCCATGTTTCGGATCCATAAGTAATAATAGGCACTGCCATTGTCTTGTATAATTTCATTATAGAGTCTTTTCTAGCTTTATTTTTCAAAGTTCTTTTTAGTGTTCCTGTTATATAATTAAACTTATTTAGTTTGTTATTTATATCTGTTTCCGCTGTGTATGATATTTCGCAACCTAGGAAGTTATATCTTACCACTTGTTCTATTGGTTTATTTTCTAATATTATCTTAGTCCGAACTGGATGAGCGCCCTTGAAGGCCATTGTTTTTTATTTTTCTGATGATATTTCCATGTTGATTTTTTTTATATTCATTTAGTTTATATAGCATTCTTTGTAGTTCATCCTCTGTTTTTGCTATTAAAATCTGGTCATCTGCAAAGGCTACTGTTTTTATTACTATATTTCCTAAGTTAATTCCCCCAGTCGTCATTTGCTTCCATGATCTTATCATGTCGTCAAAATAAATGTTAAAAAGAGTGGTTGATAGTGGACAACCTTGTCTAACTCCTCCTGTTATATGTATTGGTTCTCGTTGATTTATTTTTATTTTTGTTTTCTTATACATTTTCTTAATTACTGCCATCAAATGTAGTGGGAGCAACGACCACACTGGAAGCTGCAAACGCGGAAGACCACAACTGCAGACACGGCGGAGATAGAAATATGTAAACGGCGAAAATGGCGGAAGTGGCAACCCAATCTCTGGGGATGAAATAAGAGAGCCAGCTCAGGGAAACAAGAGTGAAGTCCTCAACGGCAGAAGGCGGAAGAGGCAACCCTCCTTGTGGGGATAAAACACAAGGAAGCAAGTCCAAAGGCTTTAAGGAGGCAGCCCCTCCAAAGAACTAACCCTGCAGAACGTTGTAGCGTACTCAGGGGACACTTTAAAATACTTACAAGCTCCAAAGTGATATTTCACTATTAATCTTTATATTTCCTCTCCAATAACGCTGTAGTTCTTTTTCCCGAAATATATTGACGTTAATTTAAAAAATAAAGATAGTATTTTGTATTTTTGATTTGTTCGTTTGTACCCGGAAGGTATACAGTCTAAAAAAAATTGAACCCCCCTTAATCCATTGCTGGCTACGCCCATGACCGTTATTTTAACATAGTTCTAATAATGGATACTATTATAATGATATTGTGAAAAGAAAAATTAATGTCTGATAGAGGAATCGAACGGGACACGCCGTAGCGTAGTGGTTAAGGCACTGAGCTACAAGCCGGAGGGTCGAGGGTTCAAGTCCCATTGGGGTCAGGATTTTTAAACTGATCCAAACCCTCTGGCGGCACTATGGCCCTGGGGTCGACTCAGCCTCTAACTGAAATGAGTACCAGACGCTTGTTCTGGGGGTAAAGGCGGCCGTCACGCAGGGCTGACAACCCGGCTGACATGAAGTGCCGATTGTCTAGAAAAAGTGGGAGCCTTAACCTCCTACTACCCCAAGGGCCTCCGGGCCTGTTGTGGGATCACTTTACTTTACTTACAGGAATCGAACCGTGGACCTCTCGTTTTCCGTACGAGTGGTATAGTGATCTGCACACTCGTACGGAGAACGAGAGGTCCACGGTTCGATTCCTGGTTCAGACATTAATTGTTCTTTTCACAATATCATTATAATATTAGGCTAGGTTTGTATTCTAAAATATTAATTAAATGTAAAAACTGTGAAAACAGTAGTAGCACTAGGACATCAGAATGCACTAGGCATACATATTATGACATGAATCTAAGACTAGTTTATGGTCTACGGTGCATAGGTAAAGGTAAAAAAGTAGTGAACTCCTATGTGGTATGCTAAACCTTTCCCCTCCACCTACTAAATTCAATGACTATACTGATTTCGTAGAAAGAAATCTTAGGAGCATTTCAAATTGGTCCAAGGTAAGTGCTGCTCATGAAGCCAAGGAAGTGAATGTTAATGGAGATCCTACTGTAGTTGTGGATGACTCTTGGCAACGTCGTGGTTTCTCATCACATCATGGTGTTGTTGCTGCCACTTCAATTGAAACAGGCAAAGTACTGGACGTGGAAGTAGTTTCAAACTATTGTAAAGGTTGCAGCACTGGTAATGAAGGGCACAAATGTGTTAATAACTATGAGGGGTCAGGTGGAAGTATGGAGGCAGAGGGTGCAAAGAGAATTTCTCATCGTTCTCTTGGTGTTCATGGTGTTTGCTATGTTAGGTACTTGGGTGATGGGGATACCAAGACGTACAAGACTGTGTGTGATAGTAAGCCATATGGGGACCAAGTAACACCTGAAAAGTTCAAATGCATAGGTCACATACAGAAAAATATGGGTACACGATTGCACAAAAAGAAGAAGGAAATGAAAGGAAAAAAACTGAGTGATGGGAAAACTCTTGCAGGTGATGGCCGGCTAACTGATACTGTCATTGACAAATTGCAGACTTACTATGGATTAGCAATGAGGCGTAATTTACATAGTGTTGAAGCAATGACTAAAGCAGTGTGGTCATCATATTACCATACTTGTTCTACAGATGTCAAACCTCAGCACCATCTCTGCCCCAAGGAACCTGACACCAGGTGTGGTTTTCACAAGGCACAAGCATTAAATGAGGTGTATAGACATAAAAATTCACTTCCTCAAGCTGTGATGGATGTCATCAAGCCAATATATACAGAACTAAGTGATGTTAATCTTCTTAAGAAATGTCTACATGGCCAGACACAAAATCAAAATGAAAGTTTTAACAAGTGCGTGTGCCGAAGACAGTGTTTGTGGACCAAGCAATGATCTGGGTAGGTGTGCATGATGCTGTCCTAACATTTAATAATGGGACTGTGTGTAGATTGCTGGTATTTAGTGAAATGAGGTTAAAGCATGGTGTAAATACAGAAAAAGCACTCTGTCGCGTCGATAATGAGCGTATTTACCATGATGAACGAGCTGCTCAACAGTCCACAAAGCAAGCCAGGACAAGAAGGAGGAATGCTGAAAGAGTCTCTGAATAAAGACTCTGATGATTATGGCCCTGGCATGCATTGAAGTAAGTCAGATTAGTGTTGTAAATTTTTAAGTTCAATTTTCTCAATGTTACATTTTGGGATATGCATGTACCTTTTTCTCAGGAACCATTTAGGATAGAAACCTGAAATTTTCAACATTTATCTAATATATTATAATGACTTTTGTGTGCCTAAATCATAACCCTAACTTATAAATTATGGAAATTACCTATTTTTTTGGAATGTGAAATTTGAGAACATTTTTTTCTTCTCTTTTTTCTCTTAAGTGGTATTTTTAAATCATGTTCTAGAAGACATATCCTTCTGGTTTTGGCACCGAGAAGAGATAATTAAAAATACAACCTGCATAAAAATTTTTAATACTGTACTGTGAGCGGTTACTACAGAAAATGTACATGAAGCCACCCATGTTTTTTTAATAAAGAAAATTAAATTCTCCTACATTATAATTTTTTTGTAAAATCAGGTTTAGAGGTATTAACACATTATATTCACCACATAACTGCACAATGGTAATATGATAATATACATCTCACATAGGTTTCATGAAAATTCATTTAGTAGTTCCTGAGATATGAATGATTAATTGTGCCTAAGTGTAAATCCTATACGCCCATACTACCTTGTCCCCTTAAGCTAGCGAACCTTTTCCTGTGTAAATATGAATACAAAGGAGCTTTGGCTCCATAGCAAAATGCTTTGTAAATAAGTTTCTTCCTCAAAATGTCTTTTCGAGAGAGGATTTGTAGACAAGTCTGTGGACAATGAACTCGACACAGAATATTTACAACTGGAGTTACACTATAATCAATTGAGTTGGTGTTTACTTGATGAAAATCCATATTTATTAATTAAATAAAAATAAAACTACGTTTTATTTTTATTTAATTAATAAGGAATTATACTATGATTACTCAAAATTCTGAAAGTTGAAATTGTTTACTAGTTAAAATCCAAGTGTGATTATCCACTTAAAATTAACAGTTGCGGCCCACACCATGTTTACAACTAGGGGGATGCTGTATAAAAAAATGGGGAAGAGACTAATTAAAGGTAGATTGGCAACCTTGCATCTTGCAGAAAGCGTCAACTATGGTGACGTCACAACAAGAAACAAATTAAAGATATACCCTTTTTATATATGTAATGTGTTGTAACCAATCATAAAATATATGCACCCATATGTATGAACCAATAAGAATGAATTGTAACGACTTCTATAGCGATCTGACTGGGATACTGAAACATTCCTATATAACCTAGACGCGTCCCAAAATTACTAGTCTCCCAGCTAGTGAAGGGAGAGCATCGATTACGACTCGTTTGACTGCGGGAAACAATAACCGCGATGTATTCAAGTATATAAAATATATCTACTAGTCGAGGAGAACGGAAATTAGCATAAGTTCCACTTGATCAGTAAATTAATTAAGTTATCTAAGTGATTGAATATTTAAACTACAACATTGAACGGAAGTGACGAACTATACGATTATAAGCACGCGAGATAGGACAATAATAACATTGAATTGCATTATCTCCGGTAGATATAAAATTATTCTTCGGCATTCTACTGGTAGATCGCAATTAGGAGCACGGCAACAAGGAATGTATAAAAGTGTGTGAAGTGACTTAAACACAAAATAAACTCAGAGATCTTGAACATTAATATTATTGATGAACGAATTCTGCCCCTACTACCTACCATCGCCCACCTACATTCATAATGACTTGTCCGGAGCAACCCAAATTCCTTAAGAACTACAATCCTTATGAACCTAAATATTTTCAAACCCTAAGCAGAAACCCAACTGCTCCATTATGAATATCGTGATGGGGGGAAAAGTATTGAATTCTCTTATTTATTAAAGGTAAAGTGATCCCACTACAGACCTCAGGAGGCCCTTGTGGTAGTAGGAGGTTTAGGCTCCAAATTTTTCTGGACAAACTGCACAATCTGGACAATCAGTCTCGTTGTCAACTCTGCGTGCTGGTTTTCTTTACCCGCAGAACAACGTCTGGTACTCATTTCCGTTAGAGGCTGAGTCGACCCCAGAAGGTTTGGGTAAGTTTAAAAATCCTGACCCCCACCGGGACTCGAACCCTCGACCATCCGGCTTATAACGGTGCCTTAACCCCTACGCTATTATTCTACCAGTTATATTATATGGGTGCGAAACATGGACTCTTACTTTAAGGGAGGAAAGGAGATTACGGGTATTTGAGAATAAAGTTCTTAGGAAAATTTTTGGACCAAAGAGAGATGAACAGACAGGTGAATGGAGAAGACTTACATAACAATGAACTACATGGTCTTTATAGGAAGCCAGATATAATAAGAACAGTTAAGTCTCGTAGACTGCGATGGGCAGGACATGTTGCGCGTATGGGGAATGAAAGACGTGCATGGAAACTTCTTGTAGGAAAGCCAGAAGGAAAACGCCCAGTTGGTAGACCAAGAATGAGGTGGAAGAAAACATTAACTATGATTTGAGGGAAGTAGATTATACAGGGAATGATTGGAAAGCATTGGCTCAGGATAGGGATGTATGGAGAGCTTATGTCCGCGCGGCCATGAACCTACGGGTTCGATAGTGCCAGTGAGTAAGTAAGTAAGTAACCCCTACGCTACAGGGTTCCCCATCTTTATTTATTACAGGAATAGAATGATATGGCCATTTTACCATTTTCATGTAATTTAGTTTCTCCACAGCTAACCATTGCTCCAACCAAAGGTGTATCGCCAATTCATATTCATATCTCCTGCTATTAATATAAAATAAATCGGATTG
Organism: Diploptera punctata; assembly: GCA_030220185.1. Lineage (NCBI taxonomy): Eukaryota > Metazoa > Arthropoda > Insecta > Blattodea > Blaberidae > Diploptera > Diploptera punctata. The sequence goes on along the minus strand of JASPKZ010006460.1, from coordinate 158,226 downwards.
ACTTTCTTTAATGTCGATTGTATTTGATCATAAAATTTCTCAGCATCGTTTCTCCTACCTTCTTCAGAAGACTATACAGCTATTAATGTAATATAGCCCCAGTAGTATATATATGTGTGTGTTTTCAATTCTCTCATTTACAAAGTCGTAACTAAGTATTTTATTTTTCCAATTATTATTTATAAGAATCTCAATTCCTGTTGCAGCTCTACTTGTTGCAGGTACTCCACTGTAAAGTACGAAGGCAAGTGCTACAATTCCTTATTCAGGTTCTTTATGTGTAGGTCTCAGTGTGTACCTGACTCAGATTTTTAATATGTTCGTAATTCCAAGTCTCTTATTCGTATTCATTATATGAGAAACCTTACACTGAAATACATCGCGAGAGATTGGTTGATTACCGGCTCCACGCAAGGTAGAAGAATGGTGGGATTGTCACCTTGAAGCGTTTCTTCAAACCTGCTTGTGTACTATCCCCAATAAGCAGGTTGCCCCTTCCGTTTGCATCGATTTGTACATTGATCCAACCGTTGAGGTCTTCACCCATATCCCTGGACAGGGACTTTCATTACACCCTGTGAGAGAGGATCTCTGACAGAACTTATTCACTATAATCAATATCGTGTCCACTCCCGCGACTAAGATGCGCCTGCCAAGAATTACCAGTTATATATAGTTTTACAGAAAACCTGCATATAGTAGGCAGGACTAATATGTAATTAAGGCTAAAGAAAGAATATTTGCATATGGAAACTAATTACTTTTGATTATAGTACCCCCCCCCCACACACACACTTTCTTAGTAGTATGTCGATTTTTCGTCTTTTGAAATTAGTTGTTTCTAAAACACCTCCGCTAGCTTTATTTTTTTCACTAGTCTTACATTTATCTTTATTATTATTTTCATTTATTTATTTTTGTTTACGTTATTTGTATGATATTCCCTAAGGTTTTAATTATTAATTTACTGTGTTCAATTAGTAGATTTAACGTATTTAGGAAATATGAACGTGTCTTAATAAATAATTATATATTTTGTTTATAGGGATTTTTTAATTTGCTGCATATTGGCCCTAATGCCTTTGTATAAAAACTGTTTGTAAAATGCGCCATTATAAAATTACTTTCGATTAAACATTCGAAAATATCTGCCATCTATCGGAAGAACGTTGCAATAGATCAATTCGCAGAACTTAATAATAGATGGCGCTGTACAACTACGTATGAAATAGAGTAAATGTAAGAGTATTATCCCTGGTATTATCAATGTGACCGTTCTTCCGTTGTCGCCATTGCAAATAAAAGGTTAGGTATGTAAGAATTATTTATCTTATTTTATCTTTCTCATCCGTTCTGTAGTCTTTTATAAATATAGAAGGAATAATTTTAATTTATAATATATTATATTTACAATTATTTTTTTTGTAATATTTGTGTACATTCAACAGAAAATGTATAAATTAAATTTGTTCTTGTAGACCGCTACGGTAATCATTCTGGTTATTGATTATTATTTATTCTGTAATCTAGATCGTAGTATTTATGTATTTTTAATAATTTTAAGCCAAAATATGTATTTATTATAGTGCTTTTTCTTTTAAATTGAGAATTATCAATTTGAAGCTTTGACATGTGCTCTGTACCGAGTTTGTGTTAATATTTTTTTTTTCAAAATGTATTATTTCCATTTCAGTTTTAAAAGCATGAATTGTTTAGGGATTAACATCTGGTACTTGAGTTTTGTAACTTATATTCCTTGTACTCATAACCAATTTGTAATCATAAATGCAGTTAGAATTGAAGGATAGTTTTACAGAAATTGATTAAATATAGTAGGGGTCAACTTTAGATTGTGACAATGATTTTTCCATGCACATTACGACACTATTGCACTATATTACGATTTTTTAATAACATTTCGAAGCATTTTAAACATTTTGCAACGATTCTTAAAACATTTTACGATTATTAAATATGTGCAAATTGGGGAAAAGCCGGGTGTGATGTAGGTTATATGCCGGTCACAATTCTACACTTACATTCTTATGCCACTGATGCACTAAACACTTGTAAACACGTTTTGTACTGTTTTAAACATTTTGCATCGATCTTCAAGCTTTCTTTACAATATTTGGATATGCTACACTTCGGGTCGCAAGAAAATTCTTCTAAGTTCTATAGAAGCGCATGTGCTAGTGCTCCAATTATCCCAGGTAGATAAATGCAACGGATGTGGTTGGTTTTATGTCTCACATTTCCACACTTACATTCTTATGCCACTGATGCACTAAACACTTGTAAACACGTTTTGTACTGTTTTAAACATTTTGCAATGATCTTCAAGCTTTCTTCACAATATTTTATATTTATAGGATATGATTTCCTTTAGGTCGGTAGAAAATTTTTCTAAGTTCTATAGAATCGCAGTGCGCATGCACTAGTGCTCCAATTATCCCAGGTAGATAAATGCAGCCTCCAGCAGTTGGCGGTGTATATATGTGAAATCAGTATGACCAACATTGACACAAAATTCCCAGAACTTGTCTAAAAATGTATAATTTATTTTACGTATCAAATCACTTTTAAAAAGCAAGGAACCTAAAAGCTAACCAAACCTAATCAATTACTGTAACACAAATCGGATATGCTTTCCTTCGGGTCGCACGAAAATTTTTCTAAGTTCTATAGAATCGCAGTGCACATGCGCTAGTGCTCCAATTATCCCAGGTAGATAAATGCAACCTCCAGCAGTTGGCGGTATATATATGTGAAATCAGTATGACCAACATTGACACAAAATTCCCAGAACTTGTCTAAAAATGTATAATTTATTTTATGTATCAAATCACTTTTAAGAAGCAAGGAACCTAAAAGCTAACCAAACCTAAATCAATTACTCTAACGTAGGTGAAATCCAGGGAATGTGGAATCACATTTAAAAAGCAAGTTCGGGTTGTTAATGGTGGCAACGCTGGAACAACATAGGAAGTGGAGGGAAAATAACAAAGAGTAGGAAGTAAGCAATGTAGCACGACCGTGTTTTACGCAAATATATAAATATGAAAAAAAACTCGTTGCAACATTGGAAGATGTTTAAAATGTGTTTAAAAGTGTTGCAAAATGTTTTAAAAGTGTTTAGTGCATCAGTGGAATAAGATATTAAATTGAAAAATTCTTGCGACCTGAAGGAAAGCACAGCCAATATAAAAAAAAGATTGTTGCAACATTGGAAGATGTTTAAAATGTGTTTAAAAGTGTTGCTAAATGTTTTAAACGTGTAAAAGTGTTTAGTGCATCAGTGGAATAAGATATTAAATTGAACACTTTTTGCGACCTGAACCCTACAACAGCCCAATATTTTATATTTATATATGGAAAAAGTCGGTTATATGTCTCAGACGAATTCTTAAGTTCCATAGAATCGCAGTGCGCATGCACGAGTTGCTGTAATGGTTAATATAGCCTCCAGTAGATGGCTCTGCAGTCTGCATTACCAACTTTGGGAATAAATTTCCAAATGCAAAAAAAATGGACGTTAACTAACTTGCCATTTTCTAACTAAAGAAAACAATTTACATGCATATTTCCGAAATGCTTAAAAAAAAATGGACGTAAACCAACTTCCCATTTCCTAACGTAACAAAGCAATTTACATGCGTACTATTTAATGAACTTACTTACTTACTTACTCACTGGCACTATCGAACCCGTGGGTTCATGGCCGCGCGGACATAAGCTCTCCATTCCCTATCCTGAGCTAATGATTTCCAATCATTTCCTTTATAATCTACTTCCCTCAAATCATAGTTAATGTTGTTCTCCCACCTCATTCTTGGTCTACCAACTCGGCGTTTTCCTTCTGGCTTTCCTACAAGAAGCTTCCATGCTCGTCTTTCATTCCCCATATGCGCAACATGTCCTGCCCATCGCAGTCTACGGGACTTAACTGTTCTTATTATATCTGGATTCCTATAAAGACCATGTAGTTCATTGTTATGTAGTCTTCTCCATTAACCTGTCTGTTCATCTCTCTTTGGTCCAAAAATTTTCCTAAGAACTTTATTCTCAAATACTCGTAATCTCATTTCCTCCCTTAAAGTAAGAGTCCATGTTTCGCACCCATATAATATAACTGGTAGAATAATAGTTTTATATATTTTCAGCTTAACGTTTTTTGAAAGGAGTTGGGACATCAAAAGTCTCTGCAATGCATAATAGCATGCATTTCCAGAATTGAGCCTATGTTTAATTTCTTTGTGCATCTCATTCCTATTTGTGATTATTGTTCCTAGGTATTTGAATTCAGCCAATTCCTCAAAATTTCCCTCATTTGTCATTAGCTGTCCATTCCATTATATAATGTATTTCTACGTGTGACCATATATTTAGTTTTACTGATATTTACTTCCAGTCCTAATTTCTTAGTGTTACTCAATAGTGTGTGCGTGTTGGCCTTTAGTATCTCCTCGCTATCGGCCAGTAGTACCACATCATCAGCATAAACTAACAGCTTATTAATACCATTCAGTTGTAAGCCTTCCTTATTCTCTAAAGATTTAATGGCATGCTCTAGTACAAAATTAAATAGTAGAGGAGATAGTGCATCTCCTTGCTTCAACCCATTCTGGATTTCAAAAGTGTCTGAAAACTGTTTGCCTACACGCACCCTACTCGTTGAGCCATTTAGACACATTCGTATAAGTCTAACTAACTTTTTGGGAATTCCGAACTCCAGCAGGATACTATATAACTTCTCCCTCTTAATTGAATCATATGCTTTTTTGAAGTCTACATATAGTTGATGTACAGTACCATTATATTCCCATTTCTTTTCTAAAATCTGTCTTATACTAAAAATCTGATCTGTTGTAGACCTGTTTCTTCTACTAAACGCACATTGATGATCTCCTAGAATGTCATCAATATAGGGAGCAAGTCTGCTTACTAATATATTTGTTAGAATTTTGTACGAAGTTGAAAGTAATGAGATGCCCCTATAGTTGTTGCAATCAGTTTTATCTCCTTTCTTATAAATTGGTACGATAATTGATTCCTTCCATTCATCTGGAAGAGCTTCTTTTTCCCAAATCATACTAAGCAACCAGCGTATCTTGTCCATCAATTTTTCTCCCCCTGATTTTATCAGTTCTGCTGGGATCTCATCTGAACCTGATGCTTTATACATCTTCAATTTTTCAATTGCCATTTCAACCTCTAATGCACTTGGCTCTGCGACTAGCATTTCTGCTGTCTGTAACTTATCCTGTTGAAAGTAATGAGATGCCCCTATAGTTGTTGCAATCAGTTTTATCTCCTTTCTTATAAATTGGTACGATAATTGATTCCTTCCATTCATCTGGAAGAGCTTCTTTTTCCCAAATCATACTAAGCAACCAGCGTATCTTGTCCATCAATTTTTCTCCCCCTGATTTTATCAGTTCTGCTGGGATCTCATCTGAACCTGATGCTTTATACATCTTCAATTTTTCAATTGCCATTTCAACCTCTAATGCACTTGGCTCTGCGACTAGCATTTCTGCTGTCTGTAACTTATCCTCCTCAATGTCCTGTTCTGTATGTACATTTAATAGCTGATTAAAATAACTTTTCCATCTATTTAATATACTCTTGGAATCTGCAATCATATCCCCATTTTCATTCCGAATTATGTTTGTTCTAGCCTGAAACCCTTTCTTCTCTATACTAATTCCCTGATATAATTCTCTAATGTTCCTATTTTTTGCATTCATTTCAAGATCATTAATCTTCTCTCTCAAATATTCCCTCTTTTTATTCTGTAGTAACTTGGTGGTTTCCCGTCTAACACTACCCAATTGCTCTAAATTTACCTCATTTGGCTCGTGTAACCATTTCATTTTTGCTAGCTTTCTTTTCTTTACAATGTCGACACATTCCTCATCAAACCATTTCTTGTTTTGCCTCTTTTTTAAACAACCAATGCTTTCTGATGCTGACAATTTAATAGTATCTCTTATAGCCTCCCATTCTTTATTTATATCAGTTTCTTCTTCGTTTGCCACATTGTCATCTGAAGATTCCAGTACTTCAAATCTATTAGCAATTTTGATTTGGTATTCTAGCTGCATTTCATCATTTTTCAAGTTTTTTAATTCATATTTTACTGAATCATCTTTAGCGTTTGTTCCTCTCATAAGCGATAGCCGTTGTCTGATTTTCACCCCGACCAGATGATCTGAATTGCGGTCTGTCCCTCTAACTGATCTAACATCAATGATGCTACTGTGCCAGCGTTTATCCACTAGTACATGATCTATCTGGTTCCGAGTTTCTCCATTTGGGGACGTCCAGGTGTATTTATGAATATCCTTATGCTGAAATGTTTTGCTCTTAAGAATGAGATTCTTTGATGTGGCAAATGTGACTAATCTAACCCCGTTATCGTTACTATCTTCATGAAGACTGATTTTGCCTATTGTTGGTTTGAATATATCTTCCCGCCCCACTTTTGCATTAAAATCTCCTAAGACAATTTTCATATGATATCGTGAAAGGCTATCAAATAAGCATTCTAATTCTTCATAGAACTCATCCTTGATCTTGTCATCTTTATCTTCTGTGGGGGCATGTACATTTACAATTATAAAATCATGTCGTTTACCCTTTAGAATTATGTATGATATCCTATCACTAACAAACTTAATATCTCGGATAGCTGATAGGATCCTCCTTCTGACTAAAAAACCCGTTCCAAATGCAGGTCTTTCTGCACCCCCATAGTATAATGCAAAGCTTCCTGATTCCTGACTACCTTCTCCTGGCCACCTAACTTCCTGTAAAGCGACTATATCCAAGGGCGATTTATCCAATTCCCGCGTTAATATCTCTAATGCCCCGCTATTGTATAAAGTCCTAACATTCCATGTTCCTAGGAACATGTCCCTGTGTTTGAGCCTTTGGCATGGGTTCCCTGAAGTAGTCCCCGCCCGGAGAACCGAATGGGGGACTATTTGACCTCCGGAAAATTTTACCCCAGTAGAACCCATGTCCGCATTTCTTGACGGTTGTATTTTTACGGTGAAAGATCGTCACTCTTTCGACCAAGGTACTTATTTCGTCTGGCTTATCACCTTCGACCAGTCCGGCATGGGTAACCCTAATAAACTAATTTTATGTACACTAAATATGGTTTGAAGTTATTTTCAAATGGTGGCAACGTTGGAACAACATGGGAAAGTAATGTATCCACGATCATGTTTTACGTAAATATATAAATATAAAACGATGTGCTACACTTCGGGTCGCACAAAAAATTTTTCTAAGTTCTATAGAATCGCAGTGCGCATGCGCTAGTGCTCCAATTATCCCAGGTAGATAAATGCAACCTCCAGTAGTTGGCGGTATATGTATGAGAAATCAGTATGACCAACATTGACACAAAATTCCCAGAACTTGTCTAAAAATGTATAATTAACACGAAATGAACTAGTGGAAATATGATTTTACGTGGTAACCGTCCGACATTTTGAATTTTTCATAGAATAACAGATATGAAGAGGTAATTTATTTTACATATCAAATCACATTTAAAAAGCAAGGAACGTAAAAGCTAACCAAACCTAAATCAATTACTCTAACGTAGATGAAATCCAGGGAACGTGGAATCACATTTAAAAAGCAAGGAACCTAAAAGCTAACCAAACCTAAATCAATTACTCTAACGTAGGTGAAATCCAGGGAACGTGGAATCACATTTAAAAAGCAAGGAACCTAAAAGCTAACCAAATCTAAATCAATTACTGTAACACAAATGAATTACTCTAACGTAGGTGAAATGAAGTGTACGTGGAAATGGTTGGCAACATCTGGAGTATTTTGGGTTGTTGATTGTGGCAACACTGGAACAACATAGGAAGAGGAGGGAAAATAGCAGTAAGCAATGTAGCACGACCATGTTTTACGTAAATATATAAATATGAAAAAAAGATTGTTGTAACATTGGAAGATGTTTAAAATGTGTTTAAAAGTGTTGCAAAATGTTTTAAACGTGTTTAAAAGTGTTTAGTGCATCAGTGGAATAAGATATTAAATTGAAACATTTTTTGCGACCTGAACTGTACAACAGCCATATAAAATATTGTAAAGAAAGCTTGAAGATCATTGGAAAATGTTTAAAACAGTAAAAAACGGGTTTACAAGTGTTTAGTGCATCAGTGGCATAAGAGTGTAAGTCTAGAATTGTGAGAGACATAAAACCTACCACATCCTTATATATTTACATAAAACATGATTGTGGATACATTACTTACTTGCTACTTTCCCACGTTGTTCCAACGTTGCCACCATTTGAAAATAATTTCAAACCATATTTAGTGTTAGTGTACGTAAAATTAGTTTATAGTTTATTAAATAGTACGCATGTAAATTGTTTTGTTAGGTTAGGAAATGGGAAGTTGGTTTAAGTCCATTTTTTTAGGCATTTGGGAATAAATAATATGCATGTAAATTGTTTTCTTTAGTTAGGAAATGGCAAGTTAGTTTACGTCCATTTTTTGGGTGTAGTCGGTTTGGTGCCTGTCACAATTCTACATGTACATTCTTATGCCACTGATGCACTAAACACTTGTAAATACGTTTTGTACTGGTTTAAACATTTTGCAACAATCTTCAAGCTTTCTTTACAATATTTTATATTTATATATTTATGTAAAACATGATCGTGGATACATTATTTGCTTGCTACTTTCCCATGTTGTTCCAACGTTGCCACCATTTGAAAATAATTTCAAACCATATTTAGTGTTAGTGTACGTAAAATTAGTTTATAGTTCATTAAATGGTACGCATGTAAATTGTTTTCTTTAGTTAGAAAATGGCAAGTTGGTTTACGTTCATTTTTTAAGCATTTCGGAACAAATAATATGCATGTAAATTGTTTTCTTTAGTTAGAAAATGGCAAGTTAGTTAACATCCATTTTTTTTTGCATTTGGAAATTTATTCCCAAAGTTGGTAATGCCGACTGCAGAGCCATCTACCGGAGGCTATATTAACCATTACAGCAACTCGCGCATGCGCACTGCGATTCTGTGGAACTTACAAGAATTCGTCTGAGACATATAACCTACTTTTTTCCATTTTTTTTTTGCATTTGGGAATCCATTCCCAAAGCTGGTAACGCCGACTGCAGAGCCAACTACTTGAGGGGTATGATGTACAAACCGTCACACAAAATTTTCAATCTTATTTCTTATGCCACTGATGCACTAAACATGTTTAAAACATTTTGCAACACTTTTAAACATCTTCCAATGTTGCAACGATCTTTTTTTTTATATTTATATATTTACATAAAACATGATCGTGCTACATTGCTTACTTGCTACTTTCTGTTATTTTCCCTCCTCTTCCTTTGTTGTTCCAATGTTGCCAACATCACTTCCACGTTCCCTGGATTTCACCTACGTTAGAGTAATTGATTTGTGTTACAGTATTGATACGTAAAATAAATTCTCTCTTCATATCTGTTATTCTATGAAAAATTCAAAATGTCGTACGGTTACCACGTAAAATCATATTTCCACTAGTTCATTTCGTGTTAATTATACATATTTAGACAAGTTCTTGGAATTTTGTGTCACAAAAAAAAAATCCACATTGGTCATAGCCTGATATCACATACATATACCGCCAACTGCTGGAGGTTGCATTTACCTTTCTGGGATTACATGAAGCACTAGCGCATGCGCACCTGGATTCTATAGAACTTAGAAGAATTTATGTGCAACGGTAAGCACACCTTATCCTACTGGAGGCTATATTAACCATTACAGCAACTCATACTGCGATTCTGTGGAACTAAGAAGAATTCGTGTCCGCCATATAACTGTTTTAGGTGAGGTAGGTTATATGCCCATCACAATTCTACACTTACGTTCTTATGCCACTGATGCACTAAACACTTGTAAACACGTTTTGTACTGTTTTAAACAATTTGCAACGATCTTCAAGCTTTCTTTACAATATTTTATATTTATATATTTACTAAAACATGATCGTGGATACATTACTTACTTGCTACTTTCCCATGTTGTTCCAACATTGCAACCATTTGAAAATAATTTCAAACCATATTTAGTGTTAGTGTACGTAAAATTAGTTTATAGTTTATTAAATAGTACGCATGTAAATTGTTTTGTTACATTAGAAAATGGGAAGTTGGTTTACGTCCATTTTTTTAAGCATTTGGGAATAAATAATATGCATGTAAATTGTTTTCTTTAGTTAGGAAATGGCAAGTTAGTTAACGTCCATTTTTTTTGCATTTGAAAATTTATTCCCAAAGTTGGTAATGCCGACTGCAGAGCCATCTACCGGAGGCTATATTAACCATTACAACAACTCGCGCATGCGCACTGCGATTCTGTGGAACTTAGAAGATTTCATCTCTGGCATAAACCAGATTTTTTCCCTAATTTTACGTGCACTAACACTAAATTTGGTTTGAAATTATTTTTAAATGGTTGCAATGTTGGAACAACATGGGAAAGTAGCAAGTAATTAATGTATCCACGATCATGTTTTACGTAAATATATAAATATAAAATATTTTAAAGAAAGCTTGAAGATTGTTGCAAAATGTTTAAAACAGTACAAAATGTGTTTACATGTATTTAGTGCATCAGTGGCATAAGAATGTAAGTGTAGAATTATGACCGGCATATAACCTACCTCACCCGCAAATTGTATTTATCTCAAGAATCGCATGCGCGAACACTTAATGTAACTTCCATCAGATGATACGAATAAGGTGTATAAACCGTCGCACATGAATTCTTCTAAGTTCTGTAGAATCGCAGTGCACTTGCAGGAGTTGCTGTAATGGTTACTTCCGGTAGGTGGCGCTGAAGTCGGCGTGGCCAACTTTTGGGAATAAATTCCCAAATGCTAAAAAAAATGGACGTAAACTAACTTCCCATTTCCTAACCTAACAAAACAGTTTACGTGCATATTATTTATTTCTAAATGCAAAAAAAAATGGACATAAACTAACTTCCCATTTCCTAACCAAACAAACAATTTGCATGCATATTATTTAACAAACTATAAATTAATTTTACGTGCACTAACACTAAATATGCTTTTGAATTATTTTTAAATGTTGGTAACTGCAATGTGAGAGTCTCCTAGCGGATGTTGAAGCATTTCCGTGCCTGTAGAACTCGATGTACAATATTCGCGTAATTTAGAAATATTTAAAAATCATAAGAAATGTTTATAAAATGGTTCCAAAGTGTTCAAAATAGTACCATACGTTATTATAAATGGTTGAAAAGTGTTTAGTGCATCAGTGGCATAAGAATATTACATGGAAAATTGTGTGCGACGGTTTATATGCCACAGCCCGACATTCGCATTTAATTCCGAACGTAGTGGTTAAGGCACTGAGCTACAAGCCGGAGGGTCGAGGGTTCAAGTCCCGTTGGGGTCAGGATTTTTAAACTGACCCAAACCCTCTTGCGGCACTATGGCCCTGGGGTCGACTCAGCCTCTAATGGAAATGAGTACCAGACGCTTGTTCTGGGGGTAAAGGCGACCGTCACGCAGGGCTGACAACCCGGCTGACATCGAGTGCCGATTGTCTAGAAAAAGTAGGAGCCTTAACCTCCTACTACCCCAAAGGCCTCCCGAGGCCTGTCGTGGGACTACTTTACTTTTACTTTACTTAGGTATGGAAGGGAGAAGGGAAAAAGTACACTATTTGTCGATCACTTCCATGAATTCTTCTAGTTCTACAGAATCGCAGTGTGCGAGTTGCTTTAATGCATAATCTAGCTTCTGTTAGATGGCTCTGAAATCGGAGTTACCAACTTCTGGAATAAATTCCCAAACTTTTTTGGCTGTTTCCATTAAGCGCAGTGAGAAATTTTTCTAAGTCCGAGGCAGACACCATGCACATGCACCAACAGGGTTTCATTTTCAAATTATTTCCCACAATATTCCATAGAGTAAACCGCTTTGCATTTGTTTGCGCATGCGCATGGTGTCTGCCTGGGACTTAGAAAAAATTCTCACTGCGTTTAATGGAAAGATTATCCTTCTACAGAATCACTGTGCGCATGCAGGAGTTGCTGTAATGGTTAATGTAGCTTCCAGTAGGTGGCTCTGAACTCGGCATTACCAACTTTGGGATTACATTCCCAAATGCTAAAAAAATGGACGTAAACTAACTACCCATTTCCTAACCTAACAAAACAAATTACATGTAGGCCTATATTAATTAATAAACTATAAACTAATTTTAGGAACAACTGCACTTAAACTAGCGTGAAATAAATTCGAAGTCCTATAGAACAACAGTGCACATGCGCCAGAGTTTATAGAACCAGCGATAACCCACAATCGAACCACATATCAATTATCATCCTCGATTACTATCCGTCGCTATGAAATTTAAATGACCAATCTTTGCAATAAATCCCCATATCTATGTTAAAAAAATATATCAATAATATTAAAATTGCCAACTGTTTATTAAAAATGGGCGTCACTTATCACTAACGCTGATCCAACCAGTGATAACCCAAAACAGCGATAGAAAAATCATAGGCTAAGTAATATACTCTGTGGAGAAAATAGCAGTTAGCATCACAATATTGTCTAACAGTGTCTTAATATTGTGATTTGCATATTTAAATAAATACTTCAAAATTGTCTAATAATATTATATAAAATTCTTTGAAAAGTTTAAAATATTAAATAATGTTAGCAAATGCAGAAAAAGAGCTATAGTTTACAACAATATAACTGAAGCGCTAGTAGAAGTGCAGTTGAGCCCTAATTTTATTTACTCTAACTTGTCCCATTGAAATCTAACAAAATGAAGTTAATTTTTAAAATATTAATTATTTATTAATTGCAAATATTGGTAACACCGATTGGAGAGCCATATAGCGGAAGTCACATTAAGCATTTGTGAGTCTGTAGAACTCGATTCACAATATTCGCATAATTATATAAATATTTTCAATATTTAAAAATCGTAAGAAATGTATAAAATGGATCAAAAATGGTTTAATGTAGTACAAAACTTGTTTAAAAGTGTGTAGTGCAACAGTAGTATAAGGATGTATGGAAAATTGTGCAAGGCAAACAGTATACCTACCTCAGCCTAGAATTGTTCTAAAATGTTTAAAATATTATGAAACGTTTATTACTAGGGCCCGGATACAATCACTTATGTCGTTCTTCCAGAATATAGAACTGAGTTTTGTATTTCGTGTAGTGCCATTAACTCAAAATCTGCATTTTTTAGTTATCTTATTCTTCTTGCAAATGAGTGATATATATGTACAGGGAATCCATTTTAAGAGGAAACCTCACATCATTTTGCCGCTGTGAGCAGTACAATCACAGTGTGGGAGACAAGTTGTACACAACATCCCAGCGGTTAGATGCTTCAGTAAATTGTAGTGGGATGCATGTCGCTTGTTATGTGTTACATAAGAAAGTAATCGAAAATGAAGTATATGGCTGAACAGCGGATTTATTTGGTCAAATGTTACTCATTGAGAAATAACCATAGATTGCGCATTCAGAGATTTTCTCAAAAATATCCTGACTGTACTATTCCTACAAAATCGTGCCTTTTGAAGTTGATGGAAAAGTTGCATACAACAGGTTCAGTTTGTGACGTACCGAAAAAGCATGAAATGTACGTTTTAACAATAGAGAAATTCGGATGTGATTAGAAGTAAGTCCTAGAAAATCAGTAAAATGTTTGGTGCAGGAAACTAACATATCCTAGGTCAGTCCACAAAGCAACCAAACTGCTGAAATTTCGACCTTATGGTTGGTTGGTATCTAATGTCGAACACTTGATAATGAAATCGTTCGCTCTCTTGCACTCCAATATTTAGTAGAAAACATGTTTGTTTTGGAGTACAATAAACTAGTTGTAACCGTTTAGTAGTAGGCACCACATGTGGTGGTTACATCACCCATAGAGAGAAAGTAGGTATAGGAAGAAAGGAGAAATGAACCCCTAGGCCTCGAATACTCTAATACCATCAGGGTCGAAAGAAACAAGAGGTCAGTCAAGGGAGACTGGATAGAAAAGTTGAAAGAGGGAATTGGTATGGGAAGGAGAAGTAATACCAATTCGGTCAAAAAAGAAAAACTCACCAAGCTGACCAGTGCTTGTTGGTGAGTAGCCCTTCCCTTTCGTTCATCATTCATAAGCATGATTACTAACAGCTGCACCACGAGAAGGTGAGGGATTGGACACTAGGTTACTGTCCAGGTCAGAAAGGTTTGTGCAGGAATTTAAACAGGCAGATTTTGCCATAAGGATAAGTTTCTGTAATTGGTTTCTTGAAAGTGTGTATAATGGAATTTTGGATCCAAATCTAATGTTTATGTCTCACGAGGCATGGTTCCATCTTTTGGGACATGTAAATTCCTAAAATATGCGAATATGGAGTACTGAGAACCTCCATATTATACAGGAAGTGCCTTTGCATCACATTAAAATAGGGGTTTGGTATGCAGTAAGCACATGACTGATAATTGGGACTATATTTTAAAAAAAAACATGTAAACTCAGCTGTTTTATGTGACAACAATGTTGCATCCATTTCTTAATGAATTAACACAGGAAGAAAAGTATTTTGGATATTTTCAACAGGACAATGCCACAGCACATACTGCTCATAATTCTATAGGAACTTTATGTGAAGTTTTTGATGACAGGAACAGAGGTTTATGGCCCCCTAGATTAGCGGACCTAACTTACTGTGATTATCTTTGGGGAAAAGTTTACTGAAATAATCCTCATACCGTAGAAGAACTTAAGGTCGAAATAACACGTGCAATGCAGTCTATTACCAAAGCAGAATTACAGAAAGTGGCAGATAATTTGTTTAAACGATGTGAGGCATGTCTTCCTGCAGATGGGAGTCATTTTCAACAGTATCTCAAATAAATGGTGAAGTAATAAGCCTCTATGCATAGGCATATTTTTTATAGTAATCTACATTAGTTATTTGTATTTTGTAGCTTTTACTGCCTTCATTTGCTGGTAGTAACAGAACACCAGTGCAAGCACAATAGCAGGAAAAGTGAGAGCAGCTGCAATACTGTAAAAAGGTTTCTGCTTAAAATGGATCCCCTGTATATGATCTCTTCATTTGATTATCTTGTTCCTAGTTTTACGTCATATAATTTGTATGTATGTTTGCAGGCAGTTACAATGCCAGAACTGACTGAACTGGATAAAGCCACAGCGTCCATGACAGAACCACGAGGGGATGGATCTGGTTCTGGTACAGAGTCTGACTCTGATGACACTATACCAGAACTGGAGGAACCTGGAACTGGCCAGACTGCCAGTGTGTTCCCTGGAGCAGCTGCAGCAGGTCTGCCCATGGATATGGTGAGCAAGGCCAAGCAAAGCCGTGGTGAAAAGAAAGCTCGCAAGATCATGTCCAAACTGGGACTCAAACCTGTGAGTAGTAAATAAAATTAAAACTCTTAAAAATTGCAAAACAAAATATTTTAGTTTGTCCCAGTTGTCTGTGAAGTAAGTGTAAAAAAACTAAGATCTGTGCAATTTTTGTTGATCCAATAAATGCATGGCAGGGGAGGAGCTCGATGGTTGGACAAGGGAGGGAATTATCTCATTCCAATTATAATATCGTAAACACGTTGAGGCACTACGGAGTATTTTTGCATGTGGAAGCAAGCAGAACTACATGGCATATTGACTACGCTTCAAGCAGTCTGTGTTACCAACCATCCACAGCTTGAGCTCTGCCCATCCTCTTCTTCCAATGTGCAGCTTTACTTCACAAATAGCTAAGACAGATGTTAGTAATTTTACAGATTTGATTCGTGGTACTTCCAAGATGACAACTTTTAGGAAAATTTTATATATAATAAAACTATAGGTGAAACTTGAACCTGCAGGATTCACATTTTTATAAACACTCCATGATCCACTAACCAGTTCATTTAATGTTCACATTGCACTAAATTTTTGTTTTCGGTAATGTTTCTTATTCAACATTTCAAAATAACCATCAATTTTACACTATTCTTGCTAAACCCACTGCTAAATTTGTAACAATTGTCTGTTGAAAAAATGTTGCAGTCTTGTACATTGACGTTGCTAGTTGAGAATAAAGTTAAGTGGCCTAATTTGGTTGAATAGCCAACATTGGCAAATTTTCACAGATAATTTACATTGTGATTCTTTTAAATTTATCTCACAGATTGATGTTCACATAAATAGCTATTACACTGAGCACTAATGCTAGTATGAAAAATATATTTATGTTTACTAAAACCTTCTCTAATTAAATAAAAAGCAAGCAAGTTGAACTATTTTTTTCTCATTCACAATGATGGATGATTGTTAAAACTTAGTAAAATGTAATTACTTTGGATGTATGTTGAGATTGTTTACTCTCGAATGTGTAATGTTATTGATTCTTTAAGTTGGTTCCAACATTTTATATTTCAACTTAAATTAAGGCTGGTGAGAATCGACTCTACGAAATTACCATATTTTGCTATTAATAATATAATAATTTATTTATTCTGGCAGAGTTAAGGCCATCAGGCCTTCTCTTCCACTCAATCAGCACAAGTACAAATAAATATTTGATAATATAGATGTGCAGTATACTAATTATAAAGAGTTTAAAATATATTAAATGTAGCAATGTAAATTTCATACGTAAATGACATTTTATACAATAATAATAATAGTATAAATATGATAAATTATACTAGAAACACCAATTAATATAGGTACACCCTTCGACAAAAAAATGAGTCATCTCTTGAACGCACATTTCTTCTAAGTAATACTCGGCACGGCGCTGGGTTCAAACTAGGAAACTAGTCATAATTGTGCAGTCCCTGAGCTACTGTGTTATGTGGCATGAACTGAAGACTCTTCTACGTGTCCCGATAGCTCAGCGGTAAAGCACGCGGTCACTGTTTCTGTTAATGAAGATCGCAGGTTAGCGTCTTCAATTATGCAGTTTTTTTTTGTGATATTTGTATTAAAACGTTTTATGAATTAAATACATTTTATTTCGACATTTGAATTAATCTATATTTTAAGTTCATAATTTTTTTATGCTGTTTAGGTTATAACAATGTTAAATTATATATTTTTACACGCTTTATATTAGCTTGACCTGTATCTGTCTATGTAACAAACCTGTATCTATGTAACGGAATCTTTGAACACAATTTTCATCCACTTAAAAACATTGGATCGATTTGAAACTTTTGTATACTTGTAAAGGACCCATTACAATACAATAATTTCATTTTTTTTTCTAAAATCCTGGCCAGAATCATCGGAAAATCAAAAAAATAAAAACCTGTGTAATAGGTTTCGGACTTATCGACTTTTTAGTCAATCGTTGTAAGAGCTCAGTTAGTAGAGCGGTGGACTGTAGTGGTATATAATTTCAGCAATCGATAGGTTGTTGGTTCAAATCCGGGCTGGAGGTTTTTTTTTCCAGAAAAGTATTAAGCAATTAAATTTTCATGGGATTCCGGTTTATGACAATCAATTAAACTAAAAATTAAAAAAAATAATAGTTTAAAAAACTTAAACAACACACTTTATTAGAAAACCAAACTAAAAAATAAAAAAATAATTTTAATTTCCAACACGCTTGGGGAAAAAAATCATGTCTAACACATCTAGAATAAAACTAGAGTTATCTACAAAAAAAATAATTTTACCATCAAAAGCGTTGGGTGATTTTTATGGTTTTTATGTTTTCTTCTTAGAGACTTTACTTTTACCAATATCTGTTTATTATCAAATATAAGTATTAATTGATATAGAGTACCCCATGCTTTTGATATTAAAATGATTTTTTTTAGTTTTATTCTAGATGTGTTGGAGATTATTTTTTGTTGACCACTTTAATTTTATCCCAAGCGTGTTGGAAAATCAAATTATTTTTAATTTTTTAGTTCAGTTTTCTAATAAAGCGTGTTGTTTTAGTTTGTTTAAACTATTATTTATTTTTACCTTGTATACTACCGTCTTCCTTAACTATCTAGAATTTTCGTTGATTTCATTCTAGGCCTTTCGATGCATGCTTCATCTTTTGGAGTTGTTGTAGTAGTATTGAATTAACTGTATGTCTAATAGAGGGTTTTGCTTATTAGGCACATTTTCGTTGAGAATGTTTGTATTCTTGGCCTTCTTGATAATTTCGATTTCTTGTAAAATGTTAATTTTGTGTCTGTTGTTTTCTCTGTGTATAATTTACATTGTATTATGGATATTGTTGAAACTGTGGCCGCTTTCTGAAATGTGTTTAGCGAAATTTGATTTTATGTTAAAGGAGAAGGCAAATCAAATTTCACTGTTCACCAGGTTGAATCCAATCGAAAATGTATGGGCTAAGATGAAAATAGAGGTGAACTCTAATTGGCATGCTGATGCACGAAAAACGAAAGATGGCTTATGAGCACAAATTCAAGATGCCTGGGATGCTCTAGCTGATCGTCCACGTGCCTGTAGAAATTTGATTGCATCAATGCTCCGCAGATTGAGGGCGGCAATAGATGCTGAGGATTCATACACCCGATATTGATTTTGTTTTCGTTAAAGTTTTCATTTTAGAAGATATTATTTCCTTTCTTCATTTAATTATTAGAAGGTTTTCATTTATGTGTTTTGTGTGTGTATTAAAGCCATAAAACTCAAATATAAAATGAAATATGAAACTATATTACAGGCGAAATGCTATCCTAACATTCAGTAAAAAAAAGTAGAACGGGAATCGAACCCGTGAGGTTACGAACGTAGATGTTGTGTGTTAAACCTCTCGACCATGGAAACACACAAAGGCAAGCTGTCTCTTTTATGTTACTTGAGTGTGCACTACGTTAACTAGCAAACAACACAGTACAATTACTGAAAACGTGTTAATGTGAATACGGCTTCTGTGAGTGCTCACGAAGTTCCCCTGATCGGTTGATAGAATCAAGAGATGACTCTTTTTTTTTTGTCTAAGGATGTACCTTTCACTGGGTAATGATGAAGTTGAAGTTAGAGCAAATATAAATTTAGATTTCTTTTAAAAGATGTCAATGTTAAAAAAATAATATGCTGTTAACTTTGCATTTTAAATTATTGGGATTGTTACAACTGCTACATAGCAATTACAGATTGAGTTGAACTAAAATGCTATTCATTTTTGTCAAATTGAAATTACAATTTGAGATCTGGCTACATATAAAGGGCATACAGTGTAGCATATTCACATGAAATTGATTAATGTTATTATTAGTGACTGTGCCTGTAATAAAATATTTTTATGTCTGACTATACCATAGACATTTTTCTTTGAGTATATGGTCAGGAATGGGATCAACTCAATCTCATGGAGATAATTGAATACCTGTGTGAATAAGGAAGTTCCAAAACTGAAACTTAAGTTGATGGCCTGTCATGTTAACATACGATTCCTGTACTATCTGCAATTGCTTCAGTTGTCCTCAGCTCTTTAGAATTGTTATACTATAGACTTTATTTGAAACTTATTAAAAAAATTACTAATATATTCTTTAATTTCTTAAAATTTATTGGAAAAATGTATGTGTATTAAAAATATTTTTTGAATTTTACCCATTTGTTTTGAAAACCAAGGTCTATTTGTACCATCAGGACATTCAATTAATTAATGGCAACATAATTGGTAAATTATATTTGAAGAGAAAAATTTTCGCCTAGACCGAGACTCGAACCTGGGACCCTTGGCTTTCCGGGCCAAGTGCTCTACCGACTGAGCTACCACATCATTAGAAGCCTTACTAGCTTTATAAAGTAATGTTAAATTCCCAATAAATGTCTTCTTAACTGAGAAGCTGCCATTTGCAAAGATAGAAGCAATGGTTTCAAAAGCATTTGGCGATTGAATTACAACGTATATAAGAGAAAAATTTGCGTCTAGATCGTAACTCGCCTCGGTAGCTCAGTTGGTAGAGCACTTGGCCCGGAAAGCCAAGGGTCCCAGGTTCGAGTCTCGGTCTAGGCGAAAATTTTTCTCTTCAAATATAATTTATCTTTCAGTGAGAAATGTTAAATCAATAATAAAAACATCATTAGAAGCCTTACTAGCTTTATAAAGTAATGTTAAATTCCCAATAAATGTCTTCTTAACTAAGAAGCCGCCATTTGCAAAGATAGAAGCAATGGTTTCAAAAGCATTTGGCGATAGGGAATTACAACGTATATAAGAGAAAAATTTGCATCTAGATCGTAACTCGCCTCGGTAGCTCAGTTGGTAGAGTACTTGGCCCGGAAAGCCAAGGGTCCCAGATTCGAGTCTCGGTCTAGGCGAAAATTTTTCTCTTCAAATATAATTTATCTTTCAGTGAGAAATGTTAAATCAATAATAAAAACAACAATTGGTGCTTCATTTTAAATTAATGTTGGTTCTTTTGGGATTGTACAACTAAAGAGAAAAGGATTATATACTTCAAACATATTTCCATAACTTGTCAATAATATTGTCAAAATCCTTTAGAAGACATTACACTCCATCTGCAATTATTTCTAAGGTTTTCAGGTCATTTAGAATGCAGTATTTGGCATAAATAATATTCCAAGTAATGTGAGTAGTACAAGGATCAGTCCATAAGTAATGCCTCCTTTTTTTTTTTCTTCTCTTTTAATTGTCAAAAAAAGTGAATGCAATTATTTGGCATTAAATCACAACACTGACGATTGATTTATCACTTTTCAATATAATCTTAGTCCTTTTCCACAGTTTTGGTCCAAACTTTAATAAGAGCATGTATTACATTATGGTAAAACAGGTGGTATTGCTTCCTAAGCCATTGACACATGGACAATTTCATGGTTTCTTCATCTTTGAAGTGAATCCCATGATGAACTTTCTTCAGTGGCCTAAACAGAAGTCTGATGGTGCTATAGAGGGAATGAGGCAGGACTTCCCATCCAATTTCACAATCTCTTTAGTGGTGTATTGACTGGTATGTTGTGTTGCACTGTCATGCAAAAGAACATCCCTCATAACTTCTAGCGATCTCAATGAAGACGTGCTTTAAGCTTTTTGGGGGTGCTGACATATTGAATGGAATTTATTGTACTTCCCTCCTCCAAAAATTAACCAAAATCATGCCCTCTACTTCCAAAACACTCGTTATTACTTTCCCTGCTGATCGCACAGATTTGAATTTTTCTTTCTTGGCAAGATTGTGTGATGCCATTCCATTGACTGCCCCTATGATTCATGTTAAAAAAATTAACCCAGGTCTTGTCTTCAGTAACAATTTTTCCCAGAAAATCCTCTCTCTCCAAATTTAAGCACTGAAAGAGTATGGAGCTATAGTTTTTCCTGTCTCTTTATTCTGGTCTGTTAACATTCTTGTTAGCCACCGTGAATAGACTTCTGAGTTGGAGTTTGACTGAAGATGTAAGTAAAATTATACTTTTGAAACTGTATCGTAATTTTATGAGGTGAGATGTTAAAGCATTTTCTCCAACTCGTTCATAAATGTAAATACGTCATAGTGTTACCTCCTATTTTGATTTTGATTAAACTTTGAGTACCCCAGTTGTTGAATGATCATGAGCCTTTACTGAAGGAGATGATATGATAATATAATTAATTTGTTGATGCCTGGTAGTCATCACAAATGAGCTCATCAACTTGCTGGATGTTGCAGTCACTGGCTTGCTTTTCATCAGCTAATGGCATCTGTCCTTCAGTTTCATTGCAGCAACGAATCCATCCATCTAACAATGCTGACATCATCCACTGTTGCACCACCATACACATTTTCCAGCCTTACATGAATATGAATGAATGGGCATTTCACCTTCCACATTCAAGAATTCAATCACAGAACACTGTCTAATATGTACATCAATGTCAGCCATTTTGCAAGAGGATACAGTGCTGCCACCTGTTTATTTAGGAATTGATACTGCTGTGCATTCGAAGAGCAATTATTTTCTTAGAATCCTGAAGTCAGTTTAGTTCAAGAATTAACATTGGAATAGCATTAGATGGAGCAATTGGATATTAAGAAATAAACATGTCATCTCATTTATTTAACTTTCACAGGGAAAGAACACTATGAGGTTTAATTTAATAATTAAATTAATGTTTTTATTACCTCACCTCATATCCTTTTTCTTCTATACTGCAGTTTCGGAGCTTATCTCCATCGTCAGTAGCCTCTGGTCGACCGGTGTTATGTCGTTTCTTGGCGGTTTCCTTCTTACTTCTGTCGGTGGACCGATGAACCTCTGGATTAGGTCAAAATTTGCGGGAGTTTCAAAATTCATGAGTTTTTCTTTTTTGTTTTTTTGGATGTGGATTTTTTCCCAGACTGTGAGTTCCTCACAGTCTGGGAAAAAATCCACATCCAAAAAAACAAAAAAGAAAAACTCATGAATTTTGAAACTCCCGCAAATTTTGACCTAATGAGTTCCTCACAGTCTGGGAAAAAATCCACATCCAAAAAAACAAAAAAGAAAAACTCATGAATTTTGAAACTCCCGCAAATTTTGACCTAATCCAGAGGTTCATCGGTCCACCGACAGAAGTAAGAAGGAAACCGCCAAGAAACGACATAACACCGGTCGACCAGAGGCTACTGACGATGGAGATAAGCTCCGAAACTGCAGTATAGAAGAAAAAGGATATGAGGTGTCATCTCATATTTTGTTTCTTACCTGGGATATGTTAGCGCGAACACCTATGCTGTTTTCAGTCTGAATCCAGATTGAGTTGGATTCCGGCTGAGAATGGCAATGAAGCATGTTCCAGGTAAGAAATAAATTCTTTTCAAATATACCTCATAGTATTTCTTCCTATTAATTTTGAGATTGAGGGACATTAAAGAATGTGTCATCATCCAAGGATTTGGCAACATTTTTAACATGGCATGGAGATATATTTGATGATCTGCCATTATGATTCATATTTCATAACATTTCAATACACTCTTTTGGCTCCGTGTAAGTAGCGATGCGTAAATTACAGTCTTTCACTTATTTTCAAGCTTCTATACTCTTACACTCTTAGTTACCTGGCTTCCAGATTTTAGAAGTTATCTTATTGGCACAAGATAACAGCCTGATAACAATCCCTCTCTACAGCACCTCTTCTTATCTACTTCTTTCACAGTAGCCTCTGCCTGCTCCTGCAATTTCCACCCTAAAGATATCAGAGGTTACTGCACACTTGACATTTTTTAAGGCATGCTTATACAATTACTTGTTAAATAATTATTTTTTCTCCAGAATTAATTTTTTTCTATCTCATATTTTATTCTTTAATCTAGATTAAATCAACATACATTGTAGATAATAATTGAATTTTAGATGTACCGTGTATTTATGTTCGTTGTAATTTATATATGTCCTGCGCCGTAGCCGAATGGTTAAGGCAAGATGCATGGGCCTTGTGCTGGTTCGAGTCCCCATGGGGGAAAAAAATTTCTCATGGACGGCCAGTATGGGACCGGTACCCATGGTGAGGCATTTGTGTAGCTACAATTAGTAGTGACTCCAGGTTGAGAAGACCAGCTATAATGGCTGGGGGACCAGACGTTCTGACCACGTGTCACCCATACACTGACTTATGATCGTCTACCTCTGTGATTAACACATGTGGACGTGAGGCCAGCAGCCAAGGGCTTTCTAGGCATGTTGCACTTGGAGTTTTGGAGTAATTTATATATGACTTCTTTTGTATTTTTCAATGGTCGAATGGTAGACAAGGTGTTAATTCTGCTAGGTAAAATAAAGCTATTATTGACTTAGGCTTTCACGGCTGGAGTTATTTTGATCTTGTAGAAGAGATTTCCGGGCTGTTGGCCATGGTCTTGAGGTTTGTAGTTCCCGACATTTTGCCAGAGACTGCATCCAGCATCCTCAGGGTATCAAGTCTCAAGACAACCCTTGAGGATGTCGGACGCAGTCTCTGGCGAAACGTCGGGAACTACAAACCTCAAGACTATGGCCAACTGCCCGGAAATCTTCTACAAGATCAAAGCTATTATTATTATCATCATCATCCCAAAAGTGACCAAAATTAATTTGATGTGAAGCACCAATGCGCCTATGTTACAATTATTTAATACCCTTTTTTAATTTAGAAAAAAAATATGTTCAAACTGGGACTGGAACCCCAGGTCTCTGTCTGCACATTAGTATGATACCAATTATACCATCCAATACAAACGTAAACAATTCTTTCCACTGATATAATTCTTTTATCAGAAGGCAGGTAGCCATCAATGTCATCTGACTACTTCTATTCAAAGTATTTTTATTGAGAATTTATACATTACTTTTAAGCGGTAAAGCTTCATATTTTGATATTATTTTTAAATTAACTCTTTCCAGAATTGGATTCATTTGTTAATAGTGTATGGCATAGCATGGTAGGTTAAGGCAATATGCTACAAGCCAAAAAATGGGGGTTTGAGTCCCAGTATGGACAGAATGTTAAATTTTTTGGTGGCACCAAGGCCCTGAGGTCTACTTGGCATCTAATGAAATGAGTACCAGATGTTTGTCCTGGGTCTAAAGATAGCTGTCAACCAGGGCTGACATCTTGTCCAGATTGTCTAGAAAGTTGGGTGCCTAAACCTCCTATCACCCCAAGGGCCTCCTCGAGCCTGTAGTGGGATCATTGAAAGTTTCTTCATTTGTTAATGTTAAAGAGTGGTTGGCCTTTCGCCCTCTTTGTTATATCCTGAATTATTTTTATTAAAAATAAAATGTTGGAACCAATCTTTAAAAAATATTTTTTTTTAATTTAAGTGTCTGATGTAGGGAAAAATCAATATGATATTCCAGTTCTTATGACAAATAAAACTGAATGAACTGGATTTATGACCATTTCGCTGATATAATAATTAGCATTCCTGTGGTAGAGTTCAATACATGATGTAACAGTAATTTTTCTTTGAGTATTGGGCCTGAAACAGGGTCAATTTATACTTTTAGTACAATTGATTTATTTGGTATGGAAAGTATTGAAATCCAGGTAAAAGACTGAAGTTAATGTTGGTAGATAGTATCAGTGCTGATCGTGTGACTAGCTCTCTGTACTCCCTTCTACTTTTGGCTATGGAATTGTTATACCATGAATTTATTTTAACTGGTTGATTATTATTATTGCTTTTGGTACTGCACCTCAATAATTACCAATATTAAATTTAAGGTTATTGCTTTTATTTTTTGATACTACCTCTTCTCCACGTAATTCTTTAAACAATCTTTATGAGTGGGAGTGGGAATATTTTTATGAAATTTTAAAAGTAATGTGTTGTGTTTTAGGTACAAGGAGTGAGTCGAGTGACGATCCGCAAGTCAAAGAATATTCTGTTTGTAATCAATAAACCAGATGTGTACAAGAATCCAGCATCAGACACATACATTGTGTTCGGAGAAGCCAAGGTAAATACATTTGATACATTGAATTGGAATATACACCTTGTATCATAAAATCTTTTTCATCTGATCTTCTTTCTCAACTATATTACAACTGAGTCTTTGATTTATTAAAAATTCTAATGGGAAATAACACTATGAGACAAATTATCAATATTAAGCCATACTGACTTTATGATGTAATGTAAAATTTCCAAATAAATGTCTTCTTAATAAAGAAGCCACCATTTGCAAAATAGAAGCAAAGGTTTCGTAGGATTTGGTGTGCGGGAATTAACAGCGTATATAAGAGAAAAATTTGCGTTTGGATTGGAACTTGCTCAGACAGCTCAGTCGGTAGAGTATTGGTCTAAAAAGCCAAAGGTCCTGGGGTTCAAGCCCCAGTCTGAGCGTATAATTTCTCTTCAAATATGATTATGCAACTGAATCGGAAATTTTTACACCACACCTCATAAAACTTCAATTTCTCATCTGACAAGTTTAGAAAGCAATCGCTTCCATCTTCAGCTATACTCAGACTATTTGAATTAAGTTGTTTACACTAGCTTTCAATAATGTTTTTCTAAAAGGTTGATTATTTAATATGGAAACTATATTTTTTTCTCGATTCTTAGCATATTTACATGGTTCTAAGTTTTATAGGCCTTTGATATAGTCACTAAAATGATGTACAGTATGTTCCCAATGATGCAGAAGCCTTTCGATCCCATTGGCACTACCTAATCTGATGCAAATAGGGCAATCAGTTGCCTGTAAAACATTTTCAACCATTTGCAAGCGAATCCTGCGAAGTAGTTCCTTCATTTTAAGGATTAGATTGAAGTCGCGGGGACTTAAATATGGAGAGCGTAGCGGGTGATAGAGCATCTCCTAACCCCACAATTAAACAATATAGACATCTACTGTATATGACCTAGCATTGACATGCAAAATGATGTGTGGATGTAGATAATTTCCATCAAAAGTGTACTGTTGATGTGTATTGTCTTCAAGGTTTTGTACACAACATCCTTCTCTTGAATCTGCGGTCATCTTATAAACAAATTTTTATATTGAAGTTTTATAGGAAAAAATCACTATGAGGTTTAATTTAGGATTAAATTAAAATGCTTCATAACTCACCTCATATCCGTCTTCTAAGTAGACTGCGGCTTCATCTTCAGTACTTTCTCGTTGACTGATGTTATGGTAATCAGAACTACTACTTCTTCCCTCTGTTGGTGGACCGACAAACCTCCCGATCCAGTCAGAATCTGTGAAAATTTCGAAGTTTATAAGTTTTTTTGCATTTTTTAAAGTGGATTTTTTCCCAAACCAGGAGTTCTTTTAGTTTTTCTATTTGTTTAATTAGACTAGCTTTTGATTCAGTTAGATGTTTTTGGACCAAGCATGAGCAGCTATTGCTGACTTTTCCACTTTTTCACATTTCTAAGATGTTCTTTCACCCTTGTTTTCAAATTTGTTTTTGTTTTTCCTATGTAAATTTTTGATCTGATAAATTCCTGATTTGTTTTCTTCTTCAATTTTTTCATTTTTACTGGTTTTAATTATCTTATTTAGGCTGTATTCATTCTTCGGTGCCAATCTTATATTAAACTTTTTGAAATTTTTTTTATACTTGTGTTTCAACAGATGGTAAGTGAATTTCTTGAATTTTATTTTTTCTTCTGTTTGTTTTATAAATGTGCCTTCATTAATTAATTTTTGTCTTTTAAATTTATTTATCTTCAAAGCCGTATTCTGTTGCAATATTTATTATGTATTCTTTTTTCATAATTTTCTTTGCTCATAGGTATATTTACTAATCTATGTGTCAAACTATTGAATGCTGCCTCTTTGTGAGCAGAATGGTTGAATCCTGAAGCTTTAATGTAGTTATCTATATGTCTATTCTTTCTGTACATTCCAAATTCTATCCTGTTTTCTCCATTTCTTTTTAAATTAAGATCCAAAAATGGATTTGTCTTTCAATTTCAGTTTCTATGATAAATTTTATAGTTCTACTCCGAATGTTCAAAAGCTTTAAAGTATCCTCTATTTGTTTATGATTTACAATAGCAATTACATCAACACCAAAATTTGAAAATTAAAGAGTGTCCACTTGTTATTTTCTGCTCAAAACTTCCCATAAATATTAGCCAAAAAGGGTGATAGGGGGTTTCCCATAGAAAGTCCAGAACTTTGTTTATAAAATTTTCCATTAAATGTAAAAATCATTTGTCCAATTTTGTTTAACCGGTTTTCCAAAATTTCAGTATGGTTTCTTTAGGGACGCTGGGAAACAGTGAAACTACGAGGTGTGTTTTTAAAGTAAGTTCCAAAAGGGTGTAGTAATTAAACGGGAAGATATTTACAAACTATTTTTGTTGCATTGTATTCCCCACACTTCAATTACTTTTCCACATAATCTCCACCATTATTGAGGCATTTATCGAGTCGGGGCACAAGTTTTTCTATCCCCTTGTTGTAGAATCCGCCCGCCTGCGATGTGAACCACTCCCACACTGCTGTTTTCATCGCCACCAAGGAATGTCTTGAGGTGCAGGAAGATATAAAAGTCACTTGGAGCCAAATCTGGGCTGTAGAGGGGATGGTCAATTTGTTTCCAGCCAAATTTCGAGATGAGATTTTGGATATCACGAGCTGTGTGTGGCTGAGTGTTGTCACGAAGAAACCCAACTCCGTTGGTCAAAAAAGTGCACATGATCTTGCATGTTGACATGGTTTGTTTGAATTTCTTTTTCCTTAGCGATGCAGTGTGCCTCCATTCCATGGACTGCTGCTTCGATTTAGGTGTCATGTGAGGCACTCAAGTCTCGTCACCTGTCACGATATGATCAAGAAACTTATCGCCTTGCTCACTGTAATGTGTGAGAAAGCTCAATGCAGTGGAAGCTCGTTTGGTTTTGTGTTTTTCGGTGAGCATCTTGAGTACCCTTTGTGAGTACTATTTTCGATATCATAATCAATCTGTAACAATTTTGTAGACAACATTCCAGGACAATTGTGGAAAATTCAATGGAAGCGAAGAAATTGTGAACCTCCTGTCCTCATGAATCTTTTCATCGACAGCATGCACCAACTCGTCATTGTTCAAAGATGGCCGACGTGTATGCTGTTCGTCATGCACCGAGACACGGCCCTCATTGAACTTCCTAACCCATGTCCAGACCATTCCATCACCAATGGCATCTTCACCATACACCTCACAAAGTTGACAATGAATGTCAGCTGGTTGGATGTTTCTGGCATTCAAGAAATGGGTAACAGACCGTATCTCTCAATCAGTGGGGCGCTCGATCACTTTAAACATTTCAACTGTTCACAACTAACCACACACACGAACTGAAGCTCTGAAACTGCATGCCCAGCTTGCCTGAGGACTGAAGAAGAAAACACGCATGCGCAAAATTACTATTGCAGCTTGTCAACGGCTATAATTGAAAACGGAACTTACTTTAAAAGCACGCCTCATAAATAAAATTACATTAATCTGTCTGTTGGTTCTAATTGTATGTTCTCTAATTCTTCTATCAATTGAAAACCCTGTCATTTTCTTGTATTCACCACATAACCATTTGGATATTAGATTTGTAGGTGACCCTATACTGTTAATAATGGGCCTCATTTTGTTTCTACCCTTATGAGTTTTTGAGAGACCATGCATTTTTGGATTTTCAAAAAAGTTTAATATAAGATTGGCATCGAAGAATGAATACAGCCTAAATACGTTAATTAAAACCAAAAACAATGAAAACAATTGAAGAAAACAAATCAGGAATTTGTCAGATCAAATGCAGGGAATGTGACAAAATTTACATAGGAAAAACAAAAAGAAATTTGAAAACAAGGATGAAAGGACATTACTTATTTTAGGAATTCTCACTGAGGTATATTCCTTAAGGTAGAATTTTTTATCACTCACCTCATATTGTTCTTCTTATTTGACTATAAACTAGTTTCGGAACATAGTTTCTCTTCCATCCTCAGTATCATCACGACCGTTGTTCTGTTGTCTTGAAGAGCTGTCCTTCACTCCTTCCATTGAAAAGAAAAAAAATCAGGGATTTATCAAATTAAATATGAAGAATGTGAGAAATTCTACATAGGAAAAACTAAGAGAAATTTGAAAACTAGAGTGAAAGAACATCTCAGGAATGTCGAGAAAGGGGAAGTAGAAAAATCTGCAGTGGCTGCCCATGCATGGTCTGAAAAACATCTTATCGAGAAAGAAGCTAAATTATTAAAACAAATAGAAATACCAGAAGAACTTACTGTTTGGGAAAAGATCTACATTCAAAAGAGCGAAAAGAATAAATTGATGAACTTCGAAATTCCCGGTGTGAATGACCTGGTTTCGAGATTTTTCAGTCAGTCAATGGAAGGAGCGAAGGACAGCTCTTCAAGACGACAGAACAACGGTCGTGACGATACTGAGGATGGAACAGAAACTATGTTCCAAAACTAGTTTATAGTCAAACAAGAAGAACAATATGAGGTGAGTGATTAAAAAACTCTACCTTAATGAAAGAATATCTTAGAAATGTCAAATGAAGTGGAAAAGTCAGCTGCTCTTGCTTAGTCTGAAAAATATCTTATTGAATCGAAAGCCAGTCTAATTAAACAAATAGAAAAATTAAAAGAACCCACAGTTTGGGAAGAAATCCACATTAATAAAAAACTTACGAACTTCGAAATTCCCACGGATTCTGACTGGATCTGGAAGTTTATCGGTCCACCAACAGAGAGAAGCGGCAGTTAACAAAAAAGTACTGAAGATGAAGCCACCAAGACTTCGAAACCGCGGTCTACTTAGTTTTTATATTAATTTTTTAAGAGATACATTTTTAGCCTGAAGCAGGATTTGAACTCAAGACCTCCAGTTTTATTCACTGGCACACTAACCTTTCTGCTCTAGGGATCCTTGTTCAAGCTCCAATTTTTCTCTCTTATATAATCCTGCTTCCCCATAGCAGCAAACCATTGTTCATATTGCAATGGGCTGTTTCTTTTT
Source organism: Diploptera punctata (assembly GCA_030220185.1). Lineage (NCBI taxonomy): Eukaryota > Metazoa > Arthropoda > Insecta > Blattodea > Blaberidae > Diploptera > Diploptera punctata. Next base: position 127,755 of record JASPKZ010006460.1, on the reverse strand, counting down.
CAAGAAGACTTTATGATGAGATTATGCATATGGCACAGTTTCCTGCTGATTTTTTCTTTAATTTCATATCTCAGCTCTTACCATTTTAAGCATGGCTGAAATTAAATTTAATGCAGAATTATGTTGTCTTATGTTCTTTAATTATTTCCTCTTGTTTGCAGTTAGTAGAAAAAATGTTAAGTAAGAAGTTTGTGTTATTGTTGAGAATTGTGAAAAATACATACAAAATTTGATTGAAGTTTGATAGTTTTATCTGTTATCCAAAATATTCTCCTCAAGATAGAAAAGTGTCATGTAGGAGCAGTGTGAAGTAAGCAAATTTCTCTGCAAGTCAAATTTATGGTTAGATTTTGCTGGTTTATGGAAATGTATCTTTCTCTTGTTAATTAAAATGTATATATACAGTTCCGTTGTGAGGAAACAGAAATTGCAGCTACTAGAGCATTTTTTTAAATTTTGCTTTCCAGGTCTGATTTTTCTGGCTTTCAGAATGTCTTTCTTTTGATATAATTAAATCACGTATACTAAGTTATACATTGTGAGGAAATAAAAATTGTGCCTGCTAAAAGCATTGAAAATGTTCCTGATAAAATTTCAAATTCCTCCTCCGCCACTTATCCAAATGTTATATGCCTAGACGAGTTTTATTATGATAAAACAAAAATTATGGCCGCTAGAGCAGTTTTTAAATTTTTTCTTTCGGATAAATGGTCCATTTTCACTAATTTCACAGAATGACTTGTTTTATATCAGTGGCATATACCAAATTTTGTTTTGAAAATTGTAACTATTAGACCAACTTTCAGATTTTTGCACTTTGTATTAGAAATTTGGCCATGCATGATATGTGATATTTTATTGATATTATTTTTTATTAGAAGAGGAAATGTGATATTACCTTTGAAGAGCCAATTCTTCAGATTAAATCCTTAACAACAATATTAACCTAGTCACTTTATTACCTCAAACTGTTCGCCATTTATATTCAAGCATAATTGGTAACACTTCTGGAAAGTCGTTTATTGCTTTATGATACGTGTATTGGAATAGCATGATATTTTTTTGTTATTTTCAGCATCTTGACATCTTGCTGTTTCTGGGAATAAACCTTCTCGTTCAAATAACCCATAACGTATAGCCGTATTTATGGTATAAACCCCTGTATTTCAGGTAACCCACACTCTTAATGATCTAATTTTGCTATTTTACAAACTCTATATTATGTTTCTTCTTCTTCTCCATCCATACAAATCGTAGGCCTATAGTCTTGTTATGAATGTATATGTTGCTGAATTTGGTTTAAAAAAGTTGTGATTGCTAGAGTATTAACATACACATATTATGTTTGTTGGCTCGGAGTAAGTAGAATCGAAGAGAATTTGTAAACATTTTCAAAAATCTATTCTCAATAGTGACATTCTTTTGAAATTCACTAAAAAAAAAAAGAGTATATAGGAGTGTATGAGTACACTTGTTTTGTCTTACAGTATATCTATATGAAAGAAATGTATCTAATATTTGCAATCATTTATAACTTTTTAAAATTGTTGTAATTTTCAGGTTTATAAATGCTATAGTGTTACCTTTAGTGAACAGTGCTGAAAGTTATTAAATTCTTTTGAGAGCAAAATTAAATATCTATATGCTACTAAAAACAAATTCACAAATACTTCCTTTAACATGAAACTAGCAAAATTCAGCCTAATATAATTTAGATGAAAACACTTGCACTATTGATTTGTTACACCACTATGATGACACAAACTGTCTGGTTTCGCAATTATTTGTCAGAATTGTATTGCTGATAATTCTTGGCAGTCTGAGTGGTGCAAAGTCATATTTAAGGTTAAAACCATAAAAACACTTTCTGGATTTAATTCTTTTAGTATTAGGTTGAAATTTTTCTTCATGCTTTTTAACACATTGGTGACGGGCTATGGAGATCTCCATGTATAAACGACCAGCCACAGAGATTTCCATTTTTATTTGGGATTTGATTATCTGTTTCTTCACTTTTGAAAGGGGCATGGAATTTTGTTCTTTTTCACTGTACAATAAATTTTTTATTGTCTTTATACCTCTCTCTTGGAATTTCCAAATGACAGGATAAAGTAGTTTGGAATTAGTATAAGGTAGTTAGTAAGAACTAGATTTTCATGCATTTGCATTTTTTACCAGAATTTAAATCTATAGACCTATTTAATTTAACTTTTACAGGAGTTATATGAGGTTTAATTTATGGTAAAATCAAATGTTTCCTACGTCTCCTCATATAAATCTTCTAAGTAGATTGTGATTTCGAGACCATAAAGGTCTCATCTTCACTACAATCTTGGTGACTGATGTTATGTCGATCGGAAGAACCTCTTCTTCTTCCCTCTATTGGTGGATTGATGTACCTCTGGATCAGGTCAGGATTTGCAGGAATTTCGAAGTTCATAAGTTTTCCTTTTTGATGTCATATTTTTAATTAACACTTTCCAGAATTGGACATGGTTTATTTTAGAAAGAAAAATTAATGCTCGAACCCTGGATCTCTGACTCTGTGCGACAGTATGATAACCGTTACACTATCTGAGCTCCAATATGAACGTCAACAATTTTTTAGCTTTACCGCTTAAAAGTATCATTTAAATTCTCAATAAAAAAATACTTTGAATAGAAGTCATCAAATGGAATTGGTAGTGACGGCTATCAGCCTTTTGATGAAAGATAGTTGTATAAGTATATTGACATTCCTGGTTGGAGCTCGGATGGTGTAACAGTTATCATGCTGATGCGCAGAGTCAGAGATCCAGGGTTTGAGCGTTAATTTTTCTTTCTAAAATAAAATAATGTTCCTCTCTGGGCTGGATCTGGATCTGTGGAAACAAATCTTCCAGGACAATATTAGTGTGGCAATAGCCATTGTACAGGCAACAATGGAAAGACACGAGAATGGGAGAGGTAAAGTTGTAAAGAAACTCTCTCCCATATTTCAGTACAACAAATATATAACAGACTAACCAGCACAGTTCCCGATGTTGTAATCAATTGATAATGAGTTATAAGGTACATGTGCTATTCTGATTCCAAGCTAAGTTCTAGTTGTACTGTATACAAACTCCATCTATTACGGGTACTGTGGTACTACTTTTGCCTGGCATATGACTGAATTGTATGTGGAACTGTCAACAATAGAAATATTGTTCTAATATGAGATGGTACCAATAATTAGGAACTTTATTAAGTTATGTAGATAGGAAATAACGCTATGAGGTTTTTTAATATTGTTTATTTTTTATTATTTCACTGCTATGAATTATGAAGTATGAGGTGAGTGAAATAATAAAAAATAAACAAAATTAGGAACTTTCTCAATTTTTTTATTTATGTATGACAAAAAAATTATATGGGCCTGCTAATCAGAATCAGATAAGATGTGGATTTCTTGAAGTGAATCATCCTCTTTTTTTTCTTCTGCACCAATTATGGACCTCTTAACATTGTGTGTACTAAAGTTTAGGAAATAACATTATGAGTCATATTAGAAGAGAAAAATTATATGCTCAGACTGGGACTTGAACCAGGTCTGAGCGTATAATTTTTCTCTTCTAATATGATTTATCCATCATTGAGATGTAGGAAATTAATAATAAAAACATTAACATTATGAGGTTTAATTTGATATTTGAGTTTGTATTTTTTTTAACATTCTTACCTCATATGGTTGTTTGTCGGACATATGAGGTAAGAATGTTAAAAAATACAAACTAAAATTCAAAAGTTTACTATGTTAAAAAAACATGAAGATTATCTCTTAATCTTCCATTGTTATATATTTTAATTTTGCGTCTCTATTTCCCAAGACATTACACTATAGACAGTGTTTTCTGTCAATCGTTGAATTCACTTCATTGCATAGGGTGCATTTTGGAGAGATGTAGATGTTTACTTGATGTAGATACAGATGTATACAGTCTGAAGAAAGCAACAGCATTTCATTCATCATATGTACAATCTTTTATTTCAATGTTTTTATTATTAATTTCATACATCTCAATGATGTATAAATCATATTTGAAGAGAAAAATTATATGCTCAGACCTGGACCCTTGGTTCTCTAGACCAAGTGCTCCACCACCTGAGCATGTACCGATCTACACAAATTTTTCTCTATATACGTTGTAATTCCTGCCCACCAAATGCTATGAAGCCTTTGCTTCTATTTTTGCAAATGGCGGCTCCTTTATTAAGAAGACATATTTGGGAATTATACATTACATTATAAATGCCAGTATGGCTTTTTTTTGATGTTTTTATTATTAATTTCATACATCTCAATGATGGATAAATCATATTAGAAGAGAGAAATTATACGCTCAGACCGGCAGGTAGAGCACTTGGTATAGAGAACCAAAGGTCCCGGTCTGAGCATATAATTTTTCTCTTCAAATATGATTTATCCATCATTGAGATGTATAAAATTAATAATAAAAAAGCCGTACTGGCATTTATAATGTAATGTAGAATTCCCAAATATGTCTTCTTAATAAAGGAGCCGCCATTTGCAAAAATAGAAGCAAAGACTTCATATCATTTGGTGGGTGGGAATTATAACATATATTTAGAAAATTTGCATTTAGATTGGTACTTGCTCAGGTGGTGAGCACTTGATCTAGAGAACCAAGGGTCCTGGGTTCAAGTCCCGGTCTGAGCGTATAATTTTTCTCTTCAAATATGAATCTTTTATTTACTAGATCTGTCTCTGGTGTATCAATTTGCATGTCTATCATCCCAGATTCGATGCAGAATCTTATTTCCTCTCATAATAAATATAGGCTTTTTGATTGAAAGTAGTTATCACCCTGTTGGTTCCTCTCAAACAAATTTAAGATTTTATTACCCATAAGTTTTTTAAATTTTTCAGATTGAAGACTTAAACCAGCAGGCACAGGTGGCAGCAGCTGAAAAGTTCAAGGCACCTGAAGTTTCACCAGCAGCTGAGGCAGGTGGCAGCACAACAGTGAGTACCACATCCAATATCTGCTTACTGAAACAAAAACTTTTGCAAGAATGTTGTGAAGTTTCAATCTGTTAATAAATGTAAATTATGCACCAAAACTATATTGGAACGCAAGTGGTATTAAGCTCTAGAAACTGCTTGCTCTGATATTTTAACAAACTGGCTTTATAAAATAGTTCACATAATAAAGTTGGGAATTTTTACATTATGAGCCTTTCTTAATAAAACTGTATGAGGTGAGAAGAACTGATGATTAATTTTATTTTAAAGTAGTGTTTAAAAATTACCAATAAATGTCTCTTTAACAAGAAGCCACCATATGTGTGATCGAGCAAATGCTCGTAACATTCGGCGATCGGGAAATAACGGTACATAAGAGAAAAATTTGCATTTAGTTTGGAGTTTCTCGGATAGCTCAGTGGTACAGCATTGGTCTAGAAAGCCAAAGGTCCTGTGTTCAAACCCCAGTCTAAGCATGTAATTTTTTCTCTTTAAATATAAACTGTAAGGATATGTGAAGATGAATGTAGAATATTAAAACTCCAACCATATTGGACTTCATGCAACTTACATAATTCTCGTTCGTCTGAATAGCTGTTGCTACCATCACGCCAACTGATGTCTTCTATTTAGAAGTATTTTTATTGAGTTTTTGTACATTAATCTTTAGCAGGAAAGCTTCATATTTTCAATGTTTTTATTTGAATTAACATTTTTCATTTCATGATAGAATCTAATTTAAGAAAGAAAAATTAATGTTTGAACCCTGGACCTTTAGTTCTACGTACTAGTGTGCTATCCATTACACCACTCAAACAACAATACAAATTTCTTTCAACTTATACAATTCTCATTCGTCCGAAGACTAATAACTGTCGCTACCATCACGCAAACTGACATCTTCTATTCAGAAGTGTGTTTATTGAGAATTTATACATTAATTATTAGTGGTAGAGCTTCATATTTTGACGTTTTTATTTGAACTAACATTTTCCAATCCTGGATAGAATCTGATTTAAGAAACAAAAATTAACGTTTGAACTGGGAAGGAACATTAATTGTTCTTTCTTAAATTAGATTCTATCCAGGGTTGGAAAATGTTAATTCAAAGAAAAACATCGAAAAAATGCTTAGTTTAGTCCAGCTGCTGGCCTCACATGTGTCATAATGATGGACAATCATCCGGTCATTATTATGGTTTTTCTCAACCTGGATTAATGCAGGCTACACAATTGCATAATGTACTATCTAAACTGCCAAGCTAATGTGAATCATTTGTCAGATCTTTCTGCAATTGGCAGTGTGATTCAATAAGATCGAGGTGTGTTTCTGGAAGTATTAATGGGTGCATTCAGCAGCCAAAAACACTTTATCAAATATTGCTGCCGATGCTGCTGAATTTTGAGAAATTCTTTGAATGGAAGTGTTAAGTAGAAGTGTTAAACTCAATTTGTTCTGAGGCTTAATACTCATATTACTTAACGAGTTGCTATTAAAATTAAACAGAACTAAAAGGAATATACAAAATAATTTAAGATATATTTTAATGGGGAAATTTTATGAAATAAAAGAATTAATTAAGATTAATATTTGAATTTGTATTCTTTAACATTCTTACCTCATACATTTATTTTGTTGGATGATCATTTCAAACTATTGCTTCATCTTCAGCTTGTTCACAAACTGGTTTTTTCTTTTCTTCAAGTTGTCGGCCCTGGATCTGTGTTCCAAAGAACTTGGTAATGAGGCTCTTTTCTCCAAGAATTTCAAAGTTCATAATTTTCTCCTTGTTCTTCTGTATATAGATTTTTTCCCATATTGTGAGTTCATTGGTATTTCAGTAATATTAAAACAGTTAGAAAATATCAATGAACTCATAATATGGGAAAAAATCTATATACAGAAGAACAAGGAGAAAATTATGAACTTTGAAATTCTTGGAGAAAGGAGCCTCATTACCAAGTTCTTTGGAACACAGATCCAGGGCCGACAACTTGAAGAAAAGAAAAAACCAGTTTGTGAACAAGCTGAAGATAAAGCAATAGCTTCGAAACGATCGTCCAACAAAATAAACATATGAGATAAGAATGTTAAAGAATACAAACTCAAAATATTAATATTTGAAGAGAAAAATTTTCGCCTAGACCGGGACTCGAACCCGGGATCCTTGGCTTTCCGGGCCAAGTGCTCTACCAACTGAGCTACCGAGGCGAGTTACGATCTAGACGCAAATTTTTCTCTTATGTACGTTGTAATTCCCTCGCGCCAAATGCTTGAAACCATAGCTTCTATCTTTGCAAATGGCGGCTTCTTAGTTAAGAAGACATTTATTGGGAATTTAACACTACTTTATAGCCAGTAGGGCTTCTATTGACGATTTTATTATTAATTTAACACTTCTCATAGAAGGATAAATTATATTTGAAGAGAAAAATTTTCGCCTAGACTGGGACTCGAACCCGGGACCCTTGGCTTTCCGGGCCAAGTGCTCTACCAACTGAGCTACCGAGGCGAGTTACGATCTAGACGCAAATTTTTCTCTTATGTACGTTGTAATTCCCTCGCGGGACTCGAACCCGGGACCCTTGGCTTTCCGGGCCAAGTGCTCTACCAACTGAGTTACCGAGGGTCCCGGGTTCGAGTCCCGGTCTAGGCGAAAATTTTTCTCTTCAAATATAATTTATCCTTCTACGAGAAGTGTTAAATTAATAATAAAATCGTCACAATATTAAATTAAACCTCATAATGTAACTTTCTAATGATTTTAAAATTAAGATTAAATTAAAATGCTTCATCTTCAGTACTTTCTCTTCGACTCGTGTTATGTTGATCAGAAGAACTATTTCTTCTTCCCTCTGTCGTTGGACTGATAAACCTCTGGTTCTAGTCGAAATCTTTCTTGCTTTTTTTTAATGTGGATTTTTTTCCCATACCGTGAGTCCTTTTTGTTTAATTATAACATCTTTTGATTCAATTAGATGTTTTTCGGACTTTTCCACTTCATTTATGACATTTCTGAGATGTTCTTTCACTCTTGTTTTCTCTCTCTCTCTCTCTCTCTCTCTCTCTCTCTCTCTCTCTTTTTTTTCCTCCCTATGTAAATTTTGTCACAATCCCTGCATTTAATCTGATAAATTCCTGATTTGCTTTCTTCAATTTTTTTTCATTTTTATTGGTTTTAATTATCCTAATTGGGCTGTGTATTCATTCTTTGGTATGTATATTAAACTTTTTAAATTTTTTTTTTAATTTTATTTTTTTCTGTTTGTTTTATGTGTGCTTTAATTACTCGATTTTGTTGTTTTCTAATGGCAAGATTTGACGCATTTTCTCTCTGGCTTCCCAGTACAAGCAAACAAGGTCCTTAGAGTGCATTACTCAATTTTTTTTCTTCTAAATTTATTTTTTATTTTCTTATAAACCATATTTTCTTCAAAGCCATTTTCTGTAGCAACATTAATTATGTATTATTTTTCTTTTTCATAATTTTCTTCATTCATGACTAATCTGTGTGTCAAACTATTGAATACTGCCTCTTTGTGAGCAAAATGGCTGAATCCCGAAGCTTTAATATAGTTGTCTATATGTATATTCTTTCTGTATATTCCAAATTCAAAACAGGATAGAATTTAGAATATACAGAATTTTCTGGAGTGTGTTTCCAGATGGTTCTACCGGTGTCGCTCTCCCCTTTGGAGAAGGATCAATTCTAGAAGATTCTGGGTGTTAACCCATTGGCTTACACAGACAGCTCCCAGCCGGCTGATTAAGTGAAGCCCATTTTTACACAGATGGCTCTGAGCAGCTGTAGCTTCTTAGTGTTTCTTTAGTTTCGTCAATAAATGGCATAACATGTTATATACCGTTGGAAAGCTGAGAGAACGGTCTATTCAATGATGTTAAACAAAATCGATTTCTCCTGATAGATTGTGAGTTATAACCCATTGTTTATCCAGAGAAGTTAATTTTCTTAAAATTAAATGGTAAATGTGGGTGCAACAATGGAGGAAAATATTAATAAGCCAATGGGTTAAAGAAGACATTTATTGGAAATTTAAACACTATATTTAAAAGCCAGTAGGGCTTGAATGTCTTCTTAACTAAGAAGCCGTCATTTGCATAGATAGAAGTCAAAGCTTCAAGCATTTGGTGCATAAGAATTACAACGTATATAAGAGAAAAATTTGCGTCTATATTGGAACTTAGCCCGGTAGCTCAGTTGGTAGTGCATTGGTACAGAAAGCCAAAGTCCCGGGTTCGAGTCAGTCTGGGCATTTTTCTCTTCGAATTTATTTTATCCGTCAGTGAGAAGTGTTAAATCAATAATAAAAACTTCAATAGAAGGTTGGCTTTTAAAAGTAGTGTTTAAATTCCCAATAAATTCTTCTTAACTAAGAAGCTGCCATTTGCATAGATAGAAGCCAAGGATTCAAGCATTTGGTGCGTGGAAATTACAACGTATATAAGAGAAAAATTCAGTCTATATTGGTACTCGCCCCAATAGCTTAGTTGGTTGAGCATTAGTACGGAAAGCCAAAGGTCTCGGGTCTGGGCGAAAATTTTTCTCTTTAAATATACTCTATCTGTTCTGTCCTAGGTCTCCAATCTAAACAAAAACATTTTCTCTTAAACATTTAAATTCCCAAGAGTGCCAGAGGCCCAAATGGCAAACTTCTTATGCAAGAAGACTTTTAATGGGAATTTTAGTATTATAAAGCAAGTAGAGATTTTTTCGATGTTTTTATTATACATTTAACATTTCTCATTGAAGGACAAATTATATTTGAAGAGAAAAACATGTGCATAAACTGAGGTGAAGTAATGTTAAAATTCCTTAAAAGTCTTCTTAAATAAGAAGCTGCCATTTGCATGTTGAGCAATGGCTCATAGCCTTTTGGCGCTCTCAGGTATCAGGAATTGAAATGTATAACAGAAAAATTTGCATTTAGATTGGTGACCTAGGATAGCTCAGATGCTAGAGAATTAGCATGTAAAGCTAGTCCTGGGTTCAAACCCCAGCCTATGCGTAATTTTTTCTCTTCAAATATAATCTGTCTTTAGCGAGAAATGTTAAATTTATAATAAAAACATTGAAAGAAGCTCTAGTGTCTTTATAAAGTAATGATAAAATTCCCATTAAAAGCCTTTGTTGCCTTTTGCGTGTTGAGTAATTGCTCATAGCCTTTGGCTCTCTCTCAGGTCTTGGGAATTGGAATGTATAAGAGAAAAATGTATGTTTAGACTAGAGACCTAAGATAACTCAGGTGGTTGAGCATTAGCATATAGAGCTATAGGTCCTGGGTTCAACCCCAGTGTAGGCATACATTTTTCGCTTCAAATATAATTTGTCCCTCATGAGAAATATTAAATGTATAATAAAAACATTGAAAGTTAAACACAAAATTGAAAGTTGTTATTCTAATTGATATGATTGAGTTATTTATTGCATACTAGCTAATTCCCTGAGTATATATTTATCCAAATCTTCTTGTCATAAATCAGCTTAGTGACGGCATTCAGTTTTGGTGGAATTTTTAAGGTTTGAAAGCTCTTTCTCAGAGTTAAAAATGGGAAACACATTATGAGGTTCTTAATTAATAAATTAATGAGTCATTTTTACATCTTACCTCATATTTCATGTTTTATTAAACACGGTAACTATAGTTTTCAAATGATCTTGTCATTCATTTTCAACCGCCATTATGACTACCGGATATTCGTTGGAATCTCCCTCTATAACGTTGCCATCTGGTGCTGATTTGATTAACTTCAAGATATCGTTGCCATCTGGTATTGATTTGATGAACTTCGAGATGAGGTCACATTCATCCGGAATGTTGAAAACAAAAAGAAATTTGGACACTCGCACAAAGGAACACTTTAGAAATATTAAAAATGGTGAAATTGAAAAATCAGCTATTGCAGCACATAGTTTGTTGGAAGGTCATAAAATTGAAAAAGAAGCTAAACTTCTAAAACATTTGGAAAAACCTTTGGATTTGACAGTTTGGGAGAAAATATTTATTCAGAAGAACAAATTTAAATCCATGAATTTCGACATTCCGGATGAACGTGACCTCATCTCGAAGTTCATCAAATCAATACCAGATGGCAACGATATCTCGAAGTTCATCAAATCAACACCAGATGGCAACGTTATAGAGGGAGATTCCAACGAATATCCGGTAGTCATAATGGCGGTTGAAAATGAATGACAAGATCATTTGAAAACTATAGTTACTGTGTTTAATAAAACATGAAATTTGAGGTAAGATGTAAAAATGACTCATTAATTTATTTAAAAGCTCTTTTTTTTTAATCCCGTGTTGTAGATTGACAGAGCATAAAATAACCTAATGCTATACTTTTTGAAAGCAAAATTTGTGAGCTATTTCAAATTTAATTTTGAATCACAGTGCTAATGATTGGTTAGTAATTTAAAGAATTTTCACCTGCATACCTTTGTGCCATCTTGCAGAAGAATGAAAAAGGTTTTGAATGTTTGGTAATTAAGATTAGGTTCTCCAACATGTCTGCATGTTAATTTTAGTGTTTGTGGCTATATTTAAAACTTCAAAAAATTGTTAAACATATTTAACACATTGGTGACGGGCCACGGATATCTCCGTGTTTAAATGGCCAGCGCTAGACGACCGGTCACGGAGATTTCCATTTTTACGTTTTCTATGGCTTCCCTGCCTCTTCGCTTTTGAATGAGGCATTCAATTTTGTTTCTTCTCATTGTAAAATAAATTTTAGTTATATTTGTACCCCTCTCTTCTCTTTTATGAAATTGCCAAATTTACAGAATTGTTTACAACTTTATGACAGACGGGTGGTGAAATATGGAATTTTATTGCAGGTATTTAGGCGATTACGGGATACGTATGTAACCTGTAAATATATGTTGCAGAGCGGAAAAATTAAAGAAACTCTATTTTGCGTTCTGGAGCCGAATTTATATCTGTGGCATCATGTCCACCAGGATAATTATTATAATAGTGTGGCTATAGCTGAAAATTTGCTCGAAAGAAAGACGAGAGCTTCTGAAGCAATAAAGATTAACAGAGGGCTTCCAAAATCATTTGTGAAAGCAGGAAATAAACTCAAACCAGGAGAAAGTGGTTTTTGTAGTAAGGGGGACCTTTTGCTACAAACATCGAAAGATAAAAGAGACGTAAGAATGGTTAGCACATTGCATCAGGCAACACGAGAGTGGGAGGAGTAAAGTTGTAAAAATGCCCTATTGAATACTTCAATATAACAAGTATGTGAAGGGTGTAGACAGGGCTGACCAGTACCTATCATATTACTCCATCCTTAGAAAAATAGTGAAATGGAGCTAGAAAGTTGTATTGTGGCTTCTGAATTGTACACTCTTTAATGCTTTCAGGGTCTATAAATTTCAAAATCCTAACAGCAAAATGTCAAACAGAAGTTTTTCGCTTGAAACAGCCTCTTGTTTGGCAGTCGTGAAATTAGGAACAGATGACAGGGAAGACGAGGAAAGACAGAGAGAAAAGAACCACTTCTAGGAGACCATCTCACGACCCACCAGGGAGGCTAAGACATTAAGAAAAATAAAGTAACGCCAACTGTGATTGGAAAGAAAAAAATCCCCTCAAAACTTTTCCGCAATTTTAGTGAACACAAGAAAAGAAACTCGCTACATATGCTCTCTTGCACTGTGCCTTTACATAAAGGGAAATGTTTCCAACGCTATCAAACCCTCAATTTCTACTAGAAAGTCTGGTGAGAACACTAATAAAGATTTACTTATGCATTATTGTTATTGATTGTAAATATATTGATGTAAAAGCCACACTGTGCTAGCGCAGTTTAAAATTTAAAAGTCCACTCTACTGACAAAAATGTCCGGTCCAGCAGCGGTGGGTGCAACGCAGAGCTGTCAGTCACCAATGTGTTAAAATATCTAACAAATAAATTCAATCTTAACCATAAACGCTGACTTTTTACAAAAGGACCTAACTGGTATAATCTACAATCACTCTGAAATTGATGTAACCATTACTCTGACTGATGGGAATGAAAGTTAAACAAATGCTACTGGAATAGTTGCAACATTCGAGTTGTTTTTTTCTTTTTTTGTTGAAGTAACTGTACTCTGAGTAAATTTAACTTTAGGTTAGGTCGGATTGAAGTTTTTAATAAGTGTTTTATAATTAGGTTGGATAATATTTTTAATAAATGTTTTTATTTAAACAGGTAGTAGCACCAATACAGGAAGAGTCTGAGGAAGAAGACGTGGATGAGACTGGAGTAGAGGAGAAGGATGTTGACCTTGTTATGTCACAAGCCAATGTCAGTCGTGGAAAGGCCATCAAAGCGCTCAAAAACAACCAGAATGACATTGTCAATGCTATTATGGTAAGTTATAATACACTTCTCTTTCAATCTGAAGGCTTAAACAATTTTTTGGCATTCACTTAAATTGAAGTTAATATTTCCTTTTTTCAACGATGTAAAGGTTTGTCAACTTCTAAATTTTATTAATCAGCTCAAAATAGTTTACCTTATACTATAATTTGAACATTTCTCTGCTTTATATTTCACCATAAATTTCCTACATTCTTCAAATCATTAATTTTTTACCCCTCCTCCTCTTGTTCATATAGAATTCGGCTATCTTGTAAGTCTTGGGACAGCTCCCTCAGTTACATTGAAATGCATGTGGTATATAGTGTTGTTAGAGGTACATTCATCAGATGGGAACAAGAAACCTGCTGTCCCTCTTGGTGCTTACTCATGCCAGCACTAGTTTCATTTCTACATTCTCATTATTTCTGTCACTTCACATCATAAGTGGGTGTACACTTTTTGTGGCCCTGGATATGATAGGACTCTTTGCAGTAGTGACAACAGAGTGTCACCTATAATGCCCCTAATGAGGAATATGAGGTCTTATCAGCCATCAATGATTTTCAGGTTACGACGATATTCATTAAGGGAAAGTACATGTATCAACAAATGATAAAACATTATCTTTTATTTTAGATATCTATAAGATTATACAGTTTAGATACTACTGTATTACCATGCTTTTACGTTCCTGCATACATTCTTTAAAGGTCCCTTCAGTTTTCCTATATTCACAATGTATTAAAATCCTTGTTTTATGTTTCTGCAATTTTATTTACATCACATAACATCTATGTTCAGCATTAAAGATCAAATAAATTTGATTTATTTGATCGATTATCTCGCTTCTGTACAATCAATACATAGCAGAGCAAGTTGATTGAGCCAACAAAGCTGGCTTCTGTACAATCGATAAAGAGCAAAGCAAGTTTAATGAGCCAACAAAGCTGGCTCAGAGCTTTCAATCATTCCTGAAATTCAACCTGTGTACTGCTATGGCAAATCAAAATTACTTTAATCCTAATATAGATTCATAGTGCTGCTTGTTGCACCTCTCCTTGTTATATATTTTTGAAGTAGAGAAAGTAAAAGAAAGTAATTTAATGTTTACAGCAGTTCAAAACACACATTACATTGAACTATTATAGGGATATCATTATGGAGTTTAATTTAAAATAAAATTCTTTACACCTCACCTCATATACTATCTTTTAACCCTTTGCCGGCCCTAACACTCTGAAGCGCTTGAGATTTAAATGTCTCCTGCCGGCCTAAACGCTCTAAAGCGCTCTTGATGAAAGCATCTTAAAAATATTGCATCGTGCGTGCAGAACACGTGATCTCTTTATGTGAGTGTGATGAAACACTTAGTAAGCATTCCTGCACGTGTGTAAATATGAACCAAGGATAAACACTTATATAGGGCACAGATAATGAAGTTCAAAAGTGAGTTACTTCCTGAGGGCTCAGTTGAGGTTGAAATCATGACATCTACATCTTGCACATCGCGTAAAAGAGTAAGAGATGTGGATACAATTATAACTGTGTCACTACAAGGGCAAAGAGAAATAATTGGCCAGCTTAATTTAGAAAACCAACTCTTCTGAAATTGAAAAGGGGCGAGTCCAGAAAAATGCAGCATGAAGATGTGACGGCGGTAGTGTGGCAAGACAAACGTGTTGTTGTTCTCCTTTCCATGAATTCCGATCTCCGGACTGATGGTTCAGTCACAAGAAAAATAGGAAAAGGCAATGAAGAAATAGAAGTTCCATGTCCTAATGCCGTCATAAATTACACAAAGCACATGGGGGCGCGTGGATATAAGTGATCAGAAACGCAAATATTATGGTGTTGGCCGATTTTCAAAAAAGTGGTGGGAGTTTGTATTACATTTTGTCCTAAATGTGTGTATTGTGAACTGTTTCATCTTATATGACCTGACAAATCAGCCCTCGAGTTCAGCACACGGAAACAGGCAAGTGACCTTCAGACGAAACTTGGTGCGTCAGCTAATAAGTACGTTCAAGTCTCGCAAGCGTACAGGCAGGAAGAGAAGTTTGCCATCGGAACTGCATCCCCTAAACTTTTTCATTCTTTGGAAAAAAATATCAGGCTGTGCAAAAGTGTATGTTTTGTGTATAGAGAAAAATAAAAAAGCTCCATCTGGAAGGGGTAAACAGACAACATTTAAGTGTAAACAGTGTGACCTTCCATTGTGCCGTGTGGGGTGTTTTTTGGAATACCACCAGCAGCGAAATATGGAGATGCAAAATTAGGCGAGTACGTTATTACATGCATAAATATATTAGGAATTAGATAAAAAAATAATTATGATCATAACTTTTTCAGTTTAATTTTTATGATTTTTTTTCTTAAGGGGGAACATAGATTCTTCTATAGGTATTTAAATTTAAATGCCCATTTAAAAAAACCGGCCATCCTGTCCTAGTAGGAGGACGGCAAATGGTTAAATAAAAAAAAGGACAGGATATGAGGTAAAGTGTAAAGAATTTTATTTTAAATTAAAAGAAACATTACATTATTTAGCCAATATTGCATATTATCAGCCCAGTCAGTGCTTTTTTGTTTATTTTTTCATATTCTAGAACAGTTGCAGAATATGGGGATTAACTTTTTAGCTCCTCCTTGTTTCCCCTAATTAAACAACTTTTCCTCTGATCCACTCAAAAGTGTAAAAGAGAGGTAATACTGTATTTGAAATACACATTAAGAGTGTTGTTTTTTTTTAATATATTCACATACAATGTGATTATCCATGGATAATATACATAAATAATTGAAGCATTCTTCACTCGTAACAGACCAAAATTTGTTCTATATGAAGGATACTTTGAAAAATGGATGTGCTGAATGATGTCAATTACAGCTGGGGAACATTTAAATTAGGTTTTCTTAACAGTAAATTGAACTTTTGTAAACAGCATTTTAGAAGGTATGTTCTCTTGTATGTTCTGAAATTTCCTAAGCAGCAAATATTCTTTGAACTGGTAATATTGATTCACTAATTTGTAGTAAGTATAATCTTAATTGTAGGATATTGTAAGATTGTGTAATCTTGAGATGAAATTAACTCTTTTCGCAGTCTGCTCATAAGACCTTCAGAATTGTTGAATGTTGAGAAAAATTTAATCTTTTCACATTTTGCTCATAAGGGCTAATTCTCCCAAGTAACTGAATTATTAACAACTACAGAGCTGATTTACTTACTTACTCACTGGTACTATCGAACCCTTAGGTTCGTGGCCATGCGGATATAAGCTCTCCACACATCCCTACCCTGAGCTAATGCTTTCCAATCATTCCCTGTATAATCCACTTCTCTCAAATCATGGTTAATATTATTCTCCCACCTCATTCTTGGACTACCAACTGGGCACTTCCTCTGGTTTTCCTACAGGAAGCTTCCATGCACATCTTTCGTTCCCCATTTGTGCCATATGTCTTGCCCATCACAGTCTATGAGACTGAACTGTTCTTATTATATCTGGTTTCCTATAAAGACCGTGCAGTTCACTGTTATTCAATCTTCTCCATTCACCTGTCTGTATTTGTATCCTCTACCAGTTTCTGTATTGATTTGTTCCTAGCCACAGTCATGTCAAGTAGGAAGAACTACTATATTTAATTAATGTTGGGAAGTAAACATTATGAGGTATAATCATTAAAATTCATCGGAGAACATATTGTTTAAACAACTCACCTCATAGGATTCATGCTTCCATGATATCGCGATTTCAAACATAATCATGTTCATCGTCAGCCATAACTCTGACTGATGAAATTCTGCGGCCGTCAACTATTCTATTTGTCGCCATCTTCAGTGCTGCCATCTATGGTTGAATTTATGAACTTCGAAATCAATGTAATTTCGTTAGGGATATCAAAATTCATTGATCTATTTTTGTTTTTCTGAATGTATATTTTTTCCCAAACTGTCAATTCCAAAGGTTTCTCTACTTGTTTTAAAAGTTTAGCTTCTCTTCCAATTTTATGATGTTCTAATAAACTATGTGCAGCAATTGCAGATTTTTTCATTTTCACAATTTTTAATATTTCTGAAATGTTCTTTTGTCCGAATTTCCAAATTCCTTTTTGTTTTTCCTATATAAACTTTATTGCAATCTTCACAATTTATTTGATAAATTCCAGATTTCTTACTGTCTAGAACATTGACTTTTTTATTGGTACTTAGAAGATTACCCAGACTAAATTTATTTATTGGTGCCAAACCTATAATGAAAAATTTTACCAACAGGTTTTGGGTTTGTCAATGGGTAATCCGCTCTCACCATTTTTAGCTGATTTGTCCATGAGTTACTTGGAGTGTCAAATCACTAAAGCATACCCATGGATGTTTAAGACTTGGTACAGATATGTGGATGATATTTTCGCAATAATAAATTCTAAAGATATTGAAGATGCTCTTAAATTATTGAACCTTCAGGATGAATCAGTAAAGTTTACCGTTGAATTAGAAAAAGAAAACAAAATTCCTTTTTTGGATTTATGTATAATTAGGAATGATCAAACACTGAAAATTGAATTTGATATATTTAGAAAAGGAACTCATACAGATAATTACATTAAATCATCAGGCTTCAATCACATTGCTCATAAGCATGCAATATTCAATAACTTAATTTACAGATTGACAAATGTACCATTAAACGAAGAAAATTTCAATAAAGAGTTTAAACATATCTTAAACACTGCTAGATTGAATGGTTTTGATAAAGAATTAATTATAAATAAGTTGAAGAAATTCAAACACAATAAAAGACTTAATGAATATACTACTCTACAAAATTGCAAAAAAAAGAAAAAATACAAGAAAATTACTTACCATCCTGAAATGCATAGGAAATTTCAAAAAAAATTTGACAAATACAACATTTCTTTGGCACCAATAAATAAATTTAGTCTGGGTAATCTTCTAAGTACCAATAAAAAAGTCAATGTTCCAGACAGTAAGAAATCTGGAATTTATCAAATAAATTGTGAAGATTGCAATAAAGTTTATATAGGAAAAACAAAAAGGAATTTGGAAATTCGGACAAAAGAACATTTCAGAAATATTAAAAATTGTGAAATTGAAAAATCTGCAATTGCTGCACATAGTTTATTAGAACATCATAAAATTGGTAGAGAAGCTAAACTTTTAAAACAAGTAGAGAAACCTTTGGAATTGACAGTTTGGGAAAAAATATACATTCAGAAAAACAAAAATAGATCAATGAATTTTGATATCCCTAACGAAATTACATTGATTTCGAAGTTCATAAATTCAACCATAGATAGCAGCAGTGAAGATGGCGACAATAGAATAGTTGACGGCCGCAGAATTTCATCAGTCGGAGTTATGGCTGACGATGAACATGATTATGTTTGAAATCGTGATATCATGGAAGCATGAATCCTATGAGGTGAGTTGTTTAAACAATATGTTCTCCGATGAATTTTAAGAACTACTATGTTTTGTATACTTACTCTTCCCTTATTTTTGTGTGTATCTGACTTGTATTTGTTGGCAGACTTGTTTTAGGAAGGTCCCGATGACTATATTGTGATGTTAAGGACACGGATATTTACAAAAATGAAAATTTATATATATATATATATATATATATAAAAGAACCTGCTAGAGGGACCACTGGGGTTGGTTGATTGACTAATCCCTGTTTGTCCTTTTCTGGTCATGGGTGCTTCCCTAGTAAGGATTTTTTTTAACCAGATTAATTTAGTTATGCTTATTTCACTATGGATGTCTGAGGGATGTGTGGTTAGTAAATTGCCTCGAGGAGATATCTAGTAGGACACTAAGATATTATTTGGATGATGACCGATTAAATTTTGCTCAGAGAAAAATTTTCAGACTCAGGACCCATGTCTTAAAGTCCCTCCCAGAGAACTTGTACCATGGATTTAGCCATCCTAAAAATCCGTTAACCACAGCCGGGTTGGAACCCACACCCCTTGGAACATAACAACTGAACCACTGTAGTTTCTATGTAGATATGTTTTTTCCAATACTGCAGTTCTGTGTTAAAGAAAACATGTAAGAGGCAAGAAGAATTCATGTTTCACTTTAAAACCTTGTAATGTAAAAATTTACAAAATTATTATATTAAATACCTGTCCACTAGGTAGCTGTGGGAGAGAGGAAGCTGCAATAGTCAAAGAGCTAAAATCAATTTTATGAACTGTAACATTATAAAATTCAATGTAATATAATTTATAGGAAAACTAGAGATTAAAATAATACCTAGCAATTTCATTAGATTATCTATTAATATTGGTTTGTGTAGCACTGCTATGATGACACCAAACTGTCAGGTTTCGCAACTATTTGTCAGAATTGTATTGCTGATAATCCTTGGCAGTCTGAGTGGTGCAAAGTTCAATGTAAGATTAGGAGACATAAAAAACTTTTTTTTTAATTCAGTTTCCTTTTCAATTTGAGATTAGGAGACATAAAAAGTTGTTTCTGAATTCAATTTCCTTAGCATTACGTCAAAATTTTTCTTCATGCTTTCATTTTTTAAAAGGACATCAATCTGTTTATCCTGCAAAGCTAATTAAAAAAATTACAACAGGAAGATGAAATGTAAATTTAATTTAATCCTCAACAAGAAACAATTGGCTGTTTTTTTAAGAGAATAGATTAATTCTATAATAATTCTTGCATTATTTTAAATTTTAGATATATAGTATTACCCTGCTTTTACATTCCTGCATTTTACATTTTCTTGCCTTTTACAACATTCTTTTAAGGTCCCTTCAGTTTCCCTATATTCACAATGTATTAAAAATCTCGCTTTTACGTTTCTGAAATTTTGTTTTCCCGCAAGTTACGTCGCATCATGTCGATCTGCAGTGTTAAATATCAAAGATATTGGGTTTATTTGATCAATTATCTCGCTTCTGTGCAATTGATATATAGCAGAGTAATTTAATTGAGCCAATGAAGCTGGCTGCTATACAATTGATAGGAGCCAAGCAAGTTTAATGAGCCAACAAGGCTGGCTTTTGTACAATCAATAAAGAGCAGAGCATGTTCATCGAGCCAATGATGTTGGTTCAGAACTTTCAAACATTTCGAAATTCAACCCGTGCACTTCTATGGTAAAACTTTTTTTTTTTTTTAATCTCTCAGTAAAGATTTATAGTGCAGCTTGCTGAACCTCTCCTTGTTATTTATTTTTTAAATGGTGAAAGTAAAAGCAAGAAAGTAATTTTATATTTACAGGAGTTCAAAACACATATTACATTGAACTATTAAAGGAATATCACTATGAGGTTTAATTTAAAATAAAATTCTTTACACCTCACCTGATATCCTGTCTTCTAAATAAATAAAAGACAGGATATGAGGTGCGGTGTAAATAACTTTATTTTGCATTAAAAGAAATAATATATTATTTAGCCAATATTGTATGTTATCCCAGTCAGTGCTTTTTTTTTGCATGTTCTTGAATGGTTGCTGAATATGAGGTCAACATTTTTTAGCTCCTCCTCATTTCCCATAATTTATACTATCCCTCTGGTCCGTTGAAAAGTGTAAAAGAGGGAAATACTGCAATATATTATCCCCATCTGTTTTTTTTGCGTGTTCTGGAATGGATGCAGAGTATGGGTTCAACATTTTTTTGAGCTGATTTTCATTTCCCTCGATTTACACTTTCCCTTATTTTACACGATTTTCTCCATGGTCCCTTGAAAAGTGTGGAAGGGGTAATACTGTATATTGTGTGTCTAATCTTGTTATACCAGAACAAATGATACTCTATTGTAAAATTGCAAGTATGATAGCTGGTCTAATTAGTTCAATTGCAATTGATAATAGAATGGAGATTTTTCTTCACTTATTGTTATTTAGACTCTTAAGCAGCAATTGACTATAAATGAATGCATAGTACTGTTTTTGGCGTTAAAGTCAGCAAGGGCTGTAGAACTAACTTATCATTTCCTTTCATGTAAATTCATGTATCCACATTCTTCTGGCATGCTAACACATTTTTCCTTGAAAAGGTTTATTCTTGTATTTTAATGTTTCCTTACCTCATTAGAGATAAATCACGTTCTGGTTAGTTCTACATAAAATAATTTTTCAGGCAAAGAACAAAAGAAAAACCAAGCACCATAAAAAATGAATATATACCAGGAAGGAACACAAATGTTAGCTTCAAAAATAGGCGAGAGAAATGAAAAAAGAAATTGAACTATTATAGGAAATATCACTGAGGTATAATTAAAATAAATTCTGTTCACCTCACCTCATATCCCATATCATAATTAGACAGGCTTCAAAACCTAGATGGTTTCATCACCAATAATTTCACAATCAGTGTGCTGACATCCAGGAAGCACTGCTTCCTACTCCATCTGTTGTTGGACCAATGAATCTCCAAATCAAATCAACTTCTCCAGGTATTTCAAAATTCATTAATTTTTCTTTCATGTTTTTATGAATGTTGGTTTTTTTCCCCAAACCGTATGTACTAAACTCTGTGAGGTTTATCTTGAGACAACTACCTGTTCAAGATTTTGGGTTGTTGGTGTAGGTCACTCTTCATGAAAAGAGACCCATTAACACAAGTTCACGTCCCCATCAAACATGACACACATATCTTCCATTTAATGTCGGTGGTGACTGGTGAGAAGTGTCAGTCTAGTGTGAATTACAGTATAATTATGAAAGGAATTCATGAAGATGGCTCATCTGGGGCACTGCTATTAGTCATTCAAAATATCTCTGCAGGTGGAAGAATTACGAAGCTCTGTTTGTTGCTACACGTAATGTCATATAAGACAGTGTACACTGTCAGCGTCCCACGTCCCATTCCCCTCTGCACTCAGATAGCAGTGTCACGTGTTCTATTCCTGCATAAACACGACTGCAGTGCCCTCCATCAACAACTGCGCTTATTCCTTAAACGGGTAATACTTCCACACAGATGCCATGTTTCCTCTACCTCCATTCCCTTAACTGAACCTTCTAGGGTGAGTAAACAGTCACTGTCCTTTTCTGTTCTCTCGCCCTCAGATTTTGTCTAAAGTAAAATCTCGTAAAGTGTAGCATAAAAAGCAATAAGGTGCCAATCAAGGATGGTCTGAATTTGGAATTGTTCAATACTCAAGTAAAAATGCAAAACAGTTTTAATTGTAGCTTATTCACATTTTTAATTTGATCTTAATGGACAGGAGCCACCCAACAGCTGGTTCAAATTTATTATGATATCCACTTATAAGAAATGATTGCACTAATTACAGACATATCAGTTTGTTACATTTTTAATAGTGAGTGGAGAACATATTTTAATCGACTCACCTCATACATTTTCAAACTTCTTTGATACCGACGGTTTCAGACAATATCATGTCCTTCATCAGTCATGGCGTCCATGAAGGACATGATATTGTCTGAAACCGTCAGTATCAAAGAAGTTTGAAAATGTATGAGGTGAGTTGATTAAAATATGTTCTCCACTCACTATTAATGATATAACTTCATAATGTTTACTTCCCAATATTAATTTAAATATTGTTAAATTCTGGTTCTAAAAATATATTCCAAGATAATGGTGATAATGTAAATAGGTATTATGCAGAATGGAACAACAGAATGATTTCATGAAGAGCAGATCTTTTAATTTTGTTTAGTTGTTTCTTGTCTCACCTCATACTTTTTAACTCCCTTGCATACCTGTTTTGTGAACATGAACAACATTGAGAATGTCACAAAACAGTGACAAAATCTAGATATGCAAGGGAGTTAAGAAGTATGAGGTGAGTCAAGAAACAACTAAACAAAATTAAAATAAACCTCATAGTGTTATTTCCTGCCTACATAACTTAATAAAAGAGCAGATCATGTTGTGATGTTTATTTCACAATGAAAATTTTGATAGAAAAACATCAAGAATTCAATAGATATATACATTGTAATATTTGCAGTTTCATCACGGCTTTTAATGAAGTAAATCAAAATAAATTATTAGAAATATCTTAATATATTTAAACAAAGTTTAAGTGGAAAGTAACACTTTGAGGTATTTTCAATTTATAAATGAGTTGTAGAAAAGTTTTATATCATCTCACCTCATAAAATTCAGTGTTTTCACTATACCGGTTTCAAAGGTCATTTTACCTTCACCTTTAGTGAAGTCTCCAACTGTTCAAATTACCAACGAGCAAAATTGAATATTCAAGTTCATAAAATCGGCACCAGGTGGCAGTTCAGAAGATTAAGTGAGATATAAAAACATTTTCTCCAACTCGTTTATAAATTTAAAAAACTTAACATATTAGTCAAAATATTTATAATGTGTGCAAGAAAACTTCATTTCAGTTAAGGTGAAGACATTGTCGAAATGGAAAGAAGTTTTTATTGGTGTGAAACAGAAGTCTCTTTTACCTCTTCAATATTTACAGTGAGTTTCACTCAACCTGCGGCTGATAGCGGGAAAAGTGACTGCAAGCAGAGTCATCAACTCGCACTACCCATGCCAGTGGCCGCAAGTCAAGTGAACCTCACTGTATATGAATACAATTATCAGGGAATTAAAAAATATCTGTAAAATGCAATTTATCTTTGAATACCTTAATATAAGCAGATGATTTGGTATTGTTGGTTAATTTGGATGATTTACCAAGCTCATTATGTCATTTGAAATTAATAGCAGAAAAATATTTCTTCAGATTGTAATTTTTTGCAGAATTGGATGTATTCGACAACATTGCAAAATTTAATATATCTCTGGGAGTAAATAAATTGATGAAGTCTGTTTTGGTCCAAAAACATACTCATTAATAGTGAGTGGAGAACATATTTTAATCGACTCACCTCATACATTTTCAAACTTCTTTGATACCGATGGTTTCAGACAATATCATGTCCTTCGTCAGTCATGGCGTCCACTGATGAAATTTCGCGAATGTTGATTTCTTTAGTGACATCACCTCTTGTGCTGCCATCTTTCGTTGGGATTATAAACTTTGTAATTAAATTTTTATCCACCGGAATATCGAAATTCATAGATCGATATTTATTCTTCTGAATGAGTATCATTTCCCAAATTGTCAATTCCAACTGTTTTAAAAGTTTTGCTTCTTTTTCAATTTTATGATGTTCTAGTAAACTATGTGCAGCTATTGCTGATTTTTCAATTTCACAATTTTTAATATTTCTGAAATGTTCTTTAGTGCGTGTTTCTAAATTCCTTTTTGTTTTTCCTATGTATACTTTGCTACAATCATTACAATTAATTTGATAAATTCCAGATTTCTTACTGTCTGGGATGTTGATTTTTTTATTAGTATTTAAAAGTTTTTTCAGACTAAATTTATTATATTTAATTAATGTTCGGAAGTAAACATTATGAGGTATAATCATTAAAATTCATCGGAGAACATATTGTTTTGTTTAAACAACTCACCTCATAGGATTCATGCTTCCATGATATCGCAATTTCAAACATAATCATGTTCATCGTCAGCCATTGAGTCGGAGTTATGGCTGACGATGAACATGATTATGTTTGAAATCGTTATATCATGGAAGCATGAATCCTATGAGGTGAGTTGTTTAAACAATATGTTCTCCGATGAAATCTAAATTTATTAATTGGTGCCAAAGTAATGTTGTATTTGTCAAATATTTTTTGAAATTTCCCATGTACTATTGGATGGTAAATTCTTCTTTTCGTTACTAACCATTTTGCGGGTAGAGCATTCTTTAAGTTGTGTTTATCTTTCTGAATTTCTTTAATTTGTTAGCATATTATAATTCTTATTAAAACCATTTAATCTGGGCAATATTTAGGCTATTTTTTGTATTCTTTCTTAAAATTGTCTCCTTTTAAATGGTACCGATTATCAGTCTACATAAGAGGCTATTAACTATTGTTCATTTTATCAATTGTTCCAAATGATTTGGGAAAAAAACCCGTTGATTTTAATCTTCAATTATCAGTATGTTTAATGTGTACCCTTCCTATATATATCAAATTCAATTTTTTGAGTTTTTTCATTCCTAATTATGTATAAATCCAGAAACGGAATTTTGTTTTCAATTTCTGATTCTATGGTAAATTTAATTTATACATCTTGTAGATTAAGTAATTTCAACGCATCATCAACATGTTTAAAATTTATTATCGAAAAAAATATCAACATATCTGTACCAAGTCTTGAAAATCCATGGGTAAACCTTGGTGATATGGCACTCGAAGTAACTCATATATAAATTAGCCAAAAGAGGCGAAGGAGGATTTCCCATAGATAAACCCGAAACTTGTTTGTAAAATTTACCGTTAAAAGTAAAATAGGAATTTTCAATACAACATTTTGTAAGGTTAATGTATTCTTCTATTACTTCTTTATTTAAATCCAAAGAACTCAACCATTTTTCCAAAAAAATATAACATTTTTCCTATTGGAACATTTGGAAACAATGAAACAACATCGAAAGACACAAATCTGTCATTATGAATCACTCTTATGTTATTCAATTCATACTTCCCGATATTAATTCAAATATAACTAAAGTCTATTAAATTAATATTAAGAAGCTAAAGCTGTTACTATGATTGAAATAAGTAAATTAATGTACACAACTAAATTATTGTAATCAAATGGTAAAGAGAAAAATTTATGCCTGAAAGTAAGGTAAAGGAAGGATTTATGCTTGGATGGGAAGGAAGCCTGAATTAGCTCAATGGATAGAGCATCAATACGGAAAGCTGAAGGTTCGGGGTTCGATTCCCGGTTCAGGCATAAATTTTTCTCTTTACCATTTGATTACAATAACTAAAGTTTACTCAAGATTAGGGAAGAATTATATGACGATCTTTTGAAATTCAAGATGGCGTTGATCAATACAAATTCGTTAGAAATTACATCAGCAAATACATTTAACGAAACATTTTCAGAACAAAAACAAAATATTAAAAAATGTCTTAAACTCAAGTTGAAAAAGAAAAAAACTTTTGGCTGACATAAAATTTATAGATAGATGTATACAGAATAATGTAGCACCAAAATTCATCAGGAAAATAGTAAAATTCAATAATAATAGTAAACAGCAAAAGATTGCTGAAAAGAAAGTTTTGCAAGTAGAAAAAAACAAATATTATTCATATCTTCAAAATTTAGAACTAGAAATTTATTGCCTGCATTTGAAATTGATTAAACAATTAGGATTTATTGTTTTCAAAAATTTAATTAAAAATTCTTTCAGATTTTTAAATTTTGAAATAAAGAAAAAAAGTTAATAGACAGAAGATATCTTAAAGTTTCCAAAATAAAATTACACTAAAAGAAGATAATGTAGCTAATCTTTCTAAAGTAGCTTTGGAAAAAGAATAACTTAGTTTGCTCAATCAAGGTTTAAAAACTTGTATCAATTATTCAGATAATGTTGAAGATTTTGTTGCAGATATTGAAATTGCAATGATAAGTTTAGAAAATGAAGAAAAAACGATCATTTGGAAAGGAAGTGAAAAAATTTTAGAATAAATAAAAAACACTCCCAAAAATGTATTGGCAAATAAAAATATGACCATTTTAAAAAAGATAAACAACAAAAATATAATATTTTCTAAAGCTGATAAGGGGAATAAAATAGTAATTTTAGAAAAATCTGAATATATCAAGAGGATGGAAAACTTTTAGAATCAAAAGAATATTTGGAACTAAAAAAGGATCCCCTACCAAAAACTATAAAAACTTTTGACAAAACTTTAAAAGAAATTAAGCATATAACGTATATAAGAGAAAAATTTGTGTCTAGATCGTAACTCGCCTCTGTAGCTCAGTTGGTAGAGAATTTGGCCCGGCAAGCCAAAGGTCCCGGGTTCGAGTCTCGGTCTAGGCGAAAATTTTTCTCTTCAAATATAATTTATCTTTCATTGAGAAATGTTAAATTAATAATAAAAACATCATTAGAAGCCTTACTAGCTTTATAAAGTAATGTTAAATTCCCAATAAATGTCTTCTTAACTAAAAAGCCGCCATTTGCAAAGATAGAAACAATGGTTTCAAAAGCATTTGGTGAGAGGGAATTGTAACGTATATAAGAGAAAAAATTGCGTCTTGATCGTAACTCACCTCGGTAGCTCAGTTGGTAGAGCATTTGGCCCGGCAAGCCAAAGGTCCCGGGTTCGAGTCTCGGTCTAGGCGAAAATTTTTCTCTTCAAATACAATTTCTGATACAGAAAAATGTAAATTGAAAGTCCCAAATTCTTCTAATCCTCGAATGTATGGTCTCCCCAAAATTCATAAAATTGGGATTAAAATGAGACCGATAATTAATAATATAGGGTCCCCGTCTTATTATTTATCAAAATGGTTAGTACAGAGATTTAAAAGTTTTCCAGAATTTGAAAATAAAAGTATTGAAAATTCTTTACAACTGATTGATGAATTGAATAACATTAGAGTGGTTCATAATGACAGATTTGTGTCTTTCGATGTTGTTTCATTGTTTCCAAATGTTCCAATAGGAAAAATGTTATATTTTTTGGAAAAATGGTTGAGTTCTTTGGATTTAAATAAAAAAGTAATAGAAGAATACATTAACCTTACAAAATGTTGTATTGAAAATTCCTATTTTACTTTTAACGGTAAATTTTACAAACAAGTTTCGGGTTTATCTATGGGAAATCCTCCTTCGCCTCTTTTGGCTAATTTATATATGAGTTACTTCGAGTGCCATATCACCAAGGCTTACCCATGGATTTTCAAGAGTTGGTACAGATATGTTGATGATATTTTTTCGATAATAAATTTTAAACATGTTGATGATGCGTTGAAATTACTTAATCTACAAGATGTATCAATTAAATTTATCATAGAATCATAAATTGAAAACAAAATTCCGTTTCTGGATTTATACATAATTAGGAATGAAAAAACTCAAAAAATTGAATTTGATATATATAGGAAGGGTACACATTACACATACTGATAATTGAATATTAAATCAACGGGTTTCAATCCTCTGGCACATAAACATGCAGTATTTAATAGCCTCTTATGTATATTGATAAAGGTACCATTAAAAGGAGACAATTTTAAGAAAGAATACAAAAATATCCTAAATATTGCCAGATTAAATGGTTTTAATAAGAATATAATATCTAACAAATTAAAGAAATTCAGAAAGATAAAACAACTTAAAGAATGCTCTACCCTACAAATGGTTAGTAACGAAAAGAAGAATTTACCATCCAATAGTACATGGGAAATTTCAAAAAATATTTGACAAATACAACATTACTTTGGCACCAATTAATAAATTTAGTCTGAAAAAACTTTTAAATACCAATAAAAAATCAACATCCCAGACAGTAAGAAATCTTGAATTTATCAAATTAATTGTAATGATTGTAGCAAAGTATACATAGGAAAAACAAAAAGGAATTTAACACGCACTAAAGAACATTTTACTTACTTACTTACTTACTCACTGGCACTATCAAACCCGTAGGTTCATGGCCGCGCGGACATAAGCTCTCCATACATCCCTATCCTGAGCTAATGCTTTCCAATCATTCCCTGTATAATCTACTTCCCTCAAATCATAGTTAATGTTGTTCTCCCACCTCATTCTTGGTCTACCAACTGGGCGTTTTCCCTCTGGCTTTCCTACAAGAAGCTTCCATGCACGTCTTTCATTCCCC
Source organism: Diploptera punctata (assembly GCA_030220185.1). NCBI lineage: Eukaryota > Metazoa > Arthropoda > Insecta > Blattodea > Blaberidae > Diploptera > Diploptera punctata. Next base: position 98,670 of record JASPKZ010006460.1, on the reverse strand, counting down.
ATACGTGCAACATGTCCTGCCCATCGCAGTCTACGAGACTTAACTGTTCTTATTATATCTGGCTTCCTATAAAGACCATGTAGTTCATTGTTATGTAGTCTTCTCCATTCACCTGTCTGTTCATCTCTCTTTGGTCCAAAAATTTTCCTAAGAACTTTATTCTCAAATACTCGTAATCTCCTTTCCTCCCTTAAAGTAAGAGTCCATGTTTCGCACCCATATAATATAACTGGTAGAATAATAGTTTTATATATTTTCAGCTTAACGTTTTTTGAAAGGAGTTGGGACATCAAAAGTCTCTGCAATGCATAATAGCATGCATTTCCAGAATTGAGCCTATGTTTAATTTCTTTGTGCGTCTCATTCCTATTTGTGATTATTGTTCCTAGGTATTTGAATTCAGCCACTTCCTCAAAATTTCCCTCATTTGTCATTAGCTGTCCATTTCCATTATATACTGAATTTCTACCTGTGACCATATATTTAGTTTTACTGATATTTACTTCCAGTCCTAATTTCTTAGTGTTACTCAATAGTGTGTGCGTGTTGGCCTTTAGTATCTCCTCGCTATCGGCCAATAGTACTACATCATCAGCATAAACTAACAGCTTATTAATACCATTCAGTTGTAAGCCTTCCTCATTCTCTAAAGATTTAATGGCATGCTCTAGTACAAAATTAAATAGTAGAGGAGATAGTGCATCTCCTTGCTTCAACCCATTCTGGATTTCAAAAGTGTCTGAAAACTGTTTGCCTACACGCACCCTACTATTTGAGCCATTTAGACACATTCGTATAAGTCTAACTAACTTTTTAGGAATTCCGAACTCCAGCAGGATACTATATAACTTCTCCCTCTTAATTGAATCATATGCTTTTTTGAAGTCTACATATAGTTGATGTACAGTGCCATTATATTCCCATTTCTTTTCTAAAATCTGTCTTATACTAAAAATCTGATCTGTTGTAGACCTGTTTCTTCTAAATGCACATTGATGATCTCCTAGAATGTCATCAATGTAGGGAGTAAGTCTGCTTACTAATATATTTGTAAGAATTTTGTATGAAGTTGAAAGTAATGAGATGCCCCTGTAGTTGTTGCAATCAGTTTTATCTCCTTTCTTATAAATTGGTACGATAATTGATTCCTTCCATTCATCTGGAAGAGCTTCTTTTTCCCAAATCATACTAAGCAACCAGCGTATTTTGTCTATCAATTTTTCTCCTCCTGATTTTATGAGTTCTGCTGGGATCTCATCTGAACCTGATGCTTTATACATCTTCAATTTTTCAATCGCCATTTCAACCTCTAATGCACTTGGCTCTGCGACTAGCATTTCTGCTGTCTGTAACTTATCCTCCTCAATGTCCTGTTCTGTATGTACATTTAATAGCTGATTAAAGTAACTTTTCCATCTATTTAATATACTCCTAGAATCTGCAATCATATCCCCATTTTCATTTCGAATTATGTTTGTTCTAGCCTGAAACCCTTTCTTCTCTATACTAATTCCCTGATATAATTCTCTAATGTTCCTATTTTTTGCATTCATTTCAAGATCATTAATCTTCTCTCTCAAATATTCCCTCTTTTTACTCTTTAGTAACTTAGTGGTTTCCCGTCTAATACTACCCAATTGCTCTAAATTTACCTCATTTGGCTCGTGTAACCATTTAATTTTTGCTAGTTTTCTTTTCTTTACAATGTCGGCACATTCCTCATCAAACCATTTCTTGTTTTGCCTCTTTTTTAAAGAACCAATGCTTTCTGATGCTGACAATTTAATAGTATCTCTTATAGCCTCCCATTCTTTATTTATATCAGGTTCTTCTTCGTTTGCCACATTGTCATCTGAAGATTCCAGTACTTCAAATCTATTAGCAATTTTGATTTGGTATTCTTGCCGCATTTCATCATTTTTCAAGTTTTTTAATTCATATTTTACAGAATCATCTTTAGCATTCGTTCCTCTCATAAGCGATAGCCGTTGTCTGATTTTCACTCTGACCAGATGATGATCCGAATTGCAGTCTGTCCCTCTAACTGATCTAATATCAATGATGCTACTGTGCCAGCGTTTATCCACTAATACATGATCTATCTGGTTCCGAGTTTCTCCATCTGGGGACGTCCAGGTGTATTTATGAATATCCTTATGCTGAAATGTTGTGCTCTTAACAATCAGATTCTTCGATGTGGCAAATGTGACTAATCTAACCCCGTTGTCGTTACTATCTTCATGAAGACTGAATTTGCCTATTGTTGGTTTGAATATATCTTCCCGCCCCACTTTTGCATTAAAATCTCCTATGACAATTTTCATATGATATCGTGAAAGGCTATCAAATAAGCATTCTAATTCTTCATAGAACTCATCCTTGATCTTGTCATCTTTATCTTCTGTGGGGGCATGTACATTTACAATTATAAAATCATGTCGTTTACCCTTTAGAATTATGTATGATATCCTATCATTAACAAACTTAATATCTCGGATAGCGGATAGGATCCTCCTTCTGACTAAAAAACCCGTTCCAAATGCAGGTCTTTCTGCACCCCCATAGAATAATGCAAAGGTTCCTGATTCCTGACTACCTTCTCCTGGCCACCTAACTTCCTGTAAAGCGACTATATCCAAGGGCGATTTATCTAATTCCCGCGTTAATATCTCTAGTGCCCCACTATTGTATAAAGTCCTAACATTCCATGTTCCTAGGAACATGTCCCTGTGTTTGAGCCTTTGGCATGGGTTCCCTGAAGTAGTCCCCGCCCGGAGAACCGAATGGGGGACTATTTGACCTCCGGAAAATTTTACCCCAGATGAACCCATGTCCGCATTTCTTGACGGTTGTATTTTTACGGTGAAAGATCGTCACTCTTTCGCCCAAGGTACTTTTTTCGTCTGGCTTATCACCTTCGGCCAGTCCGGCATGGGTAACCCTATCGGCAGCAATGCTACCGCCGGCATAGCTCTCAGGATCATTTAAGCACGCAAGCCACTCCACCACGACAAGGTAAAGATACCATGGAGGGACTAAAGAACATTTTAGAAATATTAAAAATTGTGAAATTGAAAAATCAGCAATAGCTGCACATAGTTTACTAGAACATCATAAAATTGAAAAAGAAGCAAAACTTTTAAAACAGTTGGATAAACCATTGGAATTGACAATTTGGGAAATGATATTCATTCAGAAGAATAAATATTGATATTCCGGTGGATAAAAATTTGATTACAAAGTTTATAATCCCAATGAAAGATGGCAGCACAAGAGGTGATGTCACTAAAGAAATCAACAATCGCGGAATTTCATCAGTGGACGCCATGACTGATGAAGGACATGATATTGTCTGAAACCGTCGGTATCAAAGAAGTTTGAAAATGTATGAGGTGAGTCGATTAAAATATGTTCTCCACTCACTATTAATGATATAACCTCATAATGTTTACTTCATGATATTAATTTAAATATAACATACTCATTGTTCATATTATTCGTTTTTAAACATCTTATATTTGAAAAGAAAAATATACACCTAGACTGGGGTTTGAATCCAGGTCCTTTGACTCTCTGTCGATGCTCTATCCAAGTGAGCTACCTAGGCCTCCAATCTAAATGCGTATTTTTCTCTTATACATAGTTAATTCCCTAACCCCAAATGCTACTAGCCATTGCTTTGATTTGTGCAAATGGCAGCTTCTTAATAAAGAAGCCATATTTTGTGATCCAGGAATCCTATGACATTTAGAGTACCAACCAAAAGTAGATCACTGGTATGACGTAGGAAAAGATGATAGAAAACACATTTTTTAGACCATAAGAGTCCTTTCAGGACTATCACATGTGTACATGGAGTAGTTTGGAATTTAATCCAGATATTTGGTGCACATCTAGGGATTAGAAATGATTATACATCACAGTTCAACCTACCCCTGGGATTGAAAATTGTACAATTAATATTTCCAATCCTGCTAGGTACTAATCAGTAGGTAGACTTGCTACTATCTGAACTAATGCAGCACTAAGATTATATATATATATAATTTATTTCACCCTCTTTGGGGTACATATAATATTTCTCTGTGTGTTGTTCCTTTCTTGGTGTCCAGTATTTCTTCATTCTTTCTGATCTTCTTTTCCTATCTTCTTCCAAGATAATAGGTTTGCATTTTTGTGTAGATTTATCTTGGAAGCTTATGTTTTCATCTGGAATAATTAATATTAATATATATTAAAATTATATTTACTCTATGAAAGTTAAATAATTAGTAATTATTTAATTAATTAATAACTATAAGACCCCTCAGGGGTCCTCATCTAGGGGATATGTGGATGGCGACCACAAGGTGCCCAAGCTGTGCAAAACATTTCTTCCACTTACTTGTGTTTTGCACTCTTTTAACTTTACTATCTAACCTCTCTTGGTTAACTCTTGTTTTTTTGACGCCAATGCTATTAGGGCATCCGAGGGCTAGGGAGTCTTTCCTTTCTTCCATTTCTTCTTTCCTTTATTTTCTTTTCTTCTCCAGAAAAGCCTGACCAGAGGCTATAAGATGGCAGCCCATCACTGGTCTTGCCTTCCTTTGGCCAGCAACCAATCGAAGGGACTATTATTATGCTTTCAAGTCTTATACAAGAATTTCCCTCAAACGCTGGAGGGAAAATTTTCTATAGGATCGTAACAGGCCTTGGCCTAATACTTGGAAAGAAGAAGAAGAAGAACTATAAGAACCTCAATGTTATTTCCCATATTTAACTATTAATTAATTTAGCTGTTTGATTGATTAAATTGTAAAGATTTGTAAGATTATATATTATATCAGAGGCTACATTTATGACTAGTAGAGCAGAATGGCTTTCCTTTTATCTGCATTTTTTTTTTATTGTTTATCTTTTATTATTTTAAGTGTCAAATAGAACAGAATGATTTTAGGCCATCAGTAATAAAATTGTTCCCATCATTAATTTTTATTACTTTACCTATAACCTGAAACATTGCCTTTGCTTTTGTTACAGGAATTGACAATGTGATGATCCATTGAGAAGTTTGTGCTGTCGAATCTCGGAGAAATATCACAAAGTGATGACTTTCTACAGGGTTCGGTACTGTTTTAATTTTAACAAATAGAACCTTTACTTTTTATGTACATACTTAAATACTTCCGGAAAAATAAACATTGTCATAAGTTACATTGAAAATTTACAAGCAGAATCTATGCTTCCCAAAATCATTCCACTCAAAGATTTTTTTTTTTTTTAGATGGAGGTTTTCTGTAGAATATTTCTATGGTACATAGTATAAAGGACTTTAGACAAAAATGTTAAATTTAAATCACGTGAATAAGAAGGAAAAAATCTCATGCAGGAACTGCATAAACGAAGCAAATTCCTCAGCAAGTCGAATTTATGATCCAATTTTGCTCATTTTAGAAATATATATTTCTTTTAATATTTAATTTTTAGGAAGTTATATTTGAGGTTATTTTAATTATATTATTTTTGGTCTGGACATCTTACCTCAATATTAATGTTGATTTGTTCTTGGACATGTTTCAAAACAATTCTCTGTTTTATCTTCAGCTTTCCCAGACTGGTTTTATTTATGTTGCATTATGTTGCACCACCTGGATGTCGATGTCAGCTCCATCCTGTGGTTGGCCAAAGAACCTCCAAACAAGGTCACCCACCCTCCATCGGAATATCAAAATTCATAACTCTGTTTCTGTTCTTCTGAATATAAATTTTTTCCCAAATAGTCAGCTCGTTTGTATTTTCTAACTGTTTTAATAATTTAGTGTCTGAATTTATATTATGTTTTTCAGACCAAACATGAGCAGCAACTGCAGATTTTTCAATTTCTCCATTTTTAATATTTCTTATGTGTTCTTTGGTTCTAATTTTTAGGTTTCTTTTTGTTTTCCCTATATATATCTTTTCACAACCCATGCATTCAATTTGATATATTCCTGACTTTTTATTTTTATCAGTTTTTTCATTTTTGTTGGTTTTTATTAGTTTATTTAAACTGTAGTTATTTTTTGGTGCTAATTTAATATTAAACTTCTCAAATATATTTTGAAATTTATTATGTACCCAGGGGTGATATGTGAATTTCCTATATTTTTTCATAGGTGGTTCTTCTTTTTCAAGATTACTTCTGTTTATCATTTTTTGTTTTTTATACTTTTCTATCCTTTTATGTACCATTTTTTCATCAAACCCATTTTCTCTTGCTACTTTGATTATGTGTTTTTTCTCATGTTTGAAATCTTCTTCGTTTAAGGGTAAGTTTACCAATCTATGAGTTAAACTATTAAATGCTGCTAATTTATGTCCAATTGGATTGAACCCTGTTGATTTTATAAAATTTTCCGTATGAGTTTCTTTCCTATGAATCCTGAATTCAATTTTTCTTTTTTCTTCGTTTCTGACCAATTTAAGATCCAAAAAAGGTATTTGTTTATTGTCTTCTATTTCTTTGGTGAATTTAATGTTTGTACTCTGTAAATTTAATAGTTTTAGGGAATCTTCTACATGTTTTTCTTTAACAATACAAATTATATCATCAACATATCTACTCCAAAATTTAAACATTGTGGGATGTGCTTTAGTGATTTTACATTCAAAATCGCTCATAAATAAATTTGCCAGGAAAGGTGATAATGGGTTTCCCATTGAGAGCCCTGATTTTTGTCTATAGAAACTCCCATTGAATGTAAAAAACATTTGATCAATGCATAACGCAGTTAATTTCAAATAATCTTCTTTGATCTCTCTGTCTATGTTGTTTTTTCTTAACCAATTGTTCAATATCTCCAAAGTTTTTTGTTTCGGTACATTTGTGAATAGTGAAACTACATCAAACGAAACCAACCTATCTGTGGGTTCAATTTCCATTTTTCTAATTTCTTAACTAATTCCAATGAATTTTCAATCTGCAGACTTTCAAAATTATTAATTCTTTTAAATTGATTATTCAGCCATTTCGAAATTTTGTAGGTTGGTGATCCAATATTGTTAATTATTGGCCTCATTTTGTTTCCCGGTTTGTGAATTTTTGGAAGTCCATGGACCAACCTACCTACAAAATTTCGAAATGGCTGAATAATCAATTTAAAAGAATTAATAATTTTGAAAGTCTGCAGATTGAAAATTCATTGGAATTAGTTAAGAAATTAGAAAAAGTGGAAATTGAACCCACAGATAGGTTGGTTTCGTTTGATGTAGTTTCACTATTCACAAATGTACCGAAACAAAAAACTTTGGAGATATTGAACAATTGGTTAAGAAAAAACAACATAGACAGAGAGATCAAAGAAGATTATTTGAAATTAACTGCGTTATGCATTGATCAAATGTTTTTTACATTCAATGGGAGTTTCTATAGACAAAAATCAGGGCTCTCAATGGGAAAACCCATTATCACCTTTCCTGGCAAATTTATTTATGAGCGATTTTGAATGTAAAATCACTAAAGCACATCCCACAATGTTTAAATTTTGGAGTAGATATGTTGATGATATAATTTGTATTGTTAAAGAAAAACATGTAGAAGATTCCCTAAAACTATTAAATTTACAGAGTACAAACATTAAATTCACCAAAGAAATAGAAGACAATAAACAAATACCTTTTTTGGATCTTAAATTGGTCAGAAGAAACAGAAGAAAAAGAAAAAAGAAAAATGAATTCAGGATTCATAGGAAAGAAACTCATACGGAAAATTTTATAAAATCAACAGGGTTCAATCCAATTGGACATAAATTAGCAGCATTTAATAGTTTAACTCATAGATTGGTAAACTTACCCTTAAACGAAGAAGATTTCAAACATGAGAAAAAAACACATAATCAAAGTAGCAAGAGAAAATGGGTTTGATGAAAAAATGGTACATAAAAGGATAGAAAAGTATAAAAAACAAAAAATGATAAACAGAAGTAATCTTGAAAAGAAGAACCACCTATGAAAAAATATAGGAAATTCACATATCACCCCTGGGTACATAATAAATTTCAAAATATATTTGAGAAGTTTAATATTAAATTAGCACCAAAAAATAACTACAGTTTAAATAAACTAATAAAAACCAACAAAAATGAAAAAACTGATAAAAATAAAAAGTCAGGAATATATCAAATTGAATGCATGGGTTGTGAAAAGATATATATAGGGAAAACAAAAAGAAACCTAAAAATTAGAACCAAAGAACACATAAGAAATATTAAAAAATGGAGAAATTGAAAAATCTGCAGTTGCTGCTCATGTTTGGTCTGAAAAACATAATATAAATTCAGACACTAAATTATTAAAACAGTTAGAAAATACAAACGAGCTGACTATTTGGGAAAAAATTTATATTCAGAAGAACAGAAACAGAGTTATGAATTTTGATATTCCGATGGAGGGTGGGTGACCTTGTTTGGAGGTTCTTTGGCCAACCACAGGATGGAGCTGACATCGACATCCAGGTGGTGCAACATAATGCAACATAAATAAAACCAGTCTGGGAAAGCTGAAGATAAAACAGAGAATTGTTTTGAAACATGTCCAAGAACAAATCAACATTAATATTGAGGTAAGATGTCCAGACCAAAAATAATATAATTAATATATTTCTTTTGTTAAATTTGAGAAACTCAATTTCTGATGCAAGCTTATTATTTAAAAGTTGTTGGACTGCAGAGAAAATAAATCTTTCCAATTGAAATCCTGCAGTTTTATGTTGCCATTTTTCTTTAAAAATTCCTAATAGCAAAATAAATGCCTTTTTTATTACTATTTATTCCTTTAATATTTAAAATTGCCTACATGTATATTCAACTTATTTCTGCAGCTACTATGAATGTGACTGTTATTTATTAATTATTGCCTTCTAGTCAGTTCATATTCTCTTTACAAGCAACAATTAGTGATTTAGAAGGGTTACCATGAAAAGAGGTAACAATAGGTAAGGGTTTTAGTTATTGCTTGTGTTTCGATGTTTTTATTATTAATTTCATACATCTCAATGATGGATAAATCATATTTGAAGAGAAAAATCATACGCTCAGACCGGGACTTGAACCCAGGACCCTTGGTTCTCTAGACCAAGTGCTCTACCATCTGAGCTACCCGAGCAAGTACCGATCTAAATGCAAATTTTTCTCTATATACTTTGTAATTCCCGCCCACCAAATTCTATGAAGCCTTTGCTTCTATCTTTGCAAATGGCGGCTCCTATATTAAGAAGACATATTCGGGAATTTTACATTACATTATAAATGCCAGTATGGCTTTTTTCGACGTTTTTATTATTAATTTCATTCTCAATGATGGATAAATCATATTTGAAGAGAAAAATTATACGCTCAGAGCAGGACTCGAACCCAGGACCAAGGGTTGGTTCAAGTCCTGATCTGAGTGTATAATTTTTCTCTTCAAATATGATTTATCCATCATTGAGATGTATGAAATTAATAATAAGAACGTCGAAAAAAAGCCGTACTGGCATTTATAATGTAATGTAAAATTCCCAAATATGTCTTCTTAATATAGGAGCCGCCATTTGCAAAGATAGAAGCAAAGGCTTCATAGCATTTGGTGGGCGGGGATTACAAAGTATATAGAGAAAAATTTGCGTTTAGATCGGTACTTGCTCGGGTAGCTCAGATGGTAGAGCACTTGGTCTAGAGAACCAAGGGTCCTGGGTTCAAGTCCCGGTCTGAGCGTATAATTTTTCTCTTCAAATATGATTGCTTGTGTTTACTTGGCTTCCTATCGGATCATACCTCCTTTAGAAACAACAATGAATGCCAGAGCTAAAATGTGGTTTCATTATTCTAAATTTATCTTTCTTTCAGTTTTTATTGCGAAAACATTGTGCAAGATAGCTAGTAAGATGCCAAAATGCAGCGTTCCTTTACCCAGTAAATAGCAAAGTGCTTTCATATCCAATTCTACTGACAATAAAAATACTCCTGTGCAAAATATGTGAGCGGTCAGTGAACTATGAAAAGAAATATTTCATTTCTCAGCATATCAGTACAACCAATCACAGAAATGCCCTTTCCAAGGCTATTAGAAATAATATTTCTTTGCTTCCAATGGCAATTGCATCATTAAGTCAAAAATCACAATTTAGATTCAACTTTTGTAAAGATTTTATTTATGCCAGAATCCCTTTATGGAAAATACATTAAGGCAGTTTTTTAATAAGTAAATGAATGAATCTGTGCCCAGTGAGTTAATGTTACTTAAGTGTCTGTTACGATTATGTAATGAAAATCATTAAATATGAACTAAAAAATAAAAAGATCGAGATTTCAATCGGCGAGTCAACTGATCCTATGGGTCATTTTATTGCCAATGGCATTGTTGGACCATTAGATCCTTCAGAAGGTGAACCAATGAAAGTATCCCTGCTTACAACAGAGTATCTGCAGAAAGTTAACAATTCAACTATCCCACTTATTTACCAATTCATTACAGTTACTGTGGTCTGAAGAAATTCAATACAACAATGTATTACTTTTCATTTTAGACACTGTAACATACATGAAAAAGGCTGGAACAACTTTAAAAGTGTTATTTTTAAACATGCTCCACGTGACCTTCATAGCATATGGTTTTCACAGGGTGTAGGAAGAAATAAGAACCTTGTTTCCAGATGTCAACAAATTTATTTCCAGTATTTAGATCTTTCTGAAACCCCCATCAAAGATCCTGACATTTAAAGACATTGCACCAAATATACCTTTGTTCCCCCAACCCATCATAGCAAGATGAGGATTTGAATTTTAGCAACAGTTTTCTATGCTTCAAATTTCCTGAGTATAACTAAGGTTGAATCCTATGAGGTGAGTTGTTTAAACAATATATTCTCCGATGAATTTTAATAACTAAGGTTTCCTACATACACTGGTGTCCAAAATTTTAGGATAATTTGTAAAACGGAAAATCAAAATGCTTAAAGAGGAGCAAGGAGTAAAAATTATTTATCAAAACGTTTCTCAGTACATTTAGTTTAGTTTACATACTAAATTATAATCTCTCTTCAACAATGAAAAAATTAATAGCAATTATAAATGAAAATTGCATTGTTGCAGTTAAGCCCTGTTCCATAAATCTTCATTTTTAAAGAGAGTTATGATATAATCAGATGTAGTGTAAGAACAGATTGCAGTAAAATGGCACAAAGACAACATCTGGACCCTCTGCTTCGGGGTAGAATTATTGGGCAGCTAGAAACAGGACAGACACAAACTGAGGTCTCCATAGCACTTAATGTGCCACAAAATGTTATATCTAGGTTATGGCGACGGTTCCAAGAGACCGGAGACGTTAGGCGAAGACCAGTGGGAGGTCGTCCAAGAGTTACAAATCCTCAGCAGGATCGATATCTTGCGTTAACTGCAAGAAGAAACCGAACAATGTCTGCCAGACAACTGAGTTCAGAACTTGCGGCCGCCTCAGGTATCAGAGTATCCAGACAAACTGTCTATAGAAGACTCAGAGCTGCTGGTCTGTATGCTAGACGGCCTGTAGTGTGCGTCCCACTCACCCTTGATAACAAGAGAGCACGTTTACGGTGGAGTCAGGAACATCGCGACTGGACTCTAAATCAGTGGAGCAGCGTGCTATTTACAGACGAGTCCAGATTCAGCTTGAACTGTGATTCGCATCGCGTGACTATCTGGAGGGAGCAAGGAACTCGTTACAACTCCATGAACATCATGGAAAGACATCCATTTGGTGCGGTGGTCTCCTAGTATGGGGAGGTATAATGATGAATGCACGCACAGAGCTTCACATCTTCGCAGGTGGCACTGTTAATGCTCAGCGGTATAGAGAAGAGATCCTGGAACCTCATGTAAGACTTTTCAGGGGAGCTGTGGGTCCAGAATTCATATTCATGGATGACAATGCCCGACCTCACAGGTCACAACTGGTGGATGAGTTTCTTCAGGAGGAAGATATCCAGCATATGGAGTGGCCAGCAAGGTCTCCGGATATGAATCCTATAGAGCATGCATGGGATGCCTTAGGGAGACATATTGCATCTTGTCAGCCTCCTCCGAGGACACTTCAAGACCTTCACATTGCTCTTCATGAGGAGTGGAATTTGCTGAGCATCGAACTCCTGAACAACCTCATCACTAGCATACCACGTCGATGTGAGTCTTGTGTAGCTGTCAGGGGTAATCACACCCCATACTAATCATTTGAACCATTGTTGTTCAACTTTTATGTTCGAATTCTGAAATGCAGTTTTCGTTTGTTGTGAAAATGACAAGTGAATGACGTATTCATGCCATTGTTTCTTTCGTGCCATGTTTCTAATTATCTGTGACATACCCTTACCAAATTTTGTATTATTCTGACAAATGCTTTATAATAAGTCGGCAAATGAACTAATTATCCTTAACTTTTGGACACAAGTGTATATTTAATAACTAAGGTTGGTTGTCTCTGTGCAGTTGAATCTTCAATTATAACGGGAAAGAAACTTCTCATTCTCAAATCATTGGAAGTGAGAATTATTTCATTTTCATTGCGACCAAGTTCAGCTTCTTGCCATAAATAATCTGCCAGCTTCAAGAAACAGGGCAGCCTTTGACAAAGTCAGTGAAAATTGTGGATGATGCAGTGCAAAGAAGTGTGCTGGGAAATACAGTTCATTAGTTGGAAAAAAGTATAAAATTGTGTTTTTACAAAATCTTGATCTTGACAAACTTAGAAACACTTAAACAATTGCAGTAGAAATAGTTTCATGTTTTTGATTTGCTTCAATTACCTCTATAGATGTCGAGAGTTAATTTTCTCAGAAGAAAAATATATTATCTGGCATGAGACTCAACATGACACCAGAATATATTTAACTTTTATAGGAATTAATCACTATGAGGTTTAATTTATGGTAAAATCAAATGTTTCCAACCTCTTCTCATATAAATCTTCTAAGTAGATCGCGATTTCGAGACCACAACAGTCTCATCTTCAGTACAATCTTGGCGACTGATGTTATGTTGATCGGAAGAAACACTTCTTCCCTCTGTTGGTGGACCAATGAACCTCTGGATCAGGTCAGGATTTGTAGGAATTTTGCAGTTCATAAGTAGAGACCGGATGTTAGGGAAAATGCCTACAGTTATTTATTATAGATATAGTAAAAGTGACTTCATATAAGTTCATACCAACGGCCCTAGAGTTGTTCTCCATTAAGTTCATTTTGCCTATAAATGCCTATTTGAGCTTATGTCTATAAATGCCTATTTGCAATTTTTTCTCGAAATAAACTCAGTATTTCGATGAAATCAATTGAAATGGACAAACTTCATGTCACAAATCATTTCATAGAAGTTTTTCAGGTGTTCTTTTTATAAATTCCCTTAGAATATATTAGGATGAGGGTGGCAATAACCTAGCTGGTAGATGGTTCCCCCCTCAATGCACTCCCGTTAAGCAAAATAGCCCTATGCTATGACCCATTGTACTATGCTCCGGCTCTAAGGCTTGGAGAAAAGTTGTTTGCTTCTTTTGAATACAAACATTGCTGAGTGACAGAGGGTAGATGGCTCAAGCTTTCTTTCTCTGGTTCACACCTGCTGCTGAAACAGGTGATTGGTAATATTATTTTTGATATTGAGACTTGAAAGCAAATGTAAATTTTTTTCACCCAATGGGTTGCTGGCCCAGAGGGGTATTATGTGGGGTTCCCACTAATGTAGCATTTCTTCTACATTAAGGTGATGTGGTTATACTGCCAGTACTTGGTCCTCAGAGCCTCATTTGTAATAGCAGGTTGCACCATGAGCAGGTTGAGGTGATGAAATGCACGTCACTATCCCTTGCAAATTATTTTCAAAATCTATGGACCAAAACTCCAAATACTCTCACTTTACCATCATCCAATAACACCTCTACAGACTTGATTACAGAGGAAGAACTATCAGAAGTATTAATGAAAATGAGAATCAACAAAGCTCCTGGAGAGGTTGGAATCAGTATTGAACTATTTAAAAATGCAAATCCTCTGTTTTTAGACAAATTTCTAACATTCTTAAATAAACTATGGGAAGGACATTCCTGTAAGTTGGACAAAATCCATTGTAATACCAATATTTAAAAAAGGAGACAAGAAAAACTGAAAATTACAGAGGCATCAGCTTACTAAATACTGGATACGAAATTTACACCAATATAATTAAGAACAAATTATCACAAACATCTTAACAGCCTCCTCAGCGAAGAACAGAATGACTTTCATAAAGGATGATCCTGCTGTGATGGTTATTTCTCCATGAAATTGTTAATAGAAAAACACAGGGAGTTTTAGCTTTTGTGAACTTCAAAAAAGCCTTCGACAAAATCAATAGGAGTAAACTGTTGGAAATTTTAGCTGACAACAATCTACCACAACAGCATATTTTAAATTTATACAATATCTATAAAACAAATTTGATTTCAGTTTGAGTCAATAACACACAAACAGAATGGACCAAAATTAATAGGGGCATAAGACAAGGATGTGACCTCTCGCCCTTGCTCTTTATCATATACGTGGATAGAATACTCCAAGATTGGCGACAGATGAGACACGGTTCTATCCAAATTAATAGAAACCATAAAATAGACTTTTTGCAGATGATTTGGTATTAATAGCTCCAACAGAAACAGATTTACAGTATTCTATACACAATTTTAATATAATTGCAAAAAGGTACAATATGGAAATCAATACAAAGAAAACCTTTTGTGGGAAAGACGTATTACATAGTAAAATTGTTTTGGATGATGAAATTTTAGAACGAGTAAATTAATTTAATTATTTGGGTTATAATTTAACATTACAAGATGAAGCTGGTATATCAAAGAAAATCACAAATTTTACAAAAACAACGGGGAAATTTAACAGTATAGTGAAACTATCTTTAGTACAGAAGAACACAAGGTTACGGCTTTATAAGGATCTCGCAAGACCAGTATTAAGATATGGTAGTGAAGCATTTACAATACGAAGAAAAAGCTGAACAGCAAAAGAAATGAGGAAATTATGGGAGAGTTGGATGTAGAACCCATTCTTCACCATACCAGAACAACTGGAAAACCCATCTTCAACGAATGCCGTCTCATAGAATTCCTAAAGCCATACTTCGCTACTGCCCCCAAGGCAAAAGATTGCTGGGACGTCCAAAAAAGCACTGGATGGAAAATTCCTCTTTGAGACCGTAACAGGCCACATGGCCTAATACTTGCATGGATGATGATGATTTTTGATGTTGGTAACACTGAATTCAGTCTGCAGTCCTCATTCACAGAGAGGTGCTTCAAAGACAAAGTGGTGCAGCAAGTATATCTGGGCCTTTTTTTTTTTACACCTTTAGAACAGTTTTTTTTAAGATACCTATAGAGCAGACAACAGTAAAAGACAAACTGAGCAATTTCGTGAAAGAATTTGGTGTTGAAATATTATCAAGTGACGGTTCTGCTCTTTGTAAAAAGACAAAACAAATTCCAATAGCATCCCTGATATCTTCACATGCTATTGATAGCATATGTTCATATTAAAGTAAGACTGTAAAAAGTTATGTTGTCCATTTTTTGTAAGAGCCTATTTTTAATTTTTAGTGCCTGTATTAATGATTTTTACTGCCTTTTTGCCTGCCTATTTTGAATTTTTTAAGTGCCATCCAGACTCTATTCTTAAGTTATCCTTCGTTTTTCTGAATGTGGATATTTCCCCAAACCATGAGTTCCTTTTGTTTATCTATTTGTTTAATTAGACTGGTTTTTGGTTCAATTAAATGTTTTTCGGACCAAGCATGAGCAGCTACTGCTGACTTTTCCACTTCTCCATTTTTGACATTTGTTTTCAAATTTCTTTTTGTTTTTCCGATATAAATTTTGTCACAATCCCTGCTTTTGATCTGATAAATTCCTGATTTGTTTTCTTCAATTCTTTCATTTTTATTGGTTTTAATTATCCTATTAAGGCTGTATTTGTTCTTCTGTGCCAATCTTTTTAAATTTATTTATTTTCTTTTATACCATATTTTCTTCATAACCAATTCATGCAATAGATAACGGTTTTGAAGAAAATATGGTATACAAGAAAACTTATAAAATAAACAGAAAAAAATAAAATTCACTTATCCATTGAAACACCGTAAGTTAAAAAAAAGTTCAATATAAGATTGGCACTGAAGAACGAATACAGCCTTAATGGGATAATTAATAATAATAAAAATGAAAGAATTGAAGAAGAAAACATGGGAATTTATCAGATCAAATGCAGGGATTGTGACAAAATTTATATTGGAAAAACAAAAAGTTTGAAAACAAGGATGAAAGAACATCTTACAAATGTCAAAAATGGAGAAGTGGAAAAGTCAGCAGTAGCTGCTCATGCAAATATTTCCAAAGATTTTTATGTCTGCTGAAAAAAAAAATATAGAGTTTATCTGCTAACTTGTGTAAATGAAAAAAATATATCTTATTGCAATATTTGACAATGGAAAAAAAAAGTTTTAGGCTCTCAATAACAAATATTAGACTATGAGATATATTTTTTTAGTAATGTTGTGATTATTTTATACTGGGATATAATGAAATACCCCTATCAATCATTAACCCATAGATGATGATTCTTTATCAAAATTAATTGCCATAGATCATTTTGCGAAATGTACACACATACATATTATGAAAGCCTTTAAAAAATTGAAAAATAGGCATAAACTGATTTCTTGTGAAATTTTTTAAATACGTTAAATTATCATCACGGAGTACCTACCATCCTCGTTACAAATAAACTTTGTTATCATGATGAGCAAAATTGTTAGTTTAGACTACTGTTTGATTTTATTTTAATAAAAAAATTTAAGTATTCGTATTATCGCCCATTAAAACCTAAGTAAAAATGCTGTTATGTACTTAATTATTTGACAAACAAAATTGCCAGTAAGGCCTAAACTCATGTGTAACTTACTATAATTACACACAAAATAATAGAAAAAAATCATTATTTTAGATTTCCATTTGATATCGATTTATTTCTAAAATAAACTATAAATTCTTTGATATTTGTATTATTGCCCCATTAAAAACTATGTAAAAATGCTGTTATGTAATTCATTATTATTTATTTAACAAACAAAAGTGCTAATAAGCTTAAACTAATGTATAACTAACTATAATTACATACAAAATAATAGAAAAATCAAAAATCTATTTAAGTAAAGATTATTTTAAACTAAGTTTCGTATGTATTATTAGGCCTAACTTCAAAATGTTTGATATATTTTAAGAAACATACAATATTAACAAATTTTTTAGAAGGATAAAAGCACGTGGACAATCACAAACACTCAGAATAACAGTCGCGTCTGTCTTCTTCCACAAGCACCATTAGAAAGCTCCTCGATGGCTTCTTCCTCTTCTGTCTCCTGTCGAGCAGCCATGCATACTCATTGGAATCCCAGTGCTGCTTACGCTCGGCCATCCTGCAAACATTAATGCCCTCATTAATTGCTTAGCTATCAAGCAGATTCTGTCGATCATCAACGGCCTCATTGCCGTCGCTATCGTAGTATTTTGATCATTGCCCGGAGCAGTACTATGATATTGCCTGAGAGAATCCACAGCCACAGTTGCTGTGAAGTTCCGGTACCCGCGTATGCCTTTTATAGTACTCACCTGCTACAGGTCATTCCCCAACACCTTGGAAACTCTATAGGGACCACCATACTTGTTCAGTAATTTGCGGTTCACCCCTTTTTTGCCAGAATATGTGTTTCCCTCTTGCCATAATACCAAAGTCTCCTACCTTGTACTTGGTTGTAACCTTACGCCTTCAGTCATAGCGCGCTTTGATCACCAACTCTGCCTTGGTCTGGGTTCTCCATCACCTAGTCCCTTCGCCTTTGGACAGCTTGCCGTATATCCACAAGGGTTTCACCCCTCGGCCGCCTCTGCCACCTGCACTCCACCAGACAAATCTGCCACAGCACCCCCTTGGTGAGTAAACATGAGCTGTGCTGGGGAGAACCCAGTGCTCGCATTAACACAACGGTTCATTCCCCACACAATCTCACCCAGTTTCTCATCCCATTAGATTTCATAGTCTGTGCTGGCACCAATCGCACTCAGTATAGTTCATTTCTGCCTCTCCACCTGACCATGCTATAGCATTGAGGACATGTCACACACCTCGTTCTGCCAGAAACTCAGCAAACGCCAGTCCCCGATCAGAGATCAGTCTCCTTGGATATCCAAACTCTCCAAATATCTCTCAATGGCTTCTGCCGAATGTAGAGTCCGGGTAGCCTTTGCCCAAGTGAACTTAGTGAAGGAATCCACCGCCATCCGCACATAGCTGTTACCCTTTGCACTCCTTGCAAAAGGGCCAAGGTGATCCACATGCTCCGTGTCCAAGGGAACAGAGGGTTTCCTAATGGGATGCAGGATGCCTTCCCACCGCCCATAGTCACCCTTGCTGAATGCACACCTGAGACATGCCTCTACGTACTTATACACAAAACGTCCCATCATTGAGGAACTTCAAGCACCTCTCATGTCCTGGATGACCAGCCTCATCATACTTACGCAATAGGTTAAACCTTGCCATTGCTGGCACGTACAGCCTCTTCCCCACCTGAATCTTTCAATACAATCTGCCATCTTGCACCACATAATCCGCCTTGAGGCCCTTGTCTGCTGTATTCCCAGACAATGCTGCGACGATCGCCAAGAATCAATCAACAGTAGATAAGATTACCAGATTCACATTCACTGCTCAATGTGTCTTCATGCTACATTTTGGCTCCAGGATGATACTCCAACTCCATGTCGTATTCCTGCAAAGCCATCCATCACCGGGCAACTCGTGGCACCAGGTCCCTCTTCAGCATGATCGCACGTACTGCAGAACAATCAGTGACCGCCCTAAAATGAATACCTACCAGGTAAACCTGGAAACGTTTGACCGTTTCCACCAACCCTAGTGTCTCCAGCTCATAACTGTGGTAGACCTGCTCTGCTGGACTGGTAGCTCGGCTGAAATACAACACAGGTTTAAGACTGTCATCCTTCTGCCTCTGCAGTAACGTCCCACCAAGCCCCAGTTTACAGGCATCCGTGTGAACTTCAGTTTCGGCTGCACTATCATACAGGGCCAAGACTGGCCTGTCCACCTGAAACAGTTTCAATCTCTGAAAGGCTCCTACCTGGTCAGGTCGCCAATGCCATGGGACATCCTTCTGAGTGAGGTCAGTCAGTGGTCTGGTTAAGACTGCTAAGTTTCGGATAAACTACAAAAATAGCTCACTAATCCCAGAAACTGCCTTACACCATGTATATTCCCGGGGACCGGGAACTCGCTCACCGCCTACGCCTTCCTCCTCTCTGGACTCACCCCTGCTGCACTGATCTCATGGCCCAGGTACTCCAATCGGTCCTTCAGGAAGGAGCACTTCGATAAGTTCAGCTTCAGTCCTGCCTCAGCCACCATCTCCAGCACTCACTCCAGAAGCACCAGACCAGGTTCCACCGCCGTGGATGGGATCAAGAGATCGTCCATGTAGGTAAGTACAGTATCAGTACCCAGTCCACTCAGCATTTTGTTAATCACCTGCTGAAATACTGCTGTGGCATTTGCCAACACAAATGGGACCCTCAGATATTCATAGTGGCCATAAGGTGTAACAAAAGCTGTCTTTTGGATTGAGTCTGGGTGCAATGGGGCATGGGTGATCTAGGGTTGTGAAGTAGCACTTCCCTGCCAGCTTATCCAACTGATCGCTCACTAGAGGAATTGGATATCAGTCCTTCGTTACCCGGTTAAGTGCCCTGAAGTCGCAGCACATCTGAATGTCTCCATTTTTCTTTGGAATTAGGAGTATGGGGCTTGCATACTCAAACTGATTCACGAATAACCCCACTCGCTAACAGCCCTTGCACCTTTTCGCGTACCTTCTCCCTTTCTGCAAAAGAAAGCCTGTAAGGACGATGATGCACTGGCTTGTCCGATGTTGGCTGAATCTTCATCTCGCCTAGATGAGTCAGCACGAGATCATTGTTGCCAGTCGAGAAGCAAATCGCCCTCCTCTGTAACAAGTTAACCAGCTGCGTTCTTTCATCCTCATTAATATTGTCTATATCAATTTTGGAGAAATCCATTTTAATGTCATGCTGGTTATCTGCCAACACCTGATTTGCCTGTGATGCGTGACGGGTGTTACAACGATGAGCTCTTGCCAACACATGACCCACCTTCCAGAGCTGGGGCTTCGGACCCAGATTACATACCTCCACCTGTTGTTCCCCATCTGATGGTATTACCACGTTCGGCACTGCAATCCAGGTACCCCCTTCCTCGTGACTCCAGCTCCCCACAAAAACCTGTGTGCCAGGGTCTGCACCTACTACCCTGACATTAACCATGGTGGTTGAACCTGGAGCCAACAAAACATCTGAACATGCTCTTACCTGGTATCTGTCGGAGCCGCTCGCCATGGCTTCCACATCTAACTCACTGATGTGAACACTGGGTTCCGTACGCGGCAAGATTCCTCCAGACACAACCAATACCACGTCACCCTGTAGTGCTGGCTGTCCTAGAAGCAAATCCACATCTAACAGACCACTAGTGACCACAATGGCATCAACTTGGAGCCGAATCGCATCCACTCTAATATTCAGTGTGACCTCACCTGCACCAAGAATTGTACCGCCTCCCAAGACCACTAATGTTGGACGCATCCCTCCCTCAGCCGCCTGCTGGGCACACTGCACTGTGGCAATGTTATACTCACTACCTGTATCTATATAGATTGTGATGCGCTTCTCATCCTTAGTCCACGCGACCTTTACTACTGTTACTATCTACAAGTCTTACCATAGCAGTGTGGTCCTGAGATTCTCCTGCGGCTCGTGTTGCCACATCATTGGCACCGATCTTGCCTCGCCTTTGGGCAGTCACGGCCTATATGGGTCCCCCACTCCTGGCAGTTATAACATCGGACCCGACGCTTCACTGCGCCGTTTGCCTGTTGCCTGCTGTCCACACGAGCTCGCTTCCTTCCATCTCCAGGCACCCTCTCCGGTTCTCGCCCTCGGGAGCTCGATGGGTGGGGTTGGCCACTTGCCTGATAGCGATCCAACCCACCCAGAAATCCGGAGTACAGGTCACCTGGAGTCTTACACTTGAAGGCCCGAGCATTCGCCTGTAGGTCTAGCGGGAGGCCCTTGGTTATATAGGAGATGGCCTTCTCTCCCGTAATCCCGCACCTTTCACACAATGCCAGCTTGTCATGATAATACTTAGTCATGAACTCACTTTGCAGCTTACGCCTTGCTACCAGCTCCTCCAATGACTCCGCAAAATCATGCCGCCGTGGAAAGGTGCGACGCAGGGCCTTCTTCCACTCTCCACACGAGAGGTCGTAGTCGTCGAGGCGATTAAACCACGTCTTCACCGCGCCGCAGAGTTTCGCCTGCATATAACACGACCTCTCGTACTCGGACCATCCATGGATAGGGCCCAGCTGATCGATCTTGTGGAGCCAGCGATCGATGTTACAATCCCGATCATCGGGATCGAACTGGTCCACAATCTGTCTACCCGCTCGGGCTGCCCTCGCGCTGCTGGCTACGCTCACGCTAGAGGCGCACTCTCCACTACAACACCCACCATGATGTGTAAGAGAGCGCCCCTTGGGTGTCTTACAATTATCCCCACTGGCACCTCCAGTTTTAGGGGAGACACCCGCGTGGCGCAACTTCTCCACGCCTCGGAAGATGCGAGCCGCCTGCTCCTCCACCGCCGACGTGATCGCCTTAGCCAAGTCTCCCTGGCTAAGCAATTGGGCCACCACTAGTTGCACTGGGTCCCCTCGAGCCACCTCACTCACCCGCCCCAGGTTTCCCGCTGGCCCACCATTATCGACCACTAGGGATCGATCGTCGCCCACGTGGCTGCCTGCCGCATGGGTGCCCGCCGGCATCTCATTATTTTCCTTAGCGTAGTTGGCCAGATCATGTCCTAGGTCGCCATCCACACTGGACCCGGAAAGCAGATTCAGATCGTCACGTGAACGATCGTCCTCCACCTCCATATCATAGTCCAGCATGGAATCTTCCCTGTACATGCTGGCCGCCATTTTTATTTTCCCAATAAATAACAAACAATAATTCTTTAATCGCAAAAGCTACCACAAATTATGATACTTGTTTTTCTTCTCGGGTTTATCCCACTTCTGATATGTTAGAAGAAATAAATAAGAACACTAATAGAAGCACGTGGGCAATCACAAACAATAACAGTCACGTCTGTCTTCTACAGCAAGCACAAATAGAATGATTAGAATGCCCCTCGATGGCTTCTTCCTCTTCCCTCTCCTTCCGGCAGTGCTGCCACCTGGTGGGCAGCTTCCTGCATTCCTGGGATCCAGCCTGCCATCTATCGAGCAGCCACGCGTACTCAATGGGAACCCAGTGCTGCTCAATAATCGCTATGTTTTAGCATTTCCTGAGTCCATTGGGTGCAGAAAAGTTTTCATTGTTGGGAAGTACATGAAGATGTGTGACATTAATCATACAGGAAATGTGGAAGTGGAAGGTATCAAAATGATTTTCCATCACATAGGAAATAAACATAACTTCAGATGTATCAATTACATTGGTGATTATGATACCAAAAGTTTTAAAGCTGTTTCAGAAAGTTGACCATGTGGAAAATAGGTTACAATTGTAAATATATATATATATTTAACCCATGTTCAAAAAAGAATGGGACACAGTTGCAGAAGATTAAGGGATGCTATGAAAGGGAAGAAATTGTCTGATGGAAAACCCATAGATGGAGGAACTGACTGACTGATTCTATAATTATTACACTAACAGTGTATTATGGCAATGCCATAAAAAGATTATATGAGGAAAGCAGTGTGGAAAATCTGGTTTCATAAGGAGTCATCCGATGAGAAACCAATACACAATTTTGTCCTGCAACTGCAGAATCATGGTGTCAGTATCAGTAAACTGTGATGGAAGGAGCAGTTGATGGTTAAAAGCACAAGAATGCACAGGCTTTAACAGTAATGGAGGCTGCAAATCTTGTTAACCCCCCTTTTTTTTTTAAATATCAATAAATGAAATTGAGAAACTCTATAAAACAAAAATTTATTCATTAAATATATCTTAATAAAACATTTGACAATCTGGTAACATTTATATGGCTACATTAATGGTTTTGTATCACAGTTGTGTTGGACTGGCATCATTGGCCATGTATGATGCAGGAGAGAGAAAGTAAACTCTAATGGCCTATTATCTTGATAGCAAGCTGATATACTTGGAAGATTTAATGAAAAAATCAGTGAATTGTTTGAAATATCTTTATCCATTATTTTTTATTAACCTTTTTTTGTGTTTTTATTATTAATTTCATACTTCTCATTGAAGGACAAATTATATTTGAAGAAAAAAATTTTATGCTCAGACTGGGGTTTGAACCCAGGACCAAACCTTATAAGTACTAATTTCATATCTTGAGATTTAAAAATTTTCAATACCCATTTACACAATGGTAAATACAACATATTGTCATTTCAGAACCGCAGGTAACTCTTAGTATTCAGTTACCACATTTATGCACAATAAAGATACTCCTTAGAGAATTCTAATTTTATACTTAACTCAATTTGACCAAAAAAAAATGTACTTAACACTTGTGTGCACTAAAGCCATCAATATTATCACTCAACACTTGCAAATACACAAATAACATCTGAAACACTGTCGTGTGTGAACATTAAGGAATGTGAGTAGTGATGTCATAGGATTGTCTGCTACAATCAAAATGGTGATAGGTGTTGATTTGAAAAACTAAATTTCTCGGTAACAACTTGTTGCACCATAATTAATCATTTCTTGTGCTCTTTCAGAAACTATATACTTTTGTTTGATGCTATATTACCTACTGTAACTCATTTTTATAATTGTATTATTTTTGGTCTGGACATCTTACCTCAATATTAATGTTGATTTGTTCTTGGACATGTTTCAAAACAACATTAATATTGAGGTAAGATGTCCAGACCAAAAATAATATAATTAAAATAACCTCAAAATATAACTTCCTAAAATTAAATATTCATTTTTATAACTCCTCAATAAAAACTACTTCATATCCCATATTGTGGAAGCAAGTCCTTGTACGCCCACTCCCCGAAGTTAAAACTCTAACTCTGAGTGATTTTCGATCAGTTAGCATTGTACCTACCCTTTCAAAAGCTTTGGAATGATTAGCCCACAAATAATCACTTACCTAACTGAATATGACCTTTCAGATAATTTTTAGTCGGGCTTCAAGACAAGAGCACAATATAATTACTGCTCTATTAAATATATATGAAGACATACGTGAAGCCTTTGATAATTAAAAACTTACCATTCTTATACTACTAGTAAAGAATTTGTCACGGTAGACTTGGACATAAACTAAAAAAAACCTCTTGCTCTCTGACAGTGCCATGCAATTAATAAACTCCTACCTTCGTGACCTCCTGTAATCTATTATAGGAAATCCTACATTACATTCTTGGCTCTTCTATAAAGCTGGAGTTCTACAGGGTTTGCTGCTCGGACTGTTGCTTTTTTCTATCTATAAATGACATCCCACTCCCCAAAGCATTATTTATTTTTAAGGGGTTCACATCCCTTGTAGTGAGGCAGTAAAAAATCTAGGAGTATTTTTAGACAAAAATCTAACTTGGAATTAACAAATTAATAATTTTGCAAACCAATTTCTCAATTATTCATTCATTAAATTGCATAAATCCACTGCTCTGGTCTCAAGGTAGCATGCTGCCTTGTCACGCAACAGGCCCAGGTTTGATTCCCAGCTGGGACAGGCTTCTGGGTGAGGCTTTTTCGGGGTTTTTCCTCACCTGTAAGACAAATGTCAGGAAGCTTAGGGCCCAACGGTCCCCGAAAATCATCTGGCCATCATCATCATCCTTCACTGGTGTGGAAAGCAATGGGAAACTTCCACACCTATAATTCCCTAGTAAACTGCAAAGCATAGAATGAAAATACTTTGATTGCAGTGAATGACCTGCCTTGGGCAGAATTACTATGGATGGATGAAAATTGCATAAGAAATTCTTTACTGTTTGCTCGAAATAAAACATTAGTAGAAACACTTGCAGTGCTGCCCCATTTTGGTTATTGTGATACTTTATTTACAGCCCTAAATAATTTTTTATCCAAAGACATCAATGTGTTCATAATTCTTGCATACATTTTATTTGTGGTATTCACAGATTTGATCACATTAAACCGTATCTGGAACAATTGTCATAGCTTCATCAACGAGGTTATAGAATTGTCCATTCTTTATCTCTACTCTATAAAAAAAATATATATATATCCTCAACTCATTTCCAACTCAGGGTCGGGTGTAGGAATGAGATAGGACGAAGCCCCTATATTTATAGAGGTCTGGTGAACCACAAGGATGCCAGCCAACCACTTCTGACGCACTGTCACAGGGGTGGTTGAATGAAATGAAACGAAGTGAATGAGATGAGAATTAAATTAATATTTTTATTACCTCACCTTATATCTTTTATACTTCTAGACTGCAGTTTCGGAGCTATATCTCCATCTGCCAAGAAACGACATAACACCGGTCAATGAGAGGCTACTGAGGATGGAGATATAGTTCAAAAACTGCAGTCTAGAAGATTAAAGGATATGAGGTGAGTTAATAAAAATATTAATTTAATTCTTAAATTAAACCTCATAGTGTTTTTTCCCTGTGAAAGTTAAATAAAATGGATGAGATGAGTATGGAGAAATGGTGGAATGAAATTTATGGCAGGGAAAAACGGGAGAAACCCTGACTTTATAAAATACTGCACTAATTAATTTCATGCCACTTTGTTATCTAATACACATAAATTAAGTACCTGATCCCATCAACACCTTTTCCTTTATATCCCTCCTCATCACCTTACAGTTACACTTGCCAAAACATGGAATTCTCTTATTAACCAATGGAAACACCCCACTAATAGTATTATTTTAGCAATTAATGTTTTTTGTTTTATATTAAAAAATTATCAATATTTTAAAATGATGTATTATATATGTCCCTGTGTCGGTGTTTTAAGGCATTATGTCTTGGTGCTTAGCTATGGGACATGCATGGTTTGAGTCCCCTAGGCCAGTATGGGCTGGTGCATTGTGAATAATTTGTGTAGCTAGAATAAGTAGCAGCTCTAGGTAGAAAAAACCAGCTATAATACCTAAGGGACCTGCCATGATGACTCCTATACTGCTAAAGGGTCTATCTTTGTGATTAACACAAGTGCATGTGGGGCCAGCAAGAGGTTTCTAAGCCTGTAACACCATGGAGTTGGGAGTTTTATAATATAACCCTAGATTATTCATTACATTTTATTACTTTTCTTGTATTTTTCATGTAAAGTAGATAGAAGTTATATTAAATTAATGTTGGGAAGTAAACATTATGAGGTATAATCATTAAAATTCGTCAGAGAACATATTGTTTAAACAACTCACCTCATAGGATTCATGCTTCCATGATATCGCGATTCCAAACACAGTCATGTTCATTTTCAGCCATAACTCCGACAGTCGGAGTTATGGCTGAAGATGAACATGACTATGTTTGAAATCGCGATATCATGGAAGCATGAATCCTATGAGGTGAGTTGTTTAAACAATATGTTCTCCGATGAATTTTAGATAGAAGTTGTTCCTCTGTGTATATTTTATTCTTGTTGTCCAAATAATGTTCATTTAGTATGTGATATTATTGTGATTCCTGTATTTTATCGTAACATATCTTTGTCCTGGTGACTGGCCGTAACTCCAGCTAAATAAGTAAATAAAATAAAATAAAGTACTTCTGTGGAATTCATCCATGGAGTTCAGTGCTCTTGTTGCTGAATCTTCTTTATATATATATATATATATCTAAAATCCTCTCGCCGACCAGTGTTATGTCATTTCTGGGGGGTTTTCTTCTTCCTTCTATCGGTGAACCAATGGACCTCTGGATCAAGTCAAAATTTGTGGGAGTTTCAAAATTCATGAGTTTATCTTTCTTGTTTTTTTGGATGTAGATTTTTTCCAAAAGTAGCAATAGAAAATGGTTATGAAGAAAACATGGTACACAACAAAATAAACAAGTTTAAAAGGCAAAAATTAATCAATGAAAGCACACTTAAAAAACAAACAGAAGAGAACATAAAATTCAAAAAAATTCACTTACCATCCTTTAAAACACCACAAGTTCCAGAAATTTTTTAAAAAGTTTAACATACGATTGGCTCCAAAGAATGAATACAGCCTGAACAAGATAATTAAAACCAACAGAAATGAAAAAAATTGAAGAAGAAAACAAATCAGGAATATATCAGATCAAATGTAAGGATTGTGACAAAATCTATATAGGAAAAAAAAAAGAAAATTTAAAAACTAGATTGAAAGAACATCATAGAAATGTCAAAAAGGGTGAAGTGGACAAGTCAGCTGTAGCAGCCCATGCTTGGTCTGAAAAACATTTAATTGATACAAAAGCTAGCCTAATCAAACACACAGATAAACAGGAAGAACTCACAGTCTGGGAAAAAATCCACATCTAAAAAACAAGAAAGATAAACTCATGAATGTCGAAACTCCCACAAATTTTGACTTGATCCAGAGGTTCATCGGTCCACCGATAGAAGGAAGAAGAAAACCGCCAAAAAACAACATAACACCAGTCGATGAGAGACTACTGATGATGAGATAAGCTCCAAAACTGCAGTCTAGAAGAAAAGGGATATGAGGTGAGGTAATAAAAACATTAATTTAATTCTTAAATTAAACCTCATAGTGTTTTTTTTCCCACCTGTGAAAGTTAAACAAATAATTTAATTGCATTTTGTCAGGCATAATCATTGTTTCAGGTAGTTTCCAATTCGACATACTCCTTAACTCTTACAACAACTACACTGTATCCAGTTTTCAGAAAAGCTTTCTCCAAATTATGATTCAGTAACTTTCTTTCTCCTTCTCTAGAAATTTCAATTTACTCCTTGGTGCTAATTTCCCTCCCCCTGTTTTGTTTCTTCTGTTGACTTTACGTTTCAATGAATTATTGAATGAACTAATTGTAAAAATATCTGCTTGACCTGCATAATGCTCTCTGGACCCTAACCGTTAATGGCTCGCATTTGGGAAGTGTGAAATTTATTTCAAGGCATCTGATGCACTAATGATTGGACTCATAGGTCTATTGACTGTTCCTGATGAAACAGTGCTTCATCCAAATTCCCCACTGGATGTAGATAAAGGGCTGGCAAAAGAAGAGAATCTTGATGAGAAAGAGCCAGAACCACCTCTACGTCTGGCACTGGAGGCTCCATGACTAATTGAAGGAGTAAATTAACTAGAACCAGCCTCACATCCAATGGTTCAGTGATTGGTTGAAGGAGCAGAAACAGCTCCCTATTCAGCACTTCCCTTAGGTTTATTCATTTCTTATTCACACCCCTGTGAATTTTTAACTATTATCAAATCTTTTCAGACATCAATTCATTCTTTCCTTCTAAAGAGTATATTGTGTACCCATTAGCTATAGTTTTTTTTATAAAGGGATTAAGATTCATTCTTTCTTAGCAAATGATAAGTTAAAAATTGTTGATGAAGCAGAAGAGCCATCCATAACTGTTTCTACTATAATATTAATAATTCATATTGTTTGGATAAACTCTGATTTTATATTAAATTAATGTTGGGAAGTAAACATTATGAGGTATAATCATTAAAATTCATCGGAGAACATATTGTTTAAACAACTCACCTCATAGGATTCATGCTTCCATGATATCACAATTTCAAACATAGTCATGTTCATCTTTAGCCATAACTCCGATGTGTTCTCTGATGAATTTTAATAAAACTCTGATTTGTTTCAAATTCTGTATCTTATTTATTTTTTGAATATGTTGCTCAGAAATGTTGTGTTATGTGATTTGATTGTGCAGGATATCAGAGAAAATAAGGTACAGTACAAGCCTAATTTAATATGTTATTGATATACTATGGCTTTGAATATAATGGGGGGGAAAAAAATGTGTCCAAATAAAATTAGATTATTAATTTTAGTGTAATTTTTTAAAAGTTGAAATAAATAGATACTTTACAACAGTCAGGCAGTACAATTTATCACCAGCAGTTAGGTACAATCCAACCCCCAGTGGATAATGACCAGCTTTGTTTCAGGATTTAAAATTATTCCAAGGCTTCTGTAGAACTAAATGTATGTTGTCTGAAATGCAGCTTTCATTTTACAAAAATCTCCTTTACTGTGCATTAACATGCCCCAAAAGTTTAATTCTGAGCATAATAATCATACAGCAATATTGTAGAAACAGAAAGCATATTATCATATAATCAAAGGCATATCTTGGATGGAGAGGGAAAATTAATCTTCCATCTTCCTTGTATTAAACTGTATTCAGAGAAGAAACACAATGCTGTAGCCACCAAAACAAAAAACTATATTATATTGACTTGTAGAAGATTTCTGGGCTGTTGACCATGGTCTTGAGGCTTGTGGTTACCCGATGTTTCGCCAGAGACTGCGTCCGGCATCCTCAAGGGTTGTTTTGAGTCTGGCAATTTTGTCGACTACCTGCCCTATTTATACATTTATCCACGACGTGTTCTCTGCATGGATAAATGTATAAATAGGGCAGGTAGTCGACAAAATTGCCAGTCTCAAGCCAACCCTTGAGGATGCCGGATGCAGTCTCTGGCGAAACATCGGGGAACCACAAGCCTCAAGACCCGGAAATCATCTACAAGATCATCATAAAAAAATATATGTTTTAACAAAGTGCAAATTTAGGCTTATTAAGGTTCCTAGAAATTAAATGGTAAATGTTATGTGTTCTGAAGTTCCATGGATTAAATTACATAGAGTAATTGGAGTTTTTTCATTTAAATTACATAGAGTAATTGGAGTTTTTTCATTTAAATTACATAGAGTAATTGGAGTTTTTTCATTTAAATTTTAAACTATTGTATTAATGCTAATAAAATTCATATCAGAGTTGCTACTAATGACACTTCAAGTCTACAATGTCATAAAGAACAACTAGTAGCAGACACTCATTCTGCTAATGATGGAAGCTAACTTCCGAAAGGCCTCCAGGATAACATTTTAAATACTATATTTTAACACAGTTGAGGACAACGGCACCTGCCAACAGCTATATATTTTAATTTTTATCTTATAACTATTTTATTGTACTTACTGTATTTTATATTTACCCTTCTTACTACCCACATTTTAACACTATCTCACCCTGTGTAATTACATTCAGATATATTGCAGTTACACTATAACGCTGATTGAAGTATGTCCCAGAACTGCAGCTTTCAACTTCTACTGTATATTCTTTGGATTTTTAACACTAATGAAATGTTTGTTCTTTCTAGAAAATAGATTTCATCTAACAAATTTTAAAAATACAATAGGAAGTAACATTAAGAGGTTTGCTTAATAATTAAGTTATTTGGTCTGTGAATTCTTACCTCTTATGATTGTTTTCGTTCAACACATGTTTCAAGGCTTGTTAGCACCATCTTCAGCTAATACAGATTGTATTGTGAAACATATGTTCATCTTCAGCTATTGCACACTGTAATCCATCTTCAGCTAATACAGACTGTATTGTTAAACATATGTTCATCTTTAGCTATTACTGACTGTAATAGCTGAAGATGGGGCTAACAGGCCTTGAAACATTTATGTTCAACGAAAACAACCATAAGAGATAAGAATATACAGACCAAATAACTTAATTATTGATCTAACAATCCTACTCTCAAGGTATATTTGACTATATAATCGCTTTTAATGTGAAGGACTTGAACTAGGTAGAATGTATGGTTAAATAAATAAATGTAATGACTGGCAATTGAGAATGATTGTTAATCATAACTCTCCTGCAGTTATAGTGATCATCGTGCAAATAATTCATTGTGCTGCCGAAGTACTCTTGCTCGAAGCCAGTAATAGAACTCATACTCTGTGTCGAGCACTTTCTCCAGATGCTTACGGGTCTCTCTGGTCACACTGTTTGAATGTTTTTTATTCTTGTTCCTGTGTGGCTCTGAAAATCAATTCATAAATCATAGTGTAGCTCTGAACTGAATGCTTCTGGTTCATTAAATTTACATTACTCTTTCAGCTGCATCTGGTCTTAAAGTTTAAAACTAAAACCACAGTTGCAATATCTGGATTTTTGTTAGTCCTGGTGATGTAGTAGTATATTTGGCTTTGGATAAGTTTGCAGGTTTTAAGATATAAAAGCCTGGGTAAGGATTTGTCTGGAAATGAAGTTAAGTTGTAGGTACCATGTCAAATTTACAGAACGTGAAGAACCTCAAGCTAAAATATACCTCTGAACAAAATTTATTGCATTTTCATTCATATCTTTGAATAATAATAATAATAATAATAGATCAAAACATACATAAATTCATGTTAAAAAGATATTTGCTTTATCTTCCCAAAATTACAAACTAACATTAACAACAAAATAATGTGACGCATTGCAATAACAGCATTTGAATTTTACGAGTAACAGTGAGAATAGTGATCTCGCATTGGTGGAAATAGATTTGTGAATTGTTGACTTGCAAGTTGAAAGACCTGCACGAATAATCGATGCATCTGGACTTTCATTCTGGAGATTCCTCTATGCTTCTACCATCCCTGTCAGGAAGGTTCAGTGCCAGAAACTTCCATAATGGAAAGGTCTCGATTGGAACCTCAAAAAAACTTCATCCCACTCTATATAATATGCTACTAGGATTGGGAGCGAGTCAGTTGTGAGTTGACAGTGATATATTAGAAACTGTGGAGATAATTGTGTGACAGATAAACTTTAAAAGCATAATTTATTATTACAGCTATTTTAGTGAAATATAACTTGAAGCTTATAGAATTAAATAAAGTTATTATGGAGTTTTTATGCAGTCATCTGTGTTGTTTGTTATGAGAAAACAATGTGAAAACTACGTCATTGCAGCATGCTACAATAATTTTAAAAAATTCTTCACCTCAAATGAAAGATTATCATTAAATAACATATCTAGATCTGAATATCATAGTTCAAGAGAAACTACAATATTGCAACAGGTGAAAAGTTGTAAAAAAGTTTTGCTTTTAGTTTTCAGGTTATAGATTCTGGAAATCTTCACCAATCGTAAATGTTTTTGTGTGGGTAAAGTCTCTATAAATATAAAAATACATGTTTTTATTATTAATTTTATACATCTCAATGATGGATACATCATATTTGAAGAGAAAAATTATACGCTCAGACTGGACTCTTCTTAACAAAGAAGCTGTCATTTGCAAAATAGAAGCAAAGGTTTCATATCATATGGTGCGAGGGTATTAACAGCATATATAAGAGAAACATTTGCATTTAGATTGGAACTTGCTGAGGTAGCTCACTCGGTTAGAGCATTTGCCTGAAGTGCAAAAGGTCCTGGGTTCAAGCCCCAGTCTGAGCGTATAATATTTCTCTTTAAATATAAAAATACATACCTTTCAATTCATTATAATACATGTGTTGGACTCCTTTAAAGTAATAAGGAAGTTTATGTTCTAATAAAGTCAATGTTGCATTCAGTTCTTCAAGAACTCCAACCACTAGGAAGTAACGCTCTACATTTTCTTTTGCAGCATCAAGTGATCTCTGGTCATTCAAAACACTAAAACATCAACATTACAGTTTGTTATTAGTGGGGCAAAAGATTTGGTGATTTTTGCATTACTTAAGGCATGAAAAATCCAAAAAACTTAAAACAATGAAATAAAATAATTGAATCACACTTTTTAGAAAGGAACTAAGTCAAAATTTGCCATTTTTGTTTTTCCTTGCTAAATGATTACTCAACTTTTATAAGATTCATGATGTGTTCTGTTGAGGTTTATTCAAAATTAATATAAAATTATAGAATATTCACCTGAAAGGTCCGTCTCCTCAACTTAATTATCATTTAACTGTAGCGCTTTCGGGACTTGTCCCATCATTGGCAGGATTCAAAACTGGTGTTTCACTGAAGATCTGGTAGAGGGGGTTGCATGTATTGGGTTCGTTTTCGTTTATCAGGCTGTCGTTGTGAGCTGCTTTCATGATTTCCATCTCTTCGAGTACGTTTATCTTCACTGGATTATTTTCTCTGTGCATCACTGTTAGGGTGTTTTCAATATTTAACATGAAGGACATCGCATGTTAAATATTGAAAACACCCTAACAGTGATGCACAGACAAAATAATCCAGCGAAGATAAACGTACTCGAAGAGATGGAAATCATGAAAGCAGCTCACGACAGCCTGATAAACGAAAACGAACCCAATACATGCAACCCCCTCTACCAGATCTTCAGTGAAACACCAGTTTTGAATCCTGCCGATGATGGGACAAGTCCCGAAAGCGCTACAGTTAAATGATAATTAAGTTGAGGAGATGGACCTTTCAGGTGAATATTCTATAATTTTATATTAATTTTAAATGATTACTACTGCCAAGACACATTGATTGGCAAAGAAGGAACTTAGTCAGACCCTTCCATGTGTCTCTAATAGCACTGTGATGTTTATAGTACGGTAAAGAATAGACCTAAGTCAGGAAGTTAGTGCGTTTCTTCTCCGTTTGGGTATCGAAAACATGACAGAGTATAGTTGGCAACTCTGTATATTATGGTATATTAATTTATTGTTTGCATACTGTTAGACTTGCTTACAAAACATGTGTTTATGCATGTTTTATTGATAATAATAATGTTTGTTCATTTTTAAAATACTATTTTAATGAATTTGTGCTCCAAAATATATAAAACATGTACATGTTCTCAGATGGCTGCTCAGGCCAAACCAAAAATCATACAATGGTTAGGTTTTGTCTTGGTCTGGCAGCTTCAGGAATTTCAAAACTATAAAACATTATTTTCCTGAGCAAGGTCACTCTTTCCTCCCTTGTGATAGAGATGTCAGGGTTTTAAAAAAGCACTAAGAAGGGTGGACTGGGTATATACAATAAAAGAATATTTTGAAATAATCATACAAAGCAAGAAAATACATTAGTTAAACTCGTAGACGCTGAAACACTGATCAGTAACTTTGATATTTGGTGGCCTGATTTTTTCAAAAAGAATAGCATATCAGAAGAAACTGCAAAGAATCCTCTTGAGAGAAAGGTTCATTTCACACCCTAATTATATAAGGAATTCACGTACAACTCAAACAATCCTGATGTTGGAGAAGCTCGGCCATACATAAAGAGTTATGTAAGCAATAAGTTTCATCTTGGGAGAGGGAATTTGCCACATTTGTCATTGGAACTACCAAAGACATATCCCGGAGGACAAATTCCCATCAATCCCCAAAAGATTGAAGATCTTAAAAAATTAATGAAGTACATCAGTGATGCAAATGCTAAAGCATTTTATGAAGAAGTAATACTTTGATACTCTACTGCAGATTCTGGGGCACCATGAATGAGAAACACCTGTCATTTTACATGTGTTATGTAACTTTAAAAGAAATATGTCTATTTTGATTTTATTTAATCAAAATGTTATCTTAATGTTCCTAACATGTCAATTTAAGCAAAATACACGTAGATCTGTATTGAATAGATTTTGTTCACTCTGTATGTCCATTTTATTCTTTCAAAAACAATTTCCAGTGAAGAAAGGAATTAAGTCTCAAATTTTAAATAACTTATATACTGTGGTAGTAGCAGAAAATTTCCATTGCTACTCTGTTATTAAATTCAGTCCCATCTTATGTTTATATAATATATAACATAAATATTTGTTCATGAAAATAAGCTATAAAAACCTCTCCTGAAAAGTAGCAAATTTTGACCTTCTTCCTTTCTAAAAAGTGCAATTCAATTATGTTAGAGCCTTTTTTTTTATTGTACATCTTTTGTTATTTTTGGATGAACAAGTAACTTATTTAATTGTTCAGTTTTTTCTTAGTTTTTTAAATTTGATTTTTTCTCTCCATTTTTTTTCTTAAACAAGGGAACAAATACTCAGAAAACCAGGATATTTGAGGCAATAACTCCCATTCCTATTCATTAAAGATTGCACAATATGGATTTTCCTCCACATTCTAAAAATATATACATTTATAAACATATATAAATTGTATTTTTTTAACATGAGTTAAATCCGTGGGGACATGCCCCAGTAGTTTCTGTTGAAATGGAGAGAGATTTTTCTAGCAGACGACTAATTTTCCTTTGAGAATTTCTACTAAATTTTCATTGTTAATTTTAATTTATATTTGTTTTGAAAATGGAATCATTAGGATTTTTTTAAATTTACTATTAATTAAATATGTATTCTATGAAGACAATTCAAGTTACAACATACTTTAAATAATATACTCATTCAACTGTATTATTCTCCAGTAAAACAATCACATCAAATAATAAAATCAATTTTTTTAGAATTATATGGCCTTTTTTCTAACAAATTGTAGGTTATACTGCAATTTTTATTTTGCACATAGTGTTAAATTATAGGCAATGAACAATATCTTACCTTAGATATTAGCAATTGGATATAAGAATTCATTTGTTGTGGAATGTCACTAGTATTTTTTCACGTTGTTTCTATTATTGTGCAATTGGTGACAAGAATGAGAGATGATTCCAAAATTGCACCAGTAAATAATAACTCTATGGAATATATGTTTTATATTTGCAAAGATAATTACTGAATCTGATGTATTTTAAGCATACAATTCCGAAATAATAAGAAAAATCGTGTGCTATGTAAGAAATTTAAGTAAATGTATATATTTTTTTAGGTAAAATTTTTTATCACCATCCTCATTATTCTTCTTCTTTAACTATAAACTAGTTTCGGAACATAGTTTCTGTTCCATCTGCAGTATCGTCACGACTGTTGTTCTGTCATCTTGAAGAGCCGTCCTTCGCTCCTTCTGTTGGCAGACTTAAAAACCTCGAAACCAGGTCATTCTCCCTGGGAATTTCAAAGTTCATCGATTTCTTCTTTTCGCTCTTTTGAATGTAGATCTTTTCCCAAACAGTAAGTTCTTTTGGTTTTTCTATTTGTTTTAATAATTTAGCTTCTTTCTCAATAAGATGTGTTTCAGACCATGCATGGGCAGCCACTGCAGATTTTTCTACTTCCCCTTTCTTCAC
Organism: Diploptera punctata; assembly: GCA_030220185.1. Lineage (NCBI taxonomy): Eukaryota > Metazoa > Arthropoda > Insecta > Blattodea > Blaberidae > Diploptera > Diploptera punctata. The sequence continues at coordinate 62,406 of JASPKZ010006460.1, read as the reverse complement.
ATTCCTGAGATGTTCTTTCACTCTAGTTTTCAAATTATCAGATAAATGTGAAGAATGTGAGAAATTCTACATAGGAAAAACTAAGAGAAATTTGAAAACTAGAGTGAAAGAACATCTCAGGAATGTCGAGAGAGGGGAAGTAGAAAAATCTGCAGTGGCTGCCCATGCATGGTCTGAAACACATCTTATCGAGAAAGAAGCTAAATTATTAAAACAAATAGAAAAACCAAAATAACTTACTGTTTGGGAAAAGATCTACATTCAAAAGAGCGAAAAGAAGAAATTGACGAACTTTGAAATTCCTGGGGAGAATGACCTGGTTTTGAGGTTTTTCAGTCAGCCAATGGAAGGAGCGAAGGACGGCTCTTCAAGAGACAGAACAACGGTCGTGATGGTACTGAGGATGGAACAGAAACTATGTTCCAAAATTAGTTTATAGTTAAAGAAGAAGAATAACATGAGGTGAGTGATAACAAATTTTACCTAAATGAATATACCTCATAGTGTGAATTCCTAAAATAAGTAAATGTATATATTTTTAAATCTTACATTGATGATAAGTTTAAATTAGTTAATATTAAAATATTGATCACTCAAGTTACTTCCTTCATTAGTTTACTGCTCTCTACATGAGGTGGCTCTTCAAGACAAGAAAACAATAATCGTGAAAATACTGAGAACAAAGTTCCAAAACCAGTCTAAGAAGAAGGAGAATATGAGGTGAGGTGATAAAATTTTACTTAAATAAATGATACCTCATAAAGTTAATTCCTAAAAATGTGATTATTCTTCCACCTCATTCTTCGCCTGCCTACTGGGCACTTTCCCTCTGGTTTTCCTACAAGTAGTTTCCATGCCTCTCTTTTATTCCCCCTTTGTGCTACATATCCTGTCCATTGTAGTCTACAGTCTACAAGACTTAACTGTTCATATTATATCTGGTTTCCCATAAACATATGTAGCTCACTGTAATGTAGTCTTCTCCATTTGCCTGTCTGTTTATCTCTATTTGGCCCAAAATGTTTCCTAATAACTTTATTCTCAAAAACTCATACTCTTTTCTCCTTCCTTAAAGTAAGAGTCAATGTTTCTTCACATACATATAATATAACTGGGAGAATATAAATTTGTTATGCTAGGTGTAAATTGTAGGCCTTTATGGTACTGAGTAAGAAAGTTAAATTGCATTGTGGTCGCAGATTGTGTTTCGCGAAACCAGAAGATACATTGAGAACATTATTGCTCTTATGCAGAAGGCAGCTCTTCAAAAGAACAAAACAACGGTCGTGAAAATACTGAGGATGGAACTGAAGAAGAAAGTTCCAAGACCGGTCAAAAGAAAACAAGATGGAGAACAGAATGTGGCTACTGTGTTTCCTGCTAGCTTCACAAGGGGACTAACCCTTAAAATTTGGAGTATTTCCGAAGTGAATACTTGATTCAATAATTAATATGATGAACATACTAAAAGAATCATTGGATCCATGGCTTTTACTGGTAGCTATGTATTTAGGCTTGCCATATGCCACGGATTTCATGGACAGTCCAAAATTTTACGCTAAATGAAAATGCCTGGGCTGAAAGAAAAAATTCCATGATTTTTCCTATATTTGAAATCAACTTATGATTATTTTAAATTTCCGACAAGGAAGCAACAGGAATACCTCTAGGACGTCGAAAATACAAATAACCAAAAAGTATAGAATATTTTTTTGAGACTATTCCTCTCAGGTAGTATACCACAATAGTACATGATAATACTCTGCATTTCCATTTCCTGGTTGTAGGTTGTAGGTCATCGTGATTTGTACTTTTGATTTTTTGTGTATTAAATATTTATTATTTAAAATTCAGACTTAATAATGCCTCTTAAACTTAAGATGAAGTTCTGGGAGAAATATACTGAACAGTTTCCTAGCATTAAGCAAGAAAGAACTGAGCATGAAGCTTTCTGCAAAGTTTGTGGGCAAGTAGCATTTCATTTAAACAGGACCAATTATAGTGGATTTTAACTTTTGAAGTGTACTAATTCGTTGCTTTCCTAGGAAAATTAGTTTATTATAAGTTTTTTTTTTCGTCACAATTCCTACATTTCAATTAGTAATGGAGATGTGAGACATTAACAATCCTGAAAGCATAAGATCATCATCCTCATCCAAACTGCTCACCAGCTTTTTCACAACACAGACAAAAGGCAGCAAAGAGCTGCAGCAGAAGCTATAATTACATTTCACTGCATCAAACACCACCATTCGTACAACTCCAGTTCTTGCATTTCGAAAATAATATTTAAAGTTTTTAATGATTCGAAAGTTGCAGTAAACTTTTCCAGTGCCAAAACAAAAACTGAAGACATCGTTAATAATGTGATTTCGCCATTCATTGAAGACAGTACAAGAAACAGTCTGTCAAAGGCCAATTATGTTGGTGTTAGCAACCACATATATTTGAAGATATTTCTTGTTATTGTGCAGTATTTTGGTTTTAATAAAGATAGATTGTTACATGACAGTGAGAATTAACATATGTTAACAGGGTGTGTCATTATAGAACTTGGTCTCATTGATAAAGTACCTACTTTTGGTGGATATAACACAAATACTAACTTCGGGGATGTTACGAGGAAAGGAGAAAACAATGTGAAATATCCATCCATCCATAGTAATTCTCCCTGAAGGCAGGTCTTTCACTGCAATCATAGCATTTTCATGTTATGCTTTGCAGCTTTACTAGGGAGTTATAGGTGTATAGCTTCCCGTTGCTTTCCACACTGGTGAAGGATGATGATGATAATGATAAGGATGATGAATATGGCCGGATGATTTTCAGGGACCGTTGGGCCCTAAGCTTCCTGACATTTGTCTTACAGGTGAGGAAAAACCCTGAAAAAAACTTCGCCTAGGAGTCTGTCCCGACCGGGAATCGAACCTGGGCCTGCTGCATGACAAGTCAGCACGCTACCTCTAGATCACAGCGGTGGACAATGTGAAATATGAGGTGAGTCAAAAAATAACTCAAATTTAATTAAAATAAACCTCATAATGTTATTTCCTACCTACATACATTTAATTCCTTTCATCTGTTCAAGGTTCTGAAAAATACTTAAATTATGAAGTCAAAACTAATTTACTCAAAACATTTTATGCTAATTCTAAGTTTTGCTAATAAACAATTCCTTAATGGAAATGGAAAGCATGTTTTTATTACTTCAGAGTTCCTTACTCCTCAAATGTCCATTTCCTTAGATTGATTATGCGAAAGATTTATTTTGTCCTGGTTTTTGATTCTCAGATTATGGCAACCCTATGAGTATTATGCTCCGTGCTATTGGCTCCGGTGTTACCTAGTGAGTTATATGTATGTAAAATTATATAATTTCCGAAAACCGGAGTTTAATCGTGTATTAATGTTAGTTGTATTATGTCATCATCATCATCGTCCTTTCAAGTATTAGGCCCAGTGGCCCGTTACGGTCTCCCGCCATCTCCGAAAAGGTTGACCCACAGATCTTCTGCCTCGAGGAATGTAGTGAAGAATTTGTTTTGGTATTCTGTGACGATCCATGCACTGAATATGGGCTAGCCAATTGTTTCTATATTCTTGGAGGTATTCAGGTATAGGTACGATGTTTAACTCTCTGGCTATTGTTGAATTTCTTTGGTGGTCTAGAAGGCTATAACCTGCAGTTCGTCGCAGAAATTTGATCTCTGTGGCTGTAATATGATGATGAAATGGAAAGCATGTTTTTATTACTTCAGAGATTGATTATGCGAAAGATTTATTTTGTCCTGGTTTTTGATTCTCAGATTATGGCAACCCTATGAATATTATGCTCCGTGCTATTGGCTCCGGTGTTACCTATTATGTATTTTGATAATTATTGTTAGTTTTATTACACAATCACTGATTGATTGTTGTTTAAATATTTGTGTTTGATGGACCAATCAGAGCTTGAGTTGAGCTTTATTGTGGCCTGTTGTGCTATGTTGGTGGGCAATGAGTCCGCTCTAGGGGGTTCTTCATTTCTGGTGGAATGATGACTTAGAACATTTTTTGCATTGTAATTTTGGACTTAAAAAATTTGCGCAGATCTGTGTGAGTGCTGCATGTGCTTTACTGAGACCCCAGATTTATATTTGGCAGGCGACATCCCTGGTGGGATGAGGACTTAGAAAATTTTTTACACATTTAATTTTGGACTTATAACATTTCCACAGGTCGCACTGTATGCACTTTAACAGTACCTCGGATGTGTAATTTGGCAGGTGGCAGTCGCTTGATATGAGGGTCCTACATTCTCGGTAGAATCTATGGACTTAGCAAACAATGTGGACTTATAAAAATGTATGTAGTGTGTTGTATGTGTTATATGTGGTGGACCCTTTGAAGTTGGACCTTATTAGGTGAGAAGACTGCTGCTGTAGCTCCATTGAAGAAATGAAATCCTCCTTTTTCCATCCTTTCCCGGCCATGTGAATTAATTTAATAAAAATAGTGACTCTACTGGTGGAACTAAGGGGGCTACTCCGGTATTCACGTAGGCGCTATGAAAATCACCAGAAACCTTAGCAAAGTAGTTTATGAAATTGAAATTTTATTAAAATAATAATTTAGTTAATTAATCTTGTTTTATCGAATGTTAAAGGGAATTTTGAAAATGAATTTTTAAATATATGTGAGTATTATTAAAATTTGGAAAATTTATGCCATGTTTAATTTTGAATTTGGAATATTTATGAAGTTAATATATGAGTTTACTGGTGGAGTGTTAGGGAGCCACTCTGGCATTTATGTTGGCATTAAGGAAACCACCAAAACCTTAACAGAATGGTTTGAAGTTAATAAAATATGCCTAGATGGCCAAATTGTGTCCAGGCCTTGACACATCAGCTACTAGCCAGTAGAATCACCTTTATTATTTTACTAATTAGTGGGGATACTTATAGAGTAAGGCCATTTGCTTTCTTTACATATTGTCCAAAACTGGTCTAAGAAGAAGATGATGAGGTGAGGTAATAAAATTTTAATTAATACCTCATAGTGTTAATTCCTAAAAAAGTAATTAATCTTTCAGCTCATTCTTGCTCTGCCCACTGGTTTACATGCCTCTCTTTCATTTCCCCTTTGTGCCACACATCCTGTCCATTGCAGTCTACAGTCTACGAGACTTAACTGTTCTTATTATATCTGGTTTTCCATGTAGCTCACTGCAATGTAGCCTTCTTCATTTGCCTGACTGTTCATCTCCTTTGGTCCAAAAATTTTCCTAATAACTTTATTCTCAAAAACTCGTAATCTTTCCTCTTCCCTTAAAGTAAAAGAGTCAATGTTTCTTTGCATCTACCCAATATAACAGGGTGTACATTGTAGACCAAGTTCAAAAACCTTTATGGTACTGAGTAAGAAAGTTATATTACATTTCGTGAAACCAGAAGATACATTGAGAATGTTCCGCATCTATGAAATTCGCCATTTTGAATGCAACTACTTTTAGTGTACTTAGGAGTCCAAAAATGGTACTATGGCACTATGCAAATCAAATGAGATGTGTTTTGTTTTAAAAGACACTTTAAATATTCCTGTAATAGGTTTCAATAAATTTGTCTAAACTTGTAAAGTTCTTTTTAATGCATAGTGTAGTATATCATCTCCTTTATCTCCTATTAAGAGCATAGGGCATCCACAAAGCATCACCAACGGATCATAGGGCATCCACAAAGCATCACCAACGGATCCTATTCTTAGCTAACTTCTTCACTTCCCTCCAGGTTTTTCCTTCCTTTGTAATTTCTTCAAGGACGGTTTTCTTCAATGTCTGTTTTGGTCTGCCTCTTCCCCTGTGTCCTTAGGGGTTCCAATCCAATGCAATTCTTTCAATCGAATCATGGTCTTTTTTAATATATGTCCTGTCCAGTTATATTTTTGTTTTTTTTAATCTCTATTTTAATTTCTTTCAGGTCAGTTTTTTTCCATAATTCTTTATTTGATATTGTTTCTGGCCATTTTATTTGGTGTAGTATTTGCTATGTAAGATACAATTTGTCCGGGCAGCTTGGGATAAAATATTAATGCATGTTCCAAATATAGTATAATTTGACAGAGAAATAATAAAGCCATGATTTACTAATATAATGTAAAGTTATCTCATTGAAGAACCCCTATTGATGGAAGCGTTGTGTTATAGTCTCTTGAACTAAACATGTTACAACTTTTCTGTGGGTTATGTTTATTGTTATTTTTGGGCTGTCAAGTTCAGCTCTTTGTATCACTGAACAGTGCCATGACATCCAGTATGAACAATGGACACTTCAATGACAGATATTCTCTATTCGTACTCCAAAATACCATGGCATCTACACTCTTAAACCCATGGAAACATTATAATATATGCTATGGTTTGGACATTTCACTTGAATCTGACAAGTCATGATCCATGGTGAAACAATGATCTGATACAATTGTAAACTAAATGTTTCTGTTGTCTTCATTAATATGTTGGATCATAATTATGAGGTAATGTTTTATAGGAAAGTTCTGACCAAAATTTTCTGGCATTTGCCTTACAGTTGAGGAAAATACTGAAAAAATATAAACAGGGAATTCAACCCAAGCAGGCGAACTATGTAAGATCCAACAATGTTACTTCTAAAACACAGTTGTGGTAGAATTATTCATAAATGGGGACTTAACATGGATAATTATGCAAGTGCCATATTTGTCAAAACTCCAATTTTGCATGTATAATACTCTATATTCCATCCCCAATGGCCTGGCCAGAGACGGAAATGCAGACAACATGTTCTTTGTACATCCATCTCTTGGCAGATCATTTGTGATGGAACAAGATTATTTTCCATGCAAAATTGGATATTTTTCCATGTCATGTCTTCTATTTATTTTTATCTTAAGCAGTTTCCAACTAGGATATCAAAAACATACAAAATTTTATAAACTTTTTTAAAAAATATTTTAATTACTATTTTACTTACGTACAGTAATCCTGGTGACCACAGAAATAAGGAATTGTAAGGTCATAGCTTTGTCCTGTCTTAAAGATACACTCTGGGTCTTCTGTTCTGACGCATTCTTCAAAGTCCTTGGATTTGAATTTTTTAGCTTTGAATGGTGGTGCACCAACTATGTCTGGGTTTCTTGGGTTAGGTGTTGCCCTTGCATAGTAAAACCTGTTGCACATTTATTAGCAGATTGAATTTGTATGAATTTATAATAAAACTTATATTAATTATGTATCTGCTTACTATAATATCTGGCAGCTGAAAGAATGAATGAGTGAGGAATTTGGTTAGAGTTTGTGCATTTATGCAAGCACCCTTAGGACAGGAGATGTCATTGTTTGGATATTTGAACTTACTATTTGCACTGAAAACATTTTATTACCCTTGGTGAGTCCTCATGCCAACTTCTAACACAACTCTATGGCCTGGCATACATAGAAGCCCCAGGCCTCACATTACATGTGTCAGTCACATAATATAGGGGTGAAATGTGATGATAGAGCGAGGAATTATATGAAGAAAATTATACTAAAATATGAAATCATAATAACAAAATATGAAAATTAGGACACAAAAATATTATGAAGCTACCATTTTTTTAAACTTTTTACACATATTTATATACACAAGCCCTGTATAATTTATGGGTATACATAGAAGCACACAAATGAGACAAGAAGACCTTTTTGTAGCCCAAAAAATCAAGAGTTTCACTGTATTTCCATTTTAATTAATTTTTCATTACTTCTGACTCAATATAAAATATCATTTAATATAATAAATTTTGGAATTTTTAACATTATGAGGTTTTATTGATTCTTATCAATAAAATATCATGTTCGTGATTTGAAGCAATTTTAATGACTCACATTGAAGTGTATTGTGTGAGGAATCACGCTAACAAGCCAGAAGGTCGTGGGTTTGAGTCTCAATGGGGTCAGGTTTTTAGCTGGACCAAACCTTCTGGCGGCATCATAGCCCTAGAGTCTACTCAGCTCTTAATTTAAATGAGTACCAGACGCATGTTCTGGGGCAAAGGGGCCGTCACGCAGGACTGAGAACCCAGTGGACATCCCTTGGAGATTGTCTAGAAATGTGGAAGTCTCAACATCCATCTACCCCAAGGGCCTCCCAAGCCTGTAGTTTGACACTTTATTTCAATAAATTAATACTGTGTTTATATAAAACGCGATCAATTAATTTATCTAATGATATTTAATTACGAAATCCAAACATAAATAAAAAACAAAACATGGTAACCGTAGTAACTTGCTTCCACTGAATATACAACTGACAAAATTTGGTGTAGGTACAGTTTGGATGACTTCTATTTACCTTGCATAAAGATAATGAATTCCCGTATATATAAATGTCACAATAACATGAATCAGAACACACGTAGACCAAGTCATAACTAACTAACTCACTGGCATGATCAAACCCGTAGGTTCATGGCCGCACGGACATAAGCTCTCCATACATCCCTATCCTGAGTCAATGTTTTCCAATCATCCCCTCTATAATCTAATTCCCTCAAATCATGATTAATGTTATTCTCCCACTTCATTCTTGGTCTACCAACTGGGTGCTTTCCCTCTGGTTTTCCTACAAGAAGCTTACATGCATGTCTTTCATTCCCCCATTCGTGCCACATGTCCTGCCCATCGCAGTAGACCAAGTACTGAATGTCATATTTGGAGAAACAAGATGTTAAAAATAAATTAATCCACAAATAATTCTAGGGAGTATTTCAAAACTCTCTTTGCAATTACAATTATTTTTAATCCTATACATTACACGTATGAACATAGTGAAATGTAGTTAGAATTATTTTAATATTAGTTTTTCCATGAAATTTGCCCGAGCACAGTATGTATGCATGTGCTTTGAATATTCAAATTATTAATTCTGTTCGAAATACACAGTTAGGAGCTTATTATATATATTTTTAACGCCTGTCTGTCAGAATTATTTTGTACGATCAAAAAAGTATGCTCCACATCATATGATGATATGGGAGCAATCATGTACTGCACTACATATATGATAGTTTGATGTAAGTGAGAATAATATTGGCTTTACCTACAAGAACTTTACTAATTTCATAAACTGTGGAGCAAGACCTTATTTCACAGCACAGCTTCAAGTTTAACAGCAGCAGTCTTCCCTACATTTAAATACTGTAATCCATTCATAAAGTAAGGACTGTCCTTAGGTAGAAAAAAGGAATAGGTTTCTACCTGAGAGAAAGAGTAGATGGTTATTACTCTAACATTGTTGTTCTACTTATTCATGTTCTTGTCACAGACAAGGAAATACCTGTTCTTGATATGTAGTTTCGGACAAAAGCCTCCACTTGGTCTTTCCATGTCTCCTTTTTTCAATTATTTTCTTTTATAAAATCTATTTATCTTGTTCCAGATGGGATACTTAGGAATTTTCACCTGTCTACCATATTACATTGTCAAAAATTTCAAAACTACAGTCACTCGAAAAATATTTCTAACAATTAGTAGAAATTTTATTTAAAAAAATGAAAGTTTAAAAATATGAAGGAATATTAAATTTTTACTGAAATATGAACATTTTGCCAAAATATTATGAAATATGAAAAAATATGGTCTTATTTGATTCTACATATCATAAAATGTAAAAATACTTTTATAATATTCATGATGTGTTCCGTTGAGGTATTATTCAAAATTAATATATAATTATGGAATATTCACCTGAAAGGTCCGTCTCCTCAACTTAATTAATCATTTAACTGTAGCGCTTTCGGGACTTGTCCCATCATCGGCAGGATTAAAAAAACGAACCCAATACATGCAACCCCCTCTACCAGATCTTCAGTGAAACACCAGTTTTGAATCCTGCCGATGATGGGACAAGTCCCGAAAGCGCTACAGTTAAATGATTAATTAAGTTGAGGAGACGGACCTTTCAGGTGAATATTCCATAATTATATATTAATTTTAAAGATACTTTGTCTCAGCGCTCTCTGACTAATAGTTTAAAACATGAAATTTCATAAAAATCCTCGCTCTAGTGATGAACACGTCAAGTCCTCCTGCTATTATAGCCAACTTTCTTAACTTACTATGGCTACCCAAATTAACATTTTAGGAAAAATGAACCATGAAAAAACTGGAAGTGAAATCCCTTTAACATTGTTACTAATGACAACATTAGTTAAATGTGATCCCATTATCTACATTTTATTCATATAAAAATTCCACATTCTTCCTTATTGATAGAATACCCTGCAGGCATTCAAAGCTCCAATTAATACCTAGCGCTGTGATAATCTTTATTTTACCTTGATCTTTTTCCACTTGAAACCAATTTATTTAAATTCACCTCATTACTTATATGTTTCTGATAGAAAACTGGATACATACTTTACCAATGGCAGCAAATTACAAATTAGAATTTTTTTCTCTTACATAAAAGTCCTGAACAATACATATTACATTTTTATCAAAATAAAGTTTTTGGGCATCTTGTAAAGCTGACCGCACTACAGGACTTTAGGAGGCCCTTGGGGTAGTAAGAAGTTAAGGCTCTCATTTTTCTAGACAATCGGCACTTGATGTCAGTCCTGTGTCATGGCCACATTTACACCCAGAACAAACAGCTGGCACTCTTTTCCATGTAGAGGCTCAGTCAACCCCAGGACCATGATGCTACCAGAATGTTTGGGTCAGTTTAAAAATCCTGACCCACCAGGACTCGAATGCTTGACCTTCCGGCTTGTAGCATATTGATTATGTTGCATCACTTTTTCTTTTAATTCCATTTTTGTATTTACAATAAAATTGTGTATCTAGCTAGACAATGCATTTCTTTATTTAGGTTGTTTATTTGAAAATTACAGATAAAACTGTTGAGGTGTTGTCTTGATGGGTGGGAGATTTCACCAACTATTTCACTTTTACTGCTAATTTTTTAATATTTTTTTTAGTATGCAGATTGCTAAGTCAAACTTTCAGAACAAAAGATAATTATCGATACTTGTGCTTGCCATGATAGTTTATGTTGTCAGATTGATTTCAACTTGAATGTTGGGAATTACAAAATCAGGTAATGGTGGGAGGATGTCAATTTTGGTCTTTAGGAAATAGGCTGAAATTACCAACCTGGAGGCAGCTTTATCGATGGGGTCTCTCACCAGATTGATAAAAGTTGGTGACTGTCTGTCGAACTGTGTGAAATTAACAAAATAAACATGTCTGTCGAAGCTGACTGGCACTGCTTCATCACGAACCCTCTGTGTTACTTCCTCCACCAGCTCCTCCTGTACAAATTTCACATATCTTATTATAATTACAATTAGTTAAGTTTAGTTTCCAAACCAAAGATCTAGTATTTCCTAATAAATAGCAGTGCGCTTACTTGTGAATGTGAAGATTCATGAACCATATTAGGATATGTATTGTATGGCATAAAATGTGAAACAAAGAAAAAGTTATTTTTAACCAGTTATTACATATAAGGAAAGCCAGAAGGAAAACGCCCAATTGGTAGACCAAGAATGAGGTGGGAGAACAACATTAACTATGATTTGAGGGAAGTAGATTATACAGGGAATGATTGGAAAGCATTAGCTCAGGATAGGAATGTATGGAGAGCTTATGTCCGTGCGGCCATGAACCTACGGGTTCGATAGTGCCAGTGAGTAAGTAAGTAAGTATTACATATAAGAGTTACTATAAGCCTTAGGAAAGCCTTGGGATAGTAGTAGGTACAGACACTAAACATTTCTAGACAATCGGAACAATATGTTAGCTCTGCATGATGGCCGAATTTATCCCCAGAAAAAACGCCTGGTATTCATTTCAGTTAGAGGTTGAGTCGACTCCAGGACCATGGTACCCCCAAGATTTAGGACAGTTTAAAAATCCCCACCCCATCATAACTCAATTAAGATAATAATTCTATTATATATAGTAAGCTATTCCCTCTACTCGTTTCCGCCGTATTGTCAGGTCGAGAAGTGAAATGGGATAAAGTCCTTATTAATGAAGGATATACAAAGATGCCGGCTGACAGGATTGTTGTACAACATGTCTATTATAATTGTCATAATAATTATGTAATAAAAATATCTTAGTTGCCCTAAAGAGTTAATTCAGGCTTTACTGTTTGAGTCATCTCAAATTTATACTTTTTTTTCGCCGACTTCAAGATAAATATTTTGTTAGAGTTCAATTCTTTCTAAGTCATCTTACCATTAACCATTATTTTGCAATTAATTAAATTTAAAAACGGTGAACTTCTTCAGCAAATAGGTCCCTATCCAATAAGCACGGTAGAAATGCACTGTCTATGAAATACAATCAAATTCTAGATGTTATACGTCATAGATCTGATAAAAAGTCTATAAATGAGAACAAAACATTATTACGATTATTATTATTATTATTATTATTATTATTATATATTATGCAATATTCTACATCTTGAGTTCTGAAAAAATATCAGAATTTATTTTTCTCATTCTATAATTTTGTATTCAGTCTACATATTTCTATAATTATACTTTCTTTACAGACCCCGATCGTCACCTACGGGATAGAACTGATATGGGAGAAACTATCGACCAGCGATTTGGAGAGGTTAGAAAAAGTAAAACCAAGATTCATGAAAAAGGCATTAGGTGCAAGCAAATACACACCAAATAGAATGGCCTATATGCTAGCCAGAGAAACCTTCTTCCTAGAGGACCTGAGGCAAAGGATACTACTGCCAGCAACGGAGCCATATAAGAAAGTCATCGAAAAAAAGAAACAGAGAGAAAAAGAGATCGACGAAGATTTCTACGCCTCAGATGCCATGGTAAACATAGAGTGGACTGGAAGTAACCAACCACAAAGGCACAGAATCATAGGTTTAGCAACACACGGATATCATCACAAAATGTGCAAAAATGCAAAATTTCACCAACCGAGTGATTCGTGTGAATGCAAGATATGCGACCAAAAGTGTGAGCGATACCATCACAAACAATGCAGAATATGGAAAGGATCACTGAACGAACTCATAAAAGACAAATCATAAACTTATAACTTAATGCTCTTTCGAGTGCCTCTTACCAATTTATTATTTTATTTACAGTCTTCTTGTCAAAATATTTCGGTTTTCATAACGTGAGAACAGTAAAACCTTGGACCCAAGCGAGTGAGATACTAAGCACCGTGTGGTATATTTGGGCAACTTTCTCCAGGATTACAGTATTCACATTACTCAACTGAATGTAATGGGAGGATTTAAAATAATCGCATTGTTCCTTTGGGTTAGAACTGGCGCGGCGTCAGTTATTTATTAGGTAGCATTTGACTTTGAATCCGTGGTTCGCGATTTCCATCTTCATGAAATTAAATTAATTTTGCGACAAGGAAAGTTTGTAAACACTACTTTTGGAGACTTCATGAAACCACATGTCATAGGGATGTGTATCACGTTAAAAGGACCTTGGATACAAATAACGCCCCTGGTAAAAACTCCAGGTTTACTGCAAATTATCTTTTTGGCAAATACACCCTTGTGAAAACTAAACGAATTTCTAGGTTCCCTACTCTCTAGATGTCCGATGAAATTCAATTGCTGACAGAAAGGGACGCAGCATTTCGAAAATACAGACCAGACAAAAGTGACGTGAATTTAAAATTAAACAATACATCAAGAAACAAAACTAATACAACAAATTAAGAGTACTAAATCCTACTAAAATACAAATCATTAAGATAAAACTAGTAATAAATATTATAAATAATACCAATACTACGGTATGTTCACAAGTTCATTGATACAAACACGAAAGCAAGCAATATGTGGAAAACTATTAGATTAATGGGTCTACGGCAGCCAACAACCAAAGGACAGAGTATTACATATCACTGGATGACTTAAACCAGCACTTTATATGATACGCTTCATTTGACATAGACGCTACGATTAAACAATATATTATAAACGAAATTCTATCCAAACCTATTCCGAGAAAAAATATTTGCCTATATAACGCCAATTGACGGTAAATATAGCTGGATCATATTAGGACCAAGACACAAGGCATAGACAACATATGTAGATAGGGACAGAGGGAATCTAAACACTGTCCCGACTGCGACTCATATATTCACGACTTCAGCTTATCCTGAACTTTGGGAAAAAAAAAGCCATAGTCAGACCAATTACCAAAAATGAAATGAACTATAACACTAAAAACTACAGATCAATCAGCATCCTTTCCAAGACCTTGAAATGAATTGTCCATGAACAACTGCCTGATAATAAGATTACCAAGGAAACATAAACAGAAAAACCACCCAATACATAGACTAAACGGACTAGTAATTCAAAGACAAGGAGGAAGCGATCGCACAGAGACACGAAAATCAATTTAGATCCCGCACTGACCACATGACTAATGAGCGCTTCCAGACGACAAGTAGCCTACAACAATTCCTATGTACTCTATCTTGACACTAACGACCCTTCCGAAGTTAAAGCAATTATTATGAAATTCCCCACTGTAAAATCACCAGGACATTACAATTATAACTACCGTACTTACAACTTCCACGAAAGGACTCGTATGATAAAACTACATAACTCAGCACTTATTCAACGGCACTTTCCAGATTCCCTAAATATGCTATAATAATTTTCCTATTAGCCTCCTAAACCACATAGGAAAAGCGCTAGAGAGGCTGAGACCACACATCACTACACTCCTCTTGCAAACACAACTAGTAAAAAACACACACACACACACACACACACACACACACACACACACACACACACACACACAAAAGAATTAAAGTTTCATGGCGCAGGCACGGAACACACATAAACCCCCCCCCCGAAACCATATGATGCATGACATACGTGTTCCATGCCAGTCAGTTTTAGATGAGGTTACAGTACAATAACTGCTATTCTTAAAGTGACCAAAGACGCGCTTGGAAGCAATGTCAATGGCCTATTGTTGACTTCCTTGGGCTTCAGTAATGTTCACTGTTGACACTGACACACTCGTCGCTAAATTACGCGTTTTTAATATTTTGGATAATGCTGTGAACTGGCTGGATCCTACCTTCATCTTGGCCAATAATGTGTATCCAATACAGATTTATCCTCATCTTGACGTGTCTGACGTCCAACAAGGTTCACTGTTGGGACCACTACTGTTTTCTATTAATATTAATATCATATACACTAGATTTACTTACTGCCGTCATCGCCTAACGTTGACGCTTTGCAAATTTATATTCACTCTCATCCTGACTATATACTAGACGCACTAGACAAACTAAATAATTACACTCTCAGTTTCCTAATGGTCGACTAAACGTGGATTTAATACTGACAAGGTACAATCTATAATTATAGACTACCACCAACAAATGTAATACATTAAAAATTACGATAATGTCCCTAATATTTTCCTAAATGACAAAACTATCCTCTACAGTTCAGCAGTAAAATATCTGGGTACTTATGTGGACCTACACTTGAACTGGAAAATATAGGTGAATAATACGCTGTGGTCTCGGGATAGCGTGCTGCCTTGTCACGCAGCGGGCCCGGGTTCGATCCCCGGTCGGGACAGTTTTTCTGGGCGAGGTTTTTATCGGGGTTTTTCCTCACCCGTAAGACAAATGTCAGGAAAACTTTAAGGCCCAAACGGTCCCCGAAATCATATGGCCATCGCAATCATCATCATTCATATTCACCTTAGGTTAAGCTTAGGACTAGGGACTCTCCTAGCGCACCATTATCATCATCATCACCCATCATATCATCGGGGCAACGTAACCCCGCCTTCCAGGCGCCCCAACCTCAGAAGTGGGTTACAAGTACGCCATGCCAGGAGAGAAACCAGGAATGTCGAAAGACAAACCTGGGGCATTTGGAAAAAAAAAATACCTGCAAGAAAGTATTTTTAATTCTTCACTGCCTAAATAGATTTAGAAACTTCCTTAACACGAAATTAAAACAAATACTTGTATAGACTCTTGAAATGTCGCACTTCAATTATTGCGACATATTACCGACTGATCTGATATTGACCTAAGTGACAGACTACAGCGTGAATTCGATTTGCATACAATCTTTGACATTATGCCACGTGTCTCCTTTGTTTCAGACCTTAGCTTGGCTTCCTCTAAATAACCCAAGAACTCTACATTCACATGTTTTTCTGTTCCAAATTCTGCACACACTTTTTCCAAGTTATTTATAACGCGTTTTCAAAATTTATCGGTTTATCACAATACACCAGATCACAAAATACTTATTTACTTTCGATATCACAGTTAGAAAATGTTTGTGCTCTGAATATTTCACGATTTCTATGACTAGAACATGAAACTATTTTCCCAGTCATGTCCTGCACTGTCGATCACTATCATGATAATCTAAATTTATTAATATTGTAGGTTCCACCTAACGAAAACTCTACCTGCATAACAACTATAGGTGCCTATTCAGCATTTTGTAGGTAGGTCTACGTATCAAAAATCATCCAGGAAGTTTTTTCACTTTATTTTACTTCATTATTTGTTTTGTTACTTTAGCATTGTGCATTATTTAGGCTTTAGACCTATTTTAAACATATTTTATTATTGAAAAGGATTATTCACAGACAGCATAAATATTAGTCACAGAACCAAGAGCATTAGAGGTTGAAAAGGAAAATTGAAGATGTATAAGGCATCAGGTTCAGATGGGATACCAGCAGAACTGATAAAACCAGGGGGAGAAAAATTAATGGACAAGATACGTTGGTTATTTAGTACGATTTTGGAAAAAGAGGCTCTTCCAAATGACTGAAAATAATCGATTATCGTACAATCTATAAGAAAGAAGATAAAACTGATTACAACAACTACAAGGGGATATCAATAGTTTCAACTTCGTACAAAATTCTGAAAAATGTATTATTATCCATACTTACTCCCTATATTGACGAAGTAATAGGTGATCATAAATGTGAATTTAGGAGAAACAGGTCTACATATATCAGATTTTTAGTATAAGAGAGGCTTTAGAAAATAAATGGAAATAAATAATGGTAGGACTATGCATCAACTATATGTAGACTTCAAAAAGGCATCCGATTCAATTAAGAGGAAGAAGTTATTTAGCATCCTACTGGGGTTCCGAAATTCTAAAAAAATTATACTTATTTGAATGTGTCACAGTAGGAGAAAGAGTAGGATGCGTGTAGGCAAACCGTTTCAGAATACTTTTGAAATTCACAATGGGTTAAAGCAAGGTTATGCACTATCTCCTCTACTATTCAATTTTTTTACTAGAGAATGCCATGAAATCGTTAGAGGATGAAGAAAGCCCACAACTCAATGACATTAATAACGTTAGTTTTTGCGGATGATGTAGAACTATTAAGCGATAGCGAGGAGATACTAAGGGCCAAAATGCACAATCTATTGAGTAATACCAAAAAAGTGGGACTGAAAGTAAACATCAATGAAACTAAATATTTGTTCACACATAGAAATACATTATATAATGGAAATGGACAGCTAATGACAAATGGGGGGAATTGTGAGGTAGTAACTGAATTCAAATATTTGGAACAATAAATTATTACAAATATTAATGAGATGCACAAAGAAGTTAATTATTAGCTCTATTCTGGAAATGCCTTCCCGTACGCATTACCGGACTCTTGTCGCCCCAACGTCTCTAAAAAAAAATATTAAAGTGATAATATATAAAACTTACCGAGTTTTATTATTTGTATGCTAAACATGGACTCATACTTCAAGGCAGGAAAAAAAAAATCTAATATTTGGGAATAAAGTTGTTAGTAAAATAGTTGACCTAAAGAGAGATGGACAGGTGACTGACTTAACAGTGAGCTACATGAAACCACTGGTGTACATGTGGCACCAATGGGCAATGAAAGACAGGAATAGAAACTTCTGATAGGTAGACCAAAGGAGAAACGCCCAGTTGGTAGACCAAGAATGAGATGAGAGAATAACATTAACCATGATTTGAAGGAAGTAGATTATACAGGGGATGATTGGAATACATTAGCTCAGGATACGGATATATGGAGAACTTATATCCGCGCAGCCATGAATTTACAGGTTCTGTATAGCCAGTGAGTTAGTTATATTATGTATATAAAATCTAATATTATTTTGCGGTGGACGTAATAATACTAATACTAATAATAATAATAATAATAATAATAATAATAATAATAATAATAATAATAATAATAATAATAATAACAATACTTACTTACTCACAGGCACTATCGAACCCGTAGGTTCATGGCCGCGCGGATATAAGCTCTCCATACATCCCTATCCCGAGCTAATGCTTTCCAATCATACCCTGTATAATTTACTTCCCTCAAATCATAGATAATGTTATTTTCCCACCTCATTCTTGGTCTACCAACTGGGCGTTTTCCCTCTGGCTTTCCTACAAGAAGCTTCCATGCAAGTCTTTCATTCCCCATTCGCGCAACATGTCTTGCCCATCGCAGTCTACGAGACTTAACTGTTCTTATTATATCTGGCTTCCTATAAAGACCATGTAGTTCATTGTTATGTAGTCTTCTCCATTCACCTGTCTGTTCATCTCTCTTTGGTCCAAAAATTTTCCTAAGTACTTTATTCTCAAATACTTGTAATCTCCTTTCCTCCCTTAAAGTAAGAGTCCATGTTTCGCACCCATATAATATAACTGGTAGAATAATAGTTTTATATATTTTCAGTTTAACGTTTTTTGAAAGGAGTTGGGACATTAAGAGTCTCTGCAATGCATAATAGCACGCATTTCCAGAATTGAACCTATGTTTAATTTCTTTGTGCATCTCATTCCTATTTGTGATTATTGTTCCTAGGTATTTGAATTCAGCCACTTCCTCAAAATTTCCCTCATTTGTCATTAGCCGTCCATTTCCATTACATAATGAATTTCTATGTGTGACCATATATTTAGTTTTATTGATATTTACTTCCAGTCCTAATTTCTTAGTGTTACACAATAGTGTGCGTGTTGTCTTTAGTATCTCCTCGCTATCGGCCAACAATACTACATCATCAGCATAAACTAACAGCTTATTAATACCATTGAGTTGTAAGCCTTCCTCATTCTCTAAAGATTTAATGGCATGCTCTAGTACAACATTAAATAGTAGAGGAGATAGTGCATCTCCTTGCTTCAACCCATTCTGGATTTCAAAAGTGTCCGAAAACTGTTTGCCTACACGCACCCTACTCTTTGTGCCATTTAGACACATTCGTATAAGCCTAACTAACTTTTTAGGAATTCCGAACTCCAGCAGGATACTATATAACTTCTCCCTCTTAATTGAATCATATGCTTTTTTGAAGTCTACATATAGTTGATGTACAGTACCATTATATTCCCATTTCTTTTCTAAAATCTGTCTTATACTAAAAATCTGATCCGTTGTAGACCTGTTTCTTCTAAATGCACATTGATGATCTCCTAGAATGTCATCAATACAGGGAGTAAGTCTGCTTACTAATATATTTGTAAGAATTTCGTACGAAGTTGAAAGTAATGAGATGTCCCTGCAGTTGCTGCAATCAGTTTTATCTCCTTTCTTATAAATTGGTACAATAGTTGATTCCTTCCATTCATCTGGAAGAGCTTCTTTTTCCCAAATCATAATAAGCAACCAGCGTATCTTGTCCATCAATTTTCCACCTCCTGAATTTATCAGTTCTGCTGGGATCTCATCTGAACCTGATGCTGTATACATCTTCAATTTTTCAATCGTCATTTCAACCTCTAATGCATTTGGTTCTGCGACTAGCATTTCTGCTGTCTGTAAATTATCCTCCTCAATGTCCTGTTCTGTATGTACATTTAATGGCTGATTAAAGTAACTTTTCCATCTATTTAATATACTCCTGGAATCTGTAATCATATCCCCATTTTCATTCCGAATTATGTTTGTTCTAGCCTGAAACCCTTTCTTCTCTATACTAATTCCCTGATATAGTTTTCTAATGTTCCTATTTTTTGCGTTCATTTCAAGATCATTAATCTTCTCTCTCAAACATTCCCTCTTTTTACTCTTTAGTAACTTGATGGTTTCCCGTCTAATAGTACCCAATTGCTCCAAATTGTCCTCATTTGGCTGGTGTAACCATTTCATTTTTGCTAGCTTTCTTTTCTTTGCAATGTCGGCACATTCCTCATCAAACCATTTCTTGTTTTGCCTCTTTTTTAAACAACCAATGCTTTCTGATGCTGGCAATTTAATAGTATCTCTTATAGCCTCCCATTCTTTATTTATATCAGTTTCTTCTTCGTTTGCCACATTGTCATCTGAAGATTCCAGTACTTTAAATCTATTAGCAATTGAGTTGCTCAGTGGAAAAGAGGCACATGCCACAAATCTGTTGATTTTGAGTTTTTGTTATGATTAAGTAGCTCCTGCCTTCTTGCGTCGATTCCAATAATTATTTTTATGTTACCATGTTTCTATTCTCTAACAAGGAGCATAATAAAACTTGAAGATTCTGAATACTAGTAATTGCTAGTGGAAAAAAGGCACATGCCATCTTCTTTCTCTTTATCTCAAGTGATTATAGTCTATGTTGCTGATAGGTTGGCAGAAATGAAACTAACCAATCAGAATTTAGTTCCACTACCCTCTGGATCTATAATATTATAGAACTATAGATCCAGAGGGCAGTGGTAGTTCTTAAATTGCCTATATCATTTCCAATATGTCTGACATAGATGTTGATGTTAATGCGTTTTCTGAAGGAAAAAAGACAAGTCAATAGTAAAAGAAGGACTCGTCATGAAAATAAGTGGAAGAATAATGAAAGAAAAGTCTGAGAAATAATGGACAACAATATGAAAACAGAAATAAGAAGATTGTGCCAGCGAAGGAGTTTATAAATAGTGGAAATCTGTATTGTAAACTAACATCATGTAATTTTGCTTCACTAATGATTAGTGACGGTAAAAAACAAAGCATTTTAAAATAATTCTATCTGCTGGGGGGCTACAATAAACAAAATACTTATTTATTTGGACTTGTGCGACATTATGAATGTAAGAGAGGTTATGCAAGAAGATAAAATATGCAAACGTAGGTCAAAGGAAGGTTTCATTCAGATACTATGTTCGTATAACTAATATTGAAGTCTGTACAAGTGCAGTCCACGGAATATCAAGAAAACATTTAATAACTGTTTGGAAAAGTGATGAATGTGTTAGGGAAATTTCTGATGATGAAGAAGAGGATCATTCAACATCAGAAATTCGCGTCCATACACCCACTGAAGATAGAATAAGCAAGCATGGCAACAGGCCCAACGCTGTTGAAGCTGATGAAAATGACAAGATTCAAAACTATATTTTAATGTTTCCCAGGTACAGGATGAACGTGACACTCTAGCTCTGTGTATGGACTTGCAGCAGGCACTGCCCACTCCGTTCATCACAACAGAAACAGTATTTTATAAAAGACAGTTATGGACATATAACTTTTGTGTTCATCGTTGCATTGACTGTGAAGCAGTGATGTGTGTGGTCGGAAAATGTAGCATCAAGGGGAGCTGATGGAGTAGCAAGCTGTGTTCTAAAGGCTCTAGAGAAAATGAAAGAAGAATGTCACCGAAAGCCGATTGTGTATTCAGATTTGTGTGTTGGACAGAATAAGAACTATATCATTATAGGTCTTAGGTTATACCTATTAGACGAAAAGAGTTTTGATGAAATTGAACAACAATTTTTCTCCCTGGCCATACATTCATGCCATGCGATCGAAATTCTGGAATGATCGAAAAATTGAAGAGAAAGATCCAAGCAGTGTACACTCCTTCAAAATCGGCTGAACTAATAATAAAATGTAAGACAAAAAAAAAACATATTTTGTAAAGCGAAACGTGATGTGGATAAGATGCCTGTTGAAATCAGAAAATCAATGGTTATTAGGTTAGTAAATGGAGATCACTCTGTCTACATCAATATTCCCATGGTTTATCTGAGAAACCTTCCAAATTAAGTTTGCAGAAGTCACGTGGCCGTCCACCATGTCTTAAATAATGTATGTTGCCAGTTAAATATTCCAATGGATGAGTAATAAAAGGAGGATTTGCAGCGCCTCTTGCAGTTTGTACCACCAATTTATGCCTCTTTTTTATAATAGTCTGAGAAGTGATGACACTGTGGAGAGGATGGCAGTAGAAGACATTAATGAGGACTTACAGTTATGCAAAATGTTATATATGGGATTACTCTTTGAAAGTTATCAAATATAATTCACTTAATATGAAATCTGTATTTACAAGTTTTAATTTCCATTGTTCCTGTTAATCCGGCTTCTATTTTTTTATTAGCAGAGTTGCATTATTTGGGGCATATGCCACTACTTCATTTGCACAAATTACCTGTCCTATTACTTAAAAACACTTAATACTAGGAATATTTCAACCAATATTTAATAAGATATTCAATTCATCATCTAATTCAAGATCCTGTTAAAAAAAATTAAAACATAGTGGCCATATTCCACAAATAAACAACTTTCAGAAATTCCTTGTTTCTGTAAAATAGTATTCTTGTGGCATGTGCCTCTATTCCACTGGGCAACTCAATTTTGATTTGGTATTCTTGCCGCATTTCATAATAATAATAATAATAATAATAATAATAATAATAAAATAGTAATGCTTTGTTTAAACTGGCAAAGGTAAGGTCATAAGAATTTCTCTTCAATTTAACTAACTCACTGGCTCTATCGAACCCGCAGGTTTATGGCAGCGCGGACATAAGCTCTCCTTACATCCATGTCCTGAGCTAATGTTTTCCAATCATTCCCTGTATAACCTACTTCCCTCAAATCATGGATAATGTTATTCTCTCATCTCATTCTTGGTCTACCAACTGAGCGTTTTCCTACAAGAAGCTTCCGTGCACAACGTTCATTCCCCATTCGTGCCACATGTCCTGCCCATCGCAGTCTACGAGACTTAACTGTTCTTATTATATCTGGCTTCTTATACACACCATGTAGCACACTATTATGCAGTTTTCTCCAAACACCTGTCCATCTCTTTTTTTGGCCCAAAATTTTTCCAAAGAACTTTAATCTTCAATTCAACAGGGAATATTTTGTTTTTATTAAAATAATAGGCTATTGTTCCCTGTTGAATTGAAGATAAATTCTTATAGCCTTGCCTTAGCCAGTTTAAACAAAGCATCATTCTTTTTTTATTATTATGTCCACCGCTGTGGTATCCGGGTAGCGTCGCTGCATCGTAGTGAGCGGGCCCGAGTTCGATCCCTGGTCGGGACAAGTTATCTGGGTGACCGTTTTTTCGTTTTTTTTTCGCCTGTAAGACAAATTTCAGAAAACGTTAAGGCCCAAACGGCCCCCGAACATCATCTGACCGCCATAATCATCATTATTATCATATTCGCCATGTTCAGTGTGAATGGTGTGTTAATCCTTAAGTTCGCATTGTATCCTATAGGATACATCAATTGGTTTACTTTATTTAAATTTTTAATAAAACAGAATAATACGAACTAGTAGAATTACATAAATGTGTGCAGAATTACACAATTTACTCAATAATAATAGTTATGTATGATATCGTTTTCAGTGCGGTCCGCAACATTCAAATAACCGACACCAGAAATTAGTGCTTTGCCCTTTGATCTATGGCTTTGCGAATATAAGGGTTAACGTTGTGTTGTCCTGGAAGAGACCCTGTCATTGACTGAGCACTCGTTCGGGGAGGTCCTCCATGTCCTTGTGCGGTCATAAAAGTATGTATGTGATCCTTAGTTATAATCGCTCTACCGACAGGTCGTGTCACTGTTAGGCCCGGGTGGCATGTAGCACAAATGTAGGTGAGAGGTTAAACTGCGATAATAGAATGAGATTATTATTAAGGCCTATTCCATTTTTATAATAATATCTTTAAAATTAAATAATTACAATTACCTACAGAAAACACTTGTCTACACAAAATAGAAATGCTCAGTTGCTGGTATGCGTTAGAAAATCTTCGACCCGATTTGACCTTGTGTATAAATCAAAATGAAGGAAATAAATAGCGTATATATATCAAAATGAAGAAAAAAATATACCTTATATATATATACACTACTCAAAAAATAATTAGAGGAACACATGTTTAAACCAAAGCCACAAAATAAATATTGTAACAATTTAATTTTTAATAGTCAGATGTTTTGAGTTCAAGTATTGTTTAAAATCAGATTGAAGATCTTCCGGGTTTTATTAATTTTTCTTTGAATATGTTAGTGAAATTTCAAGAGTTCCTGAAACCAAAATGAGTTCGTATTGATTTTTTTAAACAGGTTTGAAGAATAATCTGTGGTAGGGAATTGTTATTTTTGTGTTCTCTGAAGCTAATATGAGACATCTGATTGAAACATCAGTTGCACGAGCAGTTGCATTGATTGAAGATGGTCGTTCCATTCGCCATGTCTCTAGGATTCTGACGTCCTTCCGTCATCCATAGGCTGTGGAGGCGATATAGAGAGACACAATGATACAAGATAAGACCCGGGCAAGATCGTAAGAAGAAGACTACAGACATACAGGATAGATTTCCTGTCTTATCAGCTTCGTGCAGAAGAAAATCTACAGCCAGAGATCTACAAAATCATTTACGCACAGCAACTGGGACGGTAATTTCTGATCAGACTGTAAGAAATAGACTGAGAAATGCAAGGTTGAGGTCTAGAATCCCCTTTAAAGTCCCTCGTTTAACACGTCAGCACAAAGACGCCCGGCTGTGATTTGTTCAGAATCATGTCAACTGGCAGCTCCACCAATGGAACGGACGAATCAAGATTTCGTCTAACAGGTTCTGATGGTCGTACACGTATATGGAGACGTCCTGGTGAACGTTTTGATCCAGCCACAATTTATTGAACGTGACAGATTTGGAGGTGGTTCGATTATGGTTTGGGCTGGGATTACTATTGAGTCTCGGACAGGGCTTGTCGTTGTCCCACAGCGCATGAATGCTGATATTTACATTAATGGCATTATCCTCCAACATGTTGTACCTTTTGCTTATGGTATGGACCCTACTTATCTTCTAATGCAAGATAACGCTAGATGTTATACAGCACAGGCTTCCAGACATGTCCTGCATGAATGCCAAATTCGGGTGATGTACTGGCCTGCATGCAGTCCGGACCTTACTCCGATCGAGCATATGTGGGATAAGTTGGAAAAACTTGTTCGTAAGCGTCCTGCTGTACCTTAGAACCTTGAAGAACTTTCACATGCACTCATCGAGGAATGGGAGAGAATCTCACAAGTTTCTGTAAGAAGGCTTCTGCGCATGCCTCGTAGGTGTAATGCGGTCATTCAGGCTCACGGAGGACACACTAAGTACTGAGTGTTGACATAACCATAGAAACATTGATTCCAAAAATTGTAAATCTCAAATTTCCACTTTGTTTTCTGTTACAAATGATAACTTGTTCGTATTGCTAATACTGTACAAGACAATATTGTTTGAATGTCTATTCTAATTTTACATAAATCTTCAATTTATAATTACAAAAGATCACACATTAAATTGTATCAATATTCATTCTCGTGTTTTGGTTTAAATATGTGTTCCTCTATTTTTTTGAGTAGTATATATATAAATGAATTTTTTTTTTTGGTTTGTATGTATTCTATGCGCGGCCATACCGTTGATCCGATTTTGATGGGATTTTTTGAAACATGTTCAGCAGATTCCCCGGGATGAACATAGGCTATAAGGGAGTTGTAATACTCAACCCCTCCACCCCTAAAAATCACCCTTTGTAGCGAAAAAGTGAAATAAAGTCTCGATTTTGACGTTTAAGTGGCTTACGCTGCCTAAACCATAACAAATACACCAAATTATTGTAACACGGAATTGAATATCTCAAAAAACTCTACAAAAAAGTCCGCGACAGCATATGTTTATCTTTTACGGATAACTCACAATAACCATTTTTGTCTTTCATTGATTCTAAGAAGATAGGGATAAGCTGATTTCCGGCAAGCATAGCAGCTCAAAGCTGGTGGTAAAAACACATTAACATTTATTTAGGAGTAGCAGCGCACGCTATAAACTAGTATATATATAAATTAAAATGAAGGAAAAATAGTATAGGCCTATATATATATATATATATATATATATATATATATTTATGAATTTATTAAATGCATGTAATAAACATTTAGAAACATACTATGCTACAATCATTATTTTATCATACGAGGACATTGATAAACCTTACTAATTACTATATAATAGTAGTAAGTATTTATCACAAACATTTATATTTTGAGCGTGTAATTTGTCTGCGGAAGAAAAAGAACTAGCCCGGAGCTGATTTGAATTCGTAATTCATAGTCGCTCTAGTTTCTTAGCTACCGGTTTGAAAAGTTTCCGCTGCCGGGTTACTAAACTTGATACGGAACATTTCTGTTTTCACTTTATCAAAACTGGGCCTGCCCATTCTCTTTAATTTAATTAATTGTTCAGAGAGTTTTATATGATGAAGATTAAAAACATAATAAATGTTGGTAAAAAAATGACAGATACAAAACTAAGATTACATAACATCACATTAAAAGGTTCTCTAAAATACGGAAGTGAAATTTGGATTTTAAATAAAACAATTCTCATAAATTTAGAGTAAGCCAAATGCGCTTCTTACGATCACTAGACTGGGTCACCAAATGAACATTATTATCAGCGAAAAACTTAAAGTATCAAGTTTAAATGAAGGTATAGAGAGATACCAACAAGAATGGAAAAATCATATGAGAAGAATGGAAACAAATAGACTTCCAAAATTGGTAATGCAATATACTCCAATTGGACATTGGGGCCAAAACATCGGTGGAAAGATTAATACCATGTTCGTTAGGTTTACCGTCATAGGCCAAATGATATAAAACGGATTTTTCATGATTCATTCATAGTGTTCTGCCCAAGAGCTGGTCTTTCACTGCAAACTCAGCATTCTCCACTCTTTCCTTAACTCAGACTTCCTTTTTGTATCCGCATACAAACTATTCATTTTAATATTGTCTATCGCCTGATGTCTTTTTCTGCCTCTAACTTTCTTTACGTAACCTTTCCTTCTAGGGCATCCGTCAACAAGCAGTTTCTTCTTACCCAGTGGCCAACCCAATTTATTTTCCTCTTCTTTATGATTTCCAGCTTTGTTCTTCCTTCACACACTCTGTCTAGCACATCTTTATTTTTTATTTTGTCTATCCATTTTATACGTTCCATCCTTCTCCATATCCACAACTCAAAAGCTTCCAGTCGCTTTTCCTCATTCTGTCGTAATGCCCTAGTCTCTGTACCATACAATGCTACACTCCACACAAAGCACTTCACTAGCCTCTTCCGTAATTCTTTCGCCAAAGGTCCGCAGAAAATGCTTCTCTTCCTGTTAAAAGCTTATTTTGCCATTGCTATCTTCTGCTTTACTTCTTGACCACAGTATTTGAAGCTCTCCACTTGCTCAATGGCCTCATCTTTAATTCTCATATCTATCTTCCTTGGTTTCCTTCGTCTTATTAATTTTTATCTTCATTCCATAATCCTCGCACTTGTCGTTTAGCTCCATCAGCATGTTCCTCAGTGTCATTGCACCTTCTGCTAGCAAAGTCATATCATGATGATAATAAAAACATAATATAGTAGTCATACTTCATTTTACATACAATTTTCGAAAAAATGAAACCAACTGGCCTCATCATTTTTGTATACATATGTAGTAAAATCAGGGACATTTTAATGAATTTGCCATTCATTCGCACGTAGAATAGGAGAGTGGAATGCAATGATTAAATATTATATTCTATATTTTATATGTGGAGATTAGGCTTATATGTAATTCTAAATGAGGTACGACTGGGAAGGTATTAATCTCCCTGGAATTCAAAATATCGATTTTAGAATCAAATGTATAGGACTGTATTTTTTGGGATGAATTCTGCTTCCTTACTAATTATTGGATTTTTTCCCCGAAATATTTGTGTAAAGAATAATCGAGACACACGGGTCCGTGACACCTTTAATAAACATAATAGGCCCCTATAAGGAAATTAACGTTTAATTCAATTATTCTACTTTTTCAATTTATTACTTTGTATACTTGAAGCTAGTAGGCACAGTTATAAATTATTATTTATCCCATACACCGATAATTTTGTCTCTTCCTGTTGATAAAATTGCCGCTTCCTGTTTGTAATGAGAGATATCTCCGCAAATTAACTTCTTTGACAAGGATATCGATTCAACAATGTACCATCGATATGGTACAGCAAGAAATGTGAAAAGAAAAGAACTTCAAAAATTACCAAAAAAGTGTAGTTCTGTTGCTCTAAAAAAATATTAAATGTTGTATAATAAATTTGCATTATTGTTAATAGTTATTTCTCGTACAATCATCTGTTATTGATTTTTCCCAAGCCCAAAGAGATTTAACAGTAAAGATATGCTATTTATAACTATACAGCTGGCTTAGAAATCGCCCGGAAGTAACCTAAGATCGGAATACATAACCTCACATTTGGTAAATATTAAACATTATAATTATTTTTAGCTTCTGATGTTGTATTATTCGCTAAATAGTCACTCCAAATCTAACGCGAGGTTGAGTTTTTCATTAAACAAAATCACTTGCGACTTTGTGGCTCGTGACTTTTTCAGAAAAACACAACCTCTTGTTAGATTACTGTTGATAAACTTTTAACAACAAATTACACGAACTGTTACATAAATCGGAGCTTCATTAAAGAGCTTTAAAATCTGCAAGTTAATCAGGTGATTTTAGGCGAGTTGTATACGATAATTTATCCGTTAATATTATAGGGGGCGCATCGTAGCGCTGCGCTACAAGTCGGAAGGTCGAGGGTTCAAGTCCCGATGGGGGTCAGGATTTTTGAAATGACCAAAACCTTCTGGCGGCACTATGACCCTGGAGTCGACCCAGCCTCTAACGGAAATGAGTACCAGACACTTGTTCTGGGGGTAAAGGCGGCCGTCACGCAGGGCTGACAACCTGGCTGACATCAAGTGCCGATTTCCTAGGAAAAGTGGGAGCCTTAACCTCCCACTACCCCAAGGGCCTCTCGAGGCCTATAGCGGGATTACTTTACTTTAATATTGTTATTACTTTTTTATAAAATCATAGACAAAACTAACTAACTCACTGGCACTATTGAATCTTTAGGTTAATGGCCGGGGGGTCATAAACTCTCCGTAAATACTGAGCTAATGTTTTCCGATTATCTCCTGTATAATCTACTTCGCTCAAATCATAGCTAATGTTATTCCTCCACCTCGTTCTTGGCCTACCAACTGGGCGTTTTCCCTTTGGTTTTTCTCACACGAGTCCCGTGCCGTAGCCAAGTGGTTAAGGAAAGACGCCTTGGCGTAGAGCTACTGTTTTTGTGCTGGTTCGAGTCTCCATGGAAGAAGACATTTTCTTATGGAATTTCTGCCAGTATGAGACCGGTGCCCACCCAGCATAATGAGGAATTTGGGTAGCTACAATAAATAGCGACTCCAGGTTGAGAAAAACAGTTATAACAGCTGGGAGACCCGACATAGTGACCACATGTCACCCCTTAACTGATTGGATGATCGTCCACCTCTGTGATTAACAAATGTGGACGTGAGGCCAGCAGCCGGCTGGTAGGGTAAGGGCCTTCTAGGCCTGTCGCATCATGGACTTTGTTTTACCTACAGGGAGTTTTCATGCCTCTCTTTAATTCGACATTCGAGCCACATGTCCTGCTCAGCACAGTCTACGAGGCTTAATATTGTTCTTATTGTATTTGGTTTCGTACATATATTATGTAGCTCACTATTATGTAGTCTCTCCATTCGCATGTCTGTTCATCTGTCTTTGGTCAAAAAAAAAAGTAAGAACTTTATTGTCAAATCCTCGTATTTTTTTTTTTTTTTTCACTTGAAGTAAGAGTCCATGTTTCGCATCATACATTATAACAGGGAGAATAACAGTTTTATATATTTTCAGTTTAACGTTTTTGAGAGAAGTTAGGACGACAAGAATCCTTGTAATGCATAATAGCATGCTCTTTCAGAATTGAGCCTATGTTTTATTTTTTTTCTGCACCTCATTCTTATTTGTAATTATTGTTCCTAGGTATTGAATTCAGCCACTTCTTCCAAATTTCCCTCATTTGTCATTAACTGTCTATTTTCATTATATTTCTATATGTGAACATATATTTAGTTTTATTGATGTTTACTTCCAGTCCCAATTTCTTAGTATTACTCAATAGAGTGAGCGTGTTGGCCTCGCTATCGCCTAATAATACTACATCATCAGCATAAACTAACAGCTTATTAATACCATTGAGTTGTAGGCTTTCATCGGCCTCTAAAGATTTGATGGCATGATCAAGTACAAAATGAATAGTAGAGGAGATAGTGCATCTCTTTGCTTCAACCCACTGTGAATTTCAAAAATCATAGACAAAATATTATATGTAAGAACGTTGTTTCTGTCGTTAATAAGAGCTACTGTCTAGCATCGTTCTTAAAATGCTCGTTTATTTATTGAATGCGTTTTGTATTAATATGTTAACATGTTTATAAGAACTTGGAGATTATCTCACGCAATCGAAAATTGTAAAATATTTGCCTGGTTTACTAATGTAGGCTTATGATATTGCATAACACGATGAATGTAAAACGGGAAGAGGGTTAAGCGAGTGTAACATTTCGATTTGCAAGATAAGGAAGTGTCATAGTATTATAATAAGGTCCATTTTGCAGACTTGTGTTGGACTATTACTTTCCCTTTGTGACGTTACACAATATTCTAGGAGCATTCACCTCCGCGTGACGAACTCATTTCAATGTGGTTCTTCTGTTATAATATCGACATGATCACTACTCCGTTAACAGATAACTCGTTGAGTAATTAATAATATACAATAAATTACCGACCGTACATCATTCACATACATATGTTTTCACTTGTTGAGTGGTCTTACTCCTCCTGTTTAATAAAATAATAATAATAATAAATAATAATAATAATAATAATAATAATAATAATTATTATTATTATTATTATTATAAAAGTGCATATATTTTATATAGTCTAGGAATTCCTTGCACTAAATAATAATCAATGTATTGTTCAGAGTCACGAATGTAGGCCTACATAGAGATGTGAACTGGTACAAATTGTTTCATGGTATTTTTCGATCCCATGCTTATGTTTAGCACTAAACTAAAACAGGGAAAATCGAATGAGATCTGTGATTTTCCAGCTACAACAAATATAATAAGGGATGAAAATAAGGATATTATTACAGATTTCAAGAATATTAAATCGATGGAAAGTTAATTTAATCAGCTATTAAATGTACACGCAGAACAGGATATTAAAAAAATACTTGCAGATAACAGAAATATTAGTCACATTGCCAAACGAACGCATTGGAGGTTGAAATGGCGATAAGAAGAATTAAAGCTGTATAAAGTATCGCGTTCAGATAAAATTCCAGCGGAACTAATAAAACCAGGAAGAGAAAACTATTGATGAACGGAGCAGTTAAATAGTTTAATTTGGGGAAAATATATCTTCCAAATGAATTACAATATCGATTATAAAAGGAGGTAAAACATATTGCAACAAATATAGTGGGCATATTCATTTTTTTAAACTTCTTACAACATTTTAACACCAAGCTTACTCCTTACATTGACGACATTATAGGACATCAGTGGGGATTCAGAGGAAATAGGTCTACAAATGATCAGATTTTTAGTATAAAAATATTGTTGTAGAAATAAATGGTAACATGATGGAACAGTTACTGTACATCAACTACGAGTATATAAAGACTTCAAAAATGTATATGATTCAAGTAAGAGGGAGAAATTGTATAGTATCCTGTTCGAATTCGGAATTCCTAAAGAGTTGGACGTATTCGAACGCGTCTAAATGGAACAAGAAAACGATAGTTTTCAGATACATAATCAGTTCACATTACGTTAAAGCAAGAAGACGCACTATCTCCTCTGCTCTTCAATTTTGTACTAGAACATGCAATGAAATTTTCAGAGCATAAAGAAATTGTAAACTCAATAGTATTAAGCAACTGTTGGTATATGCTGATTTATTATTGAGCGATAGTGAGGACCTGTGACACGTACGCATCATATTAAATAATACTAAGGACTGATTCTGGAAGTGAATATCGATAAAACTAAATATATGGTCACGTATTATATATAATAATGGACATGAACAATTAATGACAAATGAAAATTTAGAAGAGATGGCTGAATTCAAATACCAAGGAACAATAATAATTACTAATAGGGATGAGATACACAGAACTTTAAATTATAGGCTCAACTCTGGAAATGCATGCTATTATGCGCTATAGGGAGTCATGTCACATCAACTACTCTCAAAAAACTTTAAAATAAACATACATAAAACTGTTTTTCTTCCAGTTATCCCATTTGGATTCGAAACATGGCTTCTTACTTTAAGCAAGGAGAAATTGTAGTCTACCAGTATTTGAAAATAAAGTGCTTAGGGAAAAAATTGGGCCAAAGAGAGACGAGCAGTTGTGTGGAGAAAACTACATAACAGTGAGCTACATGATCTCCATGGGGAATAAGAGCAATTAAGTTTTGTAGACTGCGATAAGCAGGTCTGGTGGGATGAAAGAGGGATAAGGAACTTCTTGTAGGAAATCCCGAGGAAAAGTCCCAATAGGTAGGCCAAGAATGGGGAGGATGAATAATATTAACTATGATTTGAGAAGGTATATTATAGAGTAAATAATTGTAAAATATTAATACAGAATAGAGATGTTTAGAGAGCTTATGTCCGCACTGCCATGAACCTTCTGGTTCAATATTGTTAGTGAGTTATACTATTCTTGCACTAACATTATAGGCGTGTAATAGAGAAAAAAACATTATGTAAGTACAGTGTGAAAAGCAAGACCCGAAATCTATAGGACATTTCAATTATGTTAACATCAAGGCATTTATACTTAAAATCTTCGAACTTATATTATTTACTCACTGTAAACTTTAACATCTATCGCGTCTAGATTTTCGGTTGTATCATTTAGAGTAAATTTATATTGGTGAATTTTATAAGAAACTTCTTAAATGGCACTACAGTCCAATACGGACCTTCTCCTCCTCTACTAATCTCCTCCAGTTGTCTCTGTTCTTGGATCTTATATCCCACCTTGTGATTTTAGATTTCCTAATACTATTGTAAACATGACCCACCATCTGATTTTAGGCCTTCCTATTTGTCTTTTCCCTGTGATGGATTAACAAAAAAACTTGATAAGAGACTTTCCTTCATTCTATTCACATGTCGTATCCATTTTAGCCTAAAAAAAATGAGACTATATCCAAATCCACATACAGCTTTTGAGTTCATTCTTAAACCTTATTCTATCACTCATTATTAACTTTAACTGATCCCAGTATCTTTCTCAGAATTTTCCATTCAAAAAACACCAATCGGCTACTAATTTCTGCATATAGGGTCCATATTGTCCCGCGACGTAGCCGAGCGGTTAAGGTAGGAAGCCTTGGCGCAGAGCTACGGGACTTGCGCTGGTTCGAGTCTCCATGGGGGAAGAAATTTTCTCATGGTATTTCGGCCAGTATGGGACCGGTGCCCACCCAGCATCGTGAGGCAATTGGGTAGCTACAATAAGTAGCGGCTCCAGGTTGAGGAACCAGCTATAACGGCTGGGGGACTCGACATGCTAACCACATGTCACCCCTACACTGGCTGTTGATCATCTACCTCTGTGATTGACACATGTGGATGTGAAGGGCCAGCAGCCGGCTGGTAAAAGGGCAACCGCTGAAAAGTGGAAAGACCCTCAATCGGATGGGGTCCATATTTCAGCTCCATAGGTTACTATGGGTCTTATGAGAGATTGATATATTCTTAATTTAGTATTCCTATGTACCATCTGGCTCCTTAATTAGGGTATTTGTTGCTCCAATTCTGGTTTCTGCGTCGGTATAAATTTCATTATTACTTGTTAAACGTGTTCCTAAGTAAATAAACTTTTTTTTTTCAAAATTACGCCATATTTACCTATTTTGATAACGTGATTTTGTAGATGGGAATTTCTTGACATAACCATATATTTAGTTTTTGTTCATTCATTTCTAATCCATGGTTGCTAGTTTGTTCCACTAGGGAACTAAAAGTTTCGTTGTCATCCTTTCTTCTTCACAAAATAACAAAATAACCTGCATCTGGCAACGCGTTTTAAATATGGAAACCTTCCTAATTGTTATTTCAACTGCAATGTCAAATAACATTTGTGCTATTGGATCTCCTTGTCTCAAACCTTTGCTCCGTTTAAAATATATTGTTAAGTTCCTGCCTATCTTTACTGTTGCATCCCTATTGAGTGCTCTGCACTACGCAACGTAATTAGTTTCCTATGGAAACCTAGCTACTGCATATATTTCCGTACTTCATTTTTATCTTTCTAAACACTGTCATAAGCTGTTTTAAATCGTTAAACAGATAGCCTGTATATATAATAGTATAGGCTATTACGTTGCGAGGTTTTTTGTACAGATTCGAGGAAAATTTCCGAGATTCTGTAAAACACTTCACATACGTGCGTTGTACATTATTTTTTGCACGATGGTGTTTTCAAAATAATAAATAATAGTAAAATAATAACATATTTGTTAGAAATATTTGCGTTCATTATAAACAATTGACTAACGCTAACAGTGTGGCCAATGTTTATTAGTTGAAACTGCAGGAGGCCGTGAGACAATATTAGTGATAAAATGGCGACAAGTACGTATTTATTGTTTTATATTGTTTCAAATAAAGTTTAGTTCATTTAAAATGCAGTGATTTGTTTTGTATAATGTATATTAACACTATCTTTTGGATATCTTTTGTATATACATTGTATGTAATATACTTAGAGGGCAGTGATTTTACTTCCCACACGCATTTTGTAATATGCAATATTACGGTATAGTTATTTAGGTTGGTAACCCCGAAATGTAGGAAGTTGAACTGTCAATCATGGTCGTCAATGCTGTAAGTACGATAAAACGCACTATCGCGCAAAAAAATATATTATTCCGAGCATTTTTCTTTAATTAGTCTTATTGTAAATATTTGATCAATTGTAGGTCTTCAAGTTCTTAATTCCCTTGATATTACCATATTATATCTTTGGAATATGGTGTTAGTTTGGTATACAATATTAGCCGGAACTTTGTATGCAGCGCATAGTAAAATAATTGCTCTATAGTTTTCACAGTTCAAAAAATTCCCATTTTTTTTGTGATTTTGTAAAAATCACTACTTAATTATCTTTATTTTTATTACAATGAAATTGGTTTTGATAATGGTATTCTAACTCGGATTTACCTTTACGAATGAATAAAATTAGGAAACCCTAGTCAACTGTTCGGACCCGAATTTCTCAAACAAAAATCTCAAACTCTATCGTCAGAGCTAACTCGTCCGATAAAATCCTTGTCAAATAATAATTTAAATTTAATATTATTATTTTTAGTGTTTTAAATAGTTTTTCCACGGAATGTGGAAAGTAAATTTTATCTAAGCACATTAGTACAGTGCTTGTTAAAGATCTGATTCTTAAATGTCAATTATTTTGTAGTATGCTTAGCTTATGCAAATGTAGTTATATTTTATTTTTAACATCATTTCTGTTTTCATGTTATTTACTGTAAATATAATTTTATAAAATATGGCTCTTTAAGATAAAATCTAGAACAGGGAGCTAATTTTTTGTAAATGATAGGATATACCTGGCCAAATGATGATTACAGAATTTTAGTGTAATATTAGTTGAAATAATACAATTTTTGTGCTTCAAAGTGGGTACCGATAATTCAATTATTTGAAAACGTTTACATGTTCTGTTTGTGTTGTGAAGATGAAGACCTTGACAATCCCGTTAAGTCAATTATGTAGATACAATTTGATTTATACAAATTTTCTCAAATTTGATTTAGTCATGATATAAAATAGAGAAATGTATCCAAAATAAATCAATTATTTTTGCCATTTTCAAGGATGGAATGAGGATATAAATTTGAGTTTTAGGAGATTAACGGTCATAAAAAATAGTTTTGCTATATTTAACATGGAAAATTCTATCTTTTTTCTAATAAAGTTGTTAATAAAATGTTTTAATTTGTTAAAAATAATGATGTTTTAAGAATTAATATAATGTTCATTAATAATATATAGCCAATTCAAATTTTACCCCTAAAATAAAATTGTATTTTTACCTTTGCTTCAGATCGATATATTATTTAGTTAAATACTGTAATATTGACGAAAAATTAAGTATTTTACTCAGGTTTTCAAAATCCATTGAAATAATTATAATTAAAACATTCGGTATTAAAATATAAAGTTATACAAAATAATACAGTGTACCTTAGCAGTAGTTCCACTAAAAGAGTCAGCAATCAATCTGGGATGCAGATCCGTCCAATTAAAACCACATAGCCTATTCAGTAAAAGTGATTAAAAAAGACCAAAAAACCCAAATTGATCCCGATACGTGTTTAGCCCTTCAACAGGGCGTCATCATGATGTACACTAGTGCCTTTACTTTTGATGTGTGTACATCCTGATGATGCCTTGTTGAAGGACGAAACACATATCGGGATCAATTTGGGCATGTTTCTTTTTGTCTTGTTTTTATGACTTGTATTGTATCTAACTAACTAACCAACTCACTCACTGGCACTATCGAACCCGTAGGTTCAAGGCCGTGCACACATAAGCTCTCCATATATCCCTATCCTGAGTTAATGTTTTCCAATCATTCCCTGTATAATCTACTTCCCTCAAATCATAGTTAATGTTATTCTCCCACCTCATTGTCGGTCTACCAACTGAGCGTTTTCCCCCTGGTTTTCCTACAAGAGGCTTCCATACAAGTCTTTCATTCCCAATTCGTGCCACATGTCCTGCCCATCGCAGTCTACGAGACATAACTGTTCTTATTATATCTGGCTTCCTATAAAGACCATGTAGTTAACTGTTAGTAGTCTTCTCTATTCACCTGTCTGTACATCTCTCTTTGGTCCAAAAATTTTCCTAAGAATTTTATTCTCAAATACTCATCTCCTTTCACTTTCACTGTATCTGTGGTTTTAATTGGGCGTACCTTTCAGCGGAATTACTATTAAGGTATATATTTTAAAAATTTTGTGTATCATGAATTTCCGCAAAGTTACGCCTGACTCCATTATGATTATGTCATGTCAGATCATTACGTGTTACTTTTAAGTCATATTAATAATGTAACTTATAGGCCCCTATCGTTAATTTCTGAGAGATCTGATATTTCTAAATATAAAAACACAGTCTTACCTGTTGAATTCTATTTAATTTCCTGACATTGCTACCGCCTAGACGAACATGTCTAAATCCATTTTTGCCTTGTAACCACTGTAGAAGTAACACCAACATTTCACTGCCGGATTTTGGAACTCTATTAAAGAACAACACGTGATCACTAAGTTCCGGAACTGTTAAACTATGTCTTAATTCTGCTAAAGATTTAGTGACTCTCTTCACCGCGGAAGGTGAGGTAGCAATAGGAGCACTAACAATTGTTTCCATAGTAACAAACAAACCATTGCGATGTTTAATTGGTCTCTGAAGAATTAAGAGGAATGTTCCAACAGAAGCTAAGAGAGCAGAGACACCAGGAACCTTCTCCTGGGATTTATCATGATGAAATGAAGCAAAGAAAGTGAATGCTCCAAGTTAGTAGGTCACTTCTCTCTTTCTAACCTCTAGGGGCAAGGTGAGACATAAGAATATTCACTTTCTTGTGCGAATTGTTTATAAAATCAAGGTTAATATTACTCATATAAACATCGATTTGCATTAGGAATTACGCCCATCCCTGCTTTATTGTAATTGTTCCGACAAGAGTATGACGGACCATCTTAATTTCCTTAAAGAATATGTGGTCTGGAACGGATTCACTCAGTTTAATTAGGGCGATTGGGTTGATACTTGACAAAAAAATCAGCTTAAGAAAATTGACACTAAGTTTGAGGGACTGTGTAATATTACATGACTCCTGTAATTGTCAGTGACAGCAACCAACTCAGCCGACCTTGGTCCCTTAGAGTTGTCGTACAACTGAATTACTTACAGTAATAGGTTATTAACTGAACAACGAAATGATCCAACACCTGATAAATGTTATTAAACCGAGCTAAAACGTGTTTATTTCTTTAACAATAGGTCTATTTGATCCCTAATTCTATAAAAGCAACTCTACAATTGTTGTGATAGGCCTTGCCTTAAGCGTTTTCGTAATGAAAAACGTCTCGACTGATGAGAGAAACAAATTTAAAGTGAAAGCACAATTCTTGTTGAATAAATGAAATGATCTAATATGAAATGTTCCGAATTATGTCAGTATGTTCCACAAGAGAATCAACTTCGCTACATGGAACAAAATAGTTAATCTGTATTTTCATTTCCGGTATCAGTCTCAGCCAATTTTAGTCAATGTTTTTTTTTAATTTGAAATAAAATGTTTATTGTTATATATTTTAATTAAAATATTTTATGCATTCCATTAAAAATATTATTTCCAACATATCCATATTTATTATTAATTGGCTATTATTATTATTATTATTATTATTATTATTATTATTATTATTATTATTATTATTATTATTATTATTATTACCAAAGGCCGTCTATACATGGAAAATTGAAAGAAGGAACAGAAAAAGAAGACCAAGAACAACCTGGAAGAACAAAATTCAAAATTGAATGAGGAAATTTGGTGTAACAGACGAAGACAAAGAGGACAGAGAACGATGGAGAACTTTAATTAAGGGAAATTTGTGAATGTTCGTTGCAAACTGATAGTCTATAAGTCCGTAGTCATTTATATATTCTTTTCTTTAATTCATGTTAATTACTAAGATTGGTTGGAGAAAACCCTCAATGATGAGGAAAATTCTCAGAATGAATTAATTATTATAATTATTATATTTTTTATTTATGTAGTCTATTATTATTCAAAAGTCTTATCGCTACTATTTTTAATGACTATTTTACTCATGCCCCAAATGGGAGTCAACGACCAATCACGTTTCAACAAAATTTGTTTCACAACCAATGACAGACGTGTTTCACTTCTCTCTTTATCGATTTCTCTTTACCAGCTCCTGCTTTTGAAATAATGTAAGCTCCTCCTTTTTAATACTCTGAACTGGTCAGAACATTATTTTGCAGTGACTGACTCTGCAATAAATATATTGCATATAGCAAATATTGAACAGATTCCTTCGGACTACACATTTGATAATAGTGTGTTCAATAATTGTGCTTTTAAATAATGATTTTACTTAGTTGTTTACTAAAACAATAAATTAATAACCTATAATGTTGGTTATAGTTAGGGAGCGGATATTTATGTTCTAAAAGTTGAGATTGGAACATGTATAGCGATAAAATCAATTTAATAAGTCTTTATATCCAGTCAACTGATTTTTTATAATATAACTTAAAAAATTTCTCAATAATTTTTGTGTGGGATCTAACAATATTACATTTATATTTTACGTCTTACTCTTAAATTAAAAAGAAATAATGTAAATAGAACACTATTTCTTTTTAATTTAAGAGTAAAATCTGTAATATAAATGTAATAATGCTAGATTCCACACAAAAATGATTAAGAGAGGCTTTTTAAGTTATATTATAAAAAAATCAGTTGATTAGGTATAAAGACTTATTACATTAACTTTATCGCTATGCTATGTTGCAATCTTAACTTTTAGAACATACAAATCCGCTCCCTAGTTATAATAGGCCCTATACATTTTGATGTGTTTAATTTTTTTCTCCGCTAGGTGGGTTATCGCTAATTGCGATCCTATTTAGCAATAAATGATATTATGAACTGCAGTGAATAAAAGAGTGAAATATAAGAATACTTTTTTTTTTAATAAGAATAAATTTTATATGTTATACACAGTATTGACTCCCGAATGAGCATGTGCTTGTGCTCGGGTGCAGTTCAGTTACATGAATAATACAAACAGAATATATACATTTAAAGTTGGGGCCAGTTTCATTTTTACAAAATTATGGCACATACAAATAAAAAATAATAATGTATTGAGAATAAGACTTATTCTAACAAGAGAATTAATGGAATGGAGAATGATACACATAAAATAATATAAATCATATAATGTAATGGATTATAACCAATAATACAGAAGAAAGTAATTAGTTATATATTGGTTTATAATAATATAAACAAAAATAGATGCTTTATATTTATTATTTTAAAATATTCAAATGATTAATTTTATTCACTTAATTAATCAAAAAGAATTAATTAACTGTTTTTTTAAAACTAGCTGTGTTTAGTTTACTTAGTTCTGGATTGGATCTAATTAATTCATTATATAATTTGGGTCCTAGATATCTACTATGTTTAGATCCAGAAGTTGTATAACATTTTGGAACATGTAGCAAAGAAGTAGTATTTTGTCTGGTGCTGTAAAAACTTCGATTGTGCTCTTTAAATTCGTTTTTATTTTTATGAAAATAAGTAAGCAATGTATGCTTGAATATTTGTTTAATATTTGGCACATTGAATTCTAAATAAATTAAATTTGTAGGGTAATCTAAAGGTTTCTGCAAGCAGATTTTTATGATTCGTTTTTGTAGTAATGTTAAGGGAGAAATAATAGAATTTGCGATTCCACCCCGACCTAATATTCCGTATTGGATTATCAATTGAACCAGAGCTAAGTAAACAGTTCGCAAAATTGGTAAATATAATCGAAGGATGATAAATTTGTGAATAGTTTTACGTAGTTTGTTACACAGCAAGGAAAGGTGTTTGTCGTATCTTAAATATTGGTCTATTATAATACCTAGATATTTACTTGTGTTGATATTCTCAGGGATGGACATGTGCAATATGCGTTATTACAATTGTGTATTGTAATATCGTGACTGGGGTTTGAATGAAATTCATATATACCGCGTGATGTTGAAGAAAAAGGAATTAATGTAGTTTTTGAGATGTTCAAAGAAAGTAAATTTGTGTCTAGCCATTCTTTAATTACATTGATTCCTTTATTAGCATTATGTATGGTTTCGGTCCACGTAGAGCCGGAAAATAAGACAACCGTGTCGTCAGCATATGCATATATAGAACCAAAAAATGTTTCTAAGTTAATTTTGAGTAAATCATTAATATAAATTAGGAATAAACTTGGTCCTAAAACAGTCCCCTGAGGGACACCTATATTAATATTACGTAAACTACTGCATTTATCGTCGATTTTTGTTGTTTGTGTTCTATTACTTAAATACGATTTAAATAATTCTAAAGCGGTTCGTTTAATGCCAATTTTATCTAATTTATCCAGCAGTATGCTGTGATTTACTGTATCAAAGGCTTTTTGGAGATCTAAGAAAATTCCTAGGCATTTAGGGTTCCTGAGTCTAAGTTATGAATTATATTTGAGGTGACAGTCATAATTGCATCCCCTGTAGGGCCTACTTATATTATATCTGAAACCAAATTGATTTCTGCTTAACAAACAGTTTTTTTGCAAAAAATTCATTAATCGTGTCTTTATACATTTTTCAAAGATTTTTGAAAAACTTGGTAAAAGTGATATGGGCCTGTAGTTGTTAAGATTATTTTTGTCTCCGGCCTTGTGTATTGGAACAATCACGGAGCGTTTAAGAGCTGATGGAAAGATTCCTTGAGAAATGCACAAGTTAAATACACTGCTCAAAAAAATTAGGGGATATTGTGGAATAACCTATTAAGACTATGTTTTTAGGAACAGTATTAGATGCAATCACTTTCTATTACTCCAAAAGAATGTCAACAAGAGTTTGAAGTCATTACGTAACCTCTATACCACACCAGATGTCAAAGAGATCCTGATTAGGAATATGGCAAACAAACAAAGCAACATTAACATGGGTGAAAATGTTTGTTTAGTATGGTGTATGGTCTCCTCGAACGGCCAGCACTGCCTCACACCTGTATGGCATTGATGCAATGAGGTTAGCAATGAGTTCTTGGGGGATACGTGGCCACTCTTCCATAAGAGCAATGTGCAGCTCTGGAACAGTTGTGGGAGGTGCTGGTCTGCTTGCAATGCACCTGCCTAATGCATCCCACACATGCTCAATCGGATTTAATCCGGGGAGGAAGCTGGCCATTGCATACACTCGATACCCTCCACTTCCAGCATGTCGTCCACCAAGCCAGCTCTATGGGGTGGTGCATTATCGTCCATAAAAAATAAAGAATCACCTATGGCATCAGCATAAGGCACGACAAAAGGTCGGAGAATCTCATCTCTATACTTTACCGCAGTCAAAGTACCACCTTGGATAACGTAGAGGTCCGTACGTCCACCACTACTGACTCCTGCCTACACCATCAATCCACCGCCACCATATGGGGATCTTTCACTTACAAAATCTGGATTGTTTCGTGTCCCTTTTTCTCTCCAGATGAATACACGCCGACTATCACATTCCATGTTGAATCGCGACTCATCAGAAAAAAGAACTGATCTCCATTCAGCATGCCTCCACCCACGATGTTCCTCCGCCCAGTTTCTGCGATCTCTACGGTGTTGTGGAGTTAACCTGGTACACACCATGGGCCTACGGGCATAGATACCACTTCCATGCAGTCGATTAGGGACAGTTTGAGTTGACACCCTGCGTCCTGTTGCTGTTTGAAGTGTATTTCGCAGTTGAGTTGCATTCTGCTGTCTATTCCGACGGGCTGTTAACAAGAGGTAACGGTCATCCCTTGCTGTTGTTGCCCTTGGTCGACCTTGTCCGGCTCTTCTGTGAACAGTATGTTATTTGAAAATGATTCCAAAGTCTGGAAATCACGCTTTGAGACACCCCAATGGCTTGTGCTACATCTTGTTGTGTCTGTCCAGCTTCCATCCTTCCTATGGCCCTCCAAGCCATTGGTTCAGGTAAATCACGTTGTCGAGGCATCACTGTCCCTAAGGCAAGTCATTCACTAACTGAAAACTGGACTGGATTTAAAAACAGCAACAAACATTCACCCCCACACCACCCTTTCACATCAACAGTACAGACACTGCCCTCTGGTGTGGTACCGAGGTTACGTAACAGCTTCAAATTCTTATTTACATTATCTTGGAGTAATAGAAAGTGATTGCATCTAATACTATTCCAAAAAAACATAGTCTTAATAGGTTATTCTACAATATCCCCTAGTTTTTTTGAGCAGTGTATGTAGGTAAGTGGTTTTGCTATAGTTTCGACAATACGTTTAAGCGTATTATTTGTTATTCCGTCTATTCCTGGAGATACATTATTTTTTAATTCTTTTATAATGTTGATAATTTCGTTTTCGCTGACAGGGAATAGAAACATTGAAGACGTGATTTCCTAATTTTCAAAATTGTAA
The DNA here is from genome assembly GCA_030220185.1 of Diploptera punctata. NCBI lineage: Eukaryota > Metazoa > Arthropoda > Insecta > Blattodea > Blaberidae > Diploptera > Diploptera punctata. Next base: position 18,807 of record JASPKZ010006460.1, on the reverse strand, counting down.
TGAAAAGAATTAAACATTTTCTTGTTTAAGTTAGCAGCCATGTTGCGTCCTATTTCAGTAAAATGCTCATTAAATTCATTAGCAATGTCATTTTTATTCTGTATTTGTTGACCATTCAGATTTATGATTTCATTGATTGAAGATTTTTTACTTGAAAATATATCAGTGGCCTCATTGACGGTCTTCCAAAATTTTTAGGGTCATTATTGTTATTGTTAAATTTTTCAGAATAATATTTAATTTTCAAATATCTTATCACGCGTGTTAACATATTTCTATATAATTTATATTTGCTAAATAATTCAGCATTCAAGGGTTCACGTTTTACTTGCCTTGCAATTTTATCTCTAGTTCTTATTGATTTAACAATGCCAGTTGTAATCCAAGGTTTATTTTTTTTTGTACTTGCTGGAAATAGATGCGACAGTAGTAGAACATTTGGAGATGTGATTACTTACGGTTTTATAAAAAAATATTAAAACTTAATTCCTCATCTGTGCAGTTCAAAATCGGGTCCCAATTCATGTTTTTAAGTTGGGTTATTAAATATTTATAATTAATAATTTGTTTGTAATTCTGAGAGTGTTCAATAGGTTTTTTGTTTGAAGTTTTATGTGGGCTCAAAAATAAAGCAAAATCCATATAATGATCTGTTATAGCACTACTATATACTCCAGGTTTAAAATTTAGATTACTAATTGTTTTTAAAAATATATGATCAAGACACGAGTCATTTTTGGATGACGGCCTAGTGGTAGAATTGAGGTACTTTAAATATCCGTATTCGTGCATTACGTCCATGTATATGTTTCCACAGTTATCTCATTTATTTTCTAAGATTTGAATGTTAATGTTGTGTAGAATATTGTGGTTATTGACTTCTTTATAGGAAAACAAGAACCTTTCATATTGTTCGACGAAATTGAATTTACAAAGATTTGGGGATCTATATATATTGTACTTAGAGCAATTGGAATATTATTTAGAAGGAAATTTAGATGTATAGAATTGCATATAACCAAACATTTCTGATTTGTTTTCAAACATCGCCATTTTCATTAAATATATATACATTTTAAAATACTGGTAACTATATTTAATCAATACAAATAAAATTCATATCAAATTCCGTAGAGGTGAACACTCATAAGATAAAAACTTAAAATATGTATATTTTGGCCCTCAACTGTGTTAAAATACAGATAACATTTTAAATATAATATTTTAACACAGTTGAGGACGACGGCACCTGCCAAAATATACATATTTTAAGTTTTTGTCTTTAACTATATTTAAACAATGATTTTTGAGTGAACAGCTTAATTTTACTCGTTAAATAGTCCTAAAAATGCCACTCTTGATTTCAAATCCTCTAGATAAACTCACTCGTCACTTCGTGACTCGTAAATTTATCGATGATTTGGATATCACTCGTGACATTACTCGTGATAACGTGAACAAATGAATGCTGGTAATAAAATTCCAACCAGCTTCGACGCTTGTGAAAAACCAGGAAAAGCCTCCAGTTATGTCTTAACCACTACTGCTTGAGCCAACCTGCTCGGTATTCTTCTTCTTCTTATTATTATTATTAATATTATTAATAGCCTATTATTATTATTATTATTATTATTATTATTATTAATACTATTAATAGCCTATTATCATTATTATTATTATTATTATTATTATTATTATTATTATTATTATTGTGGTAGTATAGTACAGGTCCATCACTGCATGTTGGAGTATTCAGGAACACATTTATTTTAAGACTATCGCTGTTTCCACATAACATGTGCGCACAATTATTAGGATATCATTACAACTTACTGAAAAAAAAAAACAAATAAGACCTACTCAAATCCCCAAAACTTTTAGTATAGTTCTGCGATATCCCGTGTGTTTTAAGCATTATCGACTTTTGACTTCTTCAAGATGGAACCTATATTCAGTGATGCGACCAAATCAATAGAATGCAAGTAGAAACTATATACATATATATATATATATATATATATATATATATATATATATATATATATACCCTCTTGTAGACTTGAGTGCACTCCTAGCGGGAGTTTTTTGACCAAACTATTTTTTTTTGGTTACGCTTATTTCCCTACAGTTGTCAATGAGTGACATGTGATCAACACATCACCTCAACGATACCTGTTGAAGGCAACTGGGATGGTGAAGGTCGGTTAAAATTTTCTCATAGGCACTAATTTAGGCTTGAGATTTTTTACGAGATCTAAAGATCTTCAGACACGAGATCCCTCACAGAGGGCTTGTCCCTTGGATTTTTTCATCGTAAAAATCCATCGCTCCCGGCCGGGTTTGAACCCTGTAACCTCGGGACTAGAGGCAAGGAACATAACCACTAGACCAGTAGGAACTATAAATGATACAGACAGGTAGAAAAGAGATTGTGACCAAGTACCAAATATTATAATGAAAACTATTAAAGTTGTATGGAAGTATTAGCCGTAGCGCAGTGGTTAAGGCACTGAGCTACAAGTCGGAGGGTCGAGGGTTCAAGTCCCGTTGGGATCAGGATTTTTAAACTGACCCAAACCTTCTGGCGGCACTATGGCCCTGGGGTCGACTCAGCCTCTAACGGAAATGAGTACCAGACGCTTGTTCTGGGGGTAAAGGCGGCCGTCACGCAGGGCTGACAACCCGGCTGGCATAAAGTGCCGATTGTCTAGAAAAGTGGGAGCCTTGACCTCCTACTACCCCAAGGGCCTCCGGGCCTGTTGTGGGATCACTTTACTTTATGTGCTAATTTCCGGAAGACAAGGAAGGCTTTGAGACTATGACGCAGGATATCCTTAAGGTTTAACGTTGCCATTTCTGTTACGATGCCCAATCGCGGTATCAGGTTATGGGCCTCCTTAACCTGGGAATAACTCCAGGGATATATTTTCCGAACCCGAGGGTTTTTTAACCTACCACACATTTATCTGACTTGGAACCGACTCATTTTAGCGGAACCTCCGAAACAAACTATGCCATCGAATTATTATCTTCATCCGAAACATTTCATAGATTTGGCGGAATCGAATCCGCGAACTCGGATAAAATTCTCTGATCTGCTACATCTGTTACGTTATGTTAGTTTTCTTTTTTTTTTTTTTTTTTTTTTTTTTTTTATTTTAATCATCATATTCTAAATGAGTAACTGGGTCGTAATAGGGGTCCTGATCGACGCCCCCCTGAGAAAACAAACTTTTTTTTCTATTTTTGTTTCGTTAATATAAACTTTAATTGTTGGTACTATAGAAAACATATAAAATGGCCTTATATTGATAATAATCAAAAGCTGTTAAAGTCATAATGATGCACTTCTGCTGTTCTCACATGGAGTTAGATTTTCGAATCAACGCCCCTTCCCAGGTTAATACAAGCCGGTTGTCATGGCAACGGCACACTTTTCAAACGTTCACCACTTTCACTGCCTCAGTGTTAAATAATTCTGTGGACTCGGTCACCTATGTCATCCGATTATTGTATGTTAACGGACTTATCATTTTTATTTTATGGCTGCTGAAATAATAAGGTCATTACTTTGGATAGACCTATGAATTGCTTATGCCAACAACCATTTTTATGTTTAATGTGTTTGTCGAAATGAAAATGAAGAGATAAATGTCATTAAATAAAACAAATAAAATAGACTTCTCTAAATAAAAAATAAGCCCCTACCAGTCCCTAGAAACACCCACTCCATCTAACCTCCATGGCCGAAATAATAACCTAACACCCTTGCTCAGGTATTGTGACGCATTGTTGGCCAGTATTTAGAATTTCGCAGGCTGCAACGTGACTCTAATATCTCGCCTTAAAACGTATAAGGAACTCATGAGTCGGGAATGCCTGCTGGGAACTTTTCAGATGAGTCTGGCCGTTGCTTCTCGGTGGTTCAGCTTCGAGAAAATTCTATTCACGAAGGTTAGCGAGCGCCGATATTTCCGGAACTTTGAATGCCGTTTACAAATGGCCCTGCAGAGCAGTTTCATTCTAATCTACATCGGCACAGGGCTGAACACCAATGTAAGGGCTAAGTGACTGGACCTCTTACCGATAGTCACATCCCAGGAAGCCACATCTCTTAGTAGCAGTTGGGAGTCAGTTATGAGGCGACTACAATAGTGATCGGCAGGCGACGAGAGCATTGTGACCTAAGAATCGGTAACTATGAAAAGTCATTGCATTAGTGAAGTATTTGCGATCGCAAAGGAACAGGGTAAAATAAATGGGCTGGTGTGAAGAGGGGGCAACCGCGCTATCGTCATCTTCCCCATCACCTCGCGTCACATTGAATCATGTGAACGTCTGGAACGACGAGGACGCCGCTACAGATATTCGAACTTCGCTATGCGTCGGAGGACACTATGACAGTCGGAAAGGTGCTTCTCCTGGAGTTTATCCTTGGAAGGTGTGAATTCCGATGGTGGGCATTTGTCGCCGAAATTGCTGAGGATGTCACCTTGGGTCTGAACGTCCTAAGGATGTATGATGATACAGTGGACGTTAGACGACGGACAAGATAATGTGCAACTCAACTACGTACCAGCCATCTGCAGACTCATCTTGAAGGAGAAGGAGCTGGTGATGGCGCGGGTGGAAGGTGACCCCGTCGAGACATGCTGTTGTATCCCGGAAGAATTTGTTCCAGTCAGAATCCTGAATGTGACTAGTCGAGGTATGGGCGTCAGAGATTCGCAACTTTAGCCTTTCTGAAGACGATCATGGCAGTGGCGACATAGACGCATCGTATCGACATCGGAGACGAAAAATAAAATTGTTAATATCAAACATAATTTTCAACTCAGTTCTGTTATTATCAAAATATGATTTTTTTCACTTTTGATATTATACATGTTTGTACTTCATGCAATTCATGTCTTACTGCTTGCAATCTTCACAAAAATATTTATGAGTCCTGCACACGGACTTCTTGAGTAAAAACAGGAAGATGCCACACTTTTGCGGTCCTTGGTTCGAGGACAGAAAGCACGTCGTCCAGTTGGTGCCGTGATTTGAGTTTGCTCCACTTCACATCCGAGTACTTAGCCTTTGTTGCTCCTTAGTTGCCTTGGAAGTTTCTGTGTACTATTCCGAGCCTCATATGTCCTTCACGTAGTCTATCTATCTATCTATCTATCTTCGGGTTTTTACAGCTGCTGCCGTCTTCCCGTGCCAAACCTCCAAAGCCTACGGTCTTGGGCATCTTCGATGCTTAGCCCTCTAGCTTGCATTACTGTCTTCATGTTTTCCTTCCATGTTAACCTTGGTCTTCCTCTTTTCTTCTTTCTGTTCGGATGCCATTCATATAGTTGCTTCGGCCATCGCTCATCTTCCATTCTTAAAACATGTCCTAACCACTTTAATTCCTTCTCCTCAATTCTTTCAATTATGCTTTCTTCTGCTTCCATTATGTTTCTAATTTCCTTATTTGTGACACGTTCTAATTTAGACTTTCTGGCACTTCTTCGTAAATAGTCCATTTCTAGAGCTATTAGTCTATACTTGTAGTACTTATTGATTGTCCATACCTCACTTCCGTACATTGCAACAGATTCCACCAATGTTTTACCAATATTTTTTTGTGTGTCTTTCCAAATATGCTTATCCCACCCTATGGAATTTAATGATGATATTATTTCGCTACTCAATTCAATTCTTTCTTTTATGTTCTCTTTGCCTATCCCTTCGATGTTATCCATCATCATTCCCAAATATTTAGTTTGTTTCACTTGCTTTATTTGGATTCCTTCTTCCAACATTAAATTTTCTCGTTCATTGCTATTTATTGCCAGATATTCTGTTTTTTGTAAATTTACTGTGAGACCCCATGATTCATATGTGTTTTTCAACCTTTTTATCATGAATTCCATATCAAATTTGTCTTGCGCTAAAACCAGTTGATCATCGGCAAATTGTAATGTCAGCAAAAATCTGTTGCCTATTGGGATCCCCATACCTTTGCAGCTTTGTTTCCATTTCATTAATATAAATTCTACATAAATATTAAATAAAATTGGTGATAGACTGCACCCTTGTTTCAATCCCTTTGAGGTTTTTATAGGATTAGACATTATATTTCTCATTTTAACATAAGCGGAGTTATCTTTATAGATTTGTTTAATAATTTCTATTAAGTTTCTGTCAATATTGTATTTCTCCAATACTTCCCATAATTTGTTCCTCGGAATTGAGTCATAAGCTTTCTCTAAATCTATCATTGTCAAATGGATTTCTTCTCCAACTGCAGTCCGTTTTTCAATTAACTGTTGTATTGCAAATATATTGTCAACACATGACCTTCCTGGTCTGAATCCATTTTGATCTTCACCTAATTTGTCTTTAATATCTTTTTGTAACTTTGTTTTTAATAACTTCGTAAATATTCTATATAATGTGTTATTTATACTTAGTCCTCTGTAGTTTTTTGCGTCTCTTCTATCGCCCTTCTTGTATATTGGTACAATGTAGCTTATTTTCCATTCATCAGGAATCTTCTGTATTGCAATGCACTTATTAAACAAGTTCCTCAATCTACCTATTATTTTTTTTGGGCCATATTTAATTAACTCATTGGGTATGTTTCCCGGCCCTGGTGCCTTATAATTCTTTAGGGTTTGAATTTATAATTCTATATCTATTGTATCAAATTTCAGGGCGTTCATTCATTTCTGTAGTTGGATTTTCTGTTGTTTCCATAAACTCATTTCTAGTTTCTGACAGTAAAGCTTTGTAATGTTTTTCTGCGTCTGATTTTACTAACAAATTTATCTTGCTGGATCCTTGGTTGGTTTTCCATGTTTTTAGAAATCTCCATACTTCTGATGACTGTGATCCTCCTATATAACTTTCTATTTCTTGGCATTTGCTTTTCCATAATTTGTTTTTTTTCTTCTATCACTTTCCTTTTAACTTTGGCTTTTGTTCTCTTGTATTCTATCCAATTATCTGTTGTTTTATTTGCCAACCATTCTAAGTAGCATTTTTTCTTCTGTTTGGTTAATTCTTCATTATCATCATTCCACCAATCTTGGGTATTTTGTTTTTTATTTATGGTCCCTAATGCTTCTTTTGCTGCCGAATGTATTATTTCCTTTAATTGATTATATTCTTCTTCTATGTCTTCCTTGTAATCCAAATTCACAATTTTAATCCTCAGTCTTTCTTTATATAAGTTTTTGATACTATCCTGATTAAATAAACACAGTTTAAATATTTCTTCCTACTTCAGTTGCATTGTTGATTCCCTTGCTTCATCATACACTTTTTTCCTTGTAAGGAATTTGGGGATGATCTGTGCTGTGAGTAGATAGTGGTCAGAACCACAATTTGCTCCTCTTTTAACCCTTGAGTCCTTAATAAATAAGGAAGTATTTTGCTTTACAATAATGTAGTCTATTATTGATTTCTGATTGAGACTAGGTCGTTCCCAAGTAAATTTATGAATATCCTTATGATCGAAAAATGTGTTTACTATCTTTAATTTATGTTGTTTGCACATCTCTATGATTCTATTTCCATTATCGTTGACTTCTTGTTCCCCATATTTTCCTACTGCTTCAGCATTGTTTCTTCTACCCACTTTCCCATTTAAATCTCCCATTAGTATTAATTCTTCATTACTTCGTATTTTCTCTATTTGTTCCGCTAATACTGAATAGTACTTTTCTTAGTTGAATGCAGGCTTTCACGGCCGGTAATCATAATGTTGAGTGATTCCGGGTTATGTGGCCGTGGTCCATAGTTGGTGTTGATACCAGACGTTTCGCCCTCAACTGCGGAGGGCATCTTCAGTGGCGAGTGCTTCTAGGCGTGTTTCCTGGTCGGAAGATCTACTTAAAGTGAGCGCTGCGGACGTTGTGGACGTTGTATTAGTGGTGGGTGCAGGGTGAGTGGGCGTGGCTCTTGCTGATTGGCTAATGGTCGTCTTCTTGTTGTCCCTAGTGTTAATGCATTTATTTTCTAGTGTATGATACCAGGCCTTAGCCAGTTTGATACCTTCCTCTTTTCTGTTGATATTCCCTTATGCTTGTATATTTCTATAGCCTCTCGGTATAATCTAGGGAAATAGTAGGAAGTTGTGGCTAAAACTTGTGTATCGTCGAATAGAATCTGGTGTCCATTCATAATGGCATGTTCTGCTACAGCTGATTTATCCATTTCTCCTTGTCTGCAGTTTCTTTTATGTTCTGATAAACGGGTGGCTATACTTCTTTTCGTGGTCCCTATATATGATTTACCACACGAACAAAGAAGTCGATATACGCCGCAAGTGGAGAGAGGTGGCCGAGGATCCTTAGCTGAGCGAAGGCAATCTTCTATTTTTCTTGTAGGTCTGTAAACTGTTTTTATGTTGTATTTTCGTAGGAGTTTTCCGATACGATCTGTGACTCTTTGTACATATGGTAAGTAGGCTATGCTGGTTGAGGGTGTGTTATCCATTCTGACGTGCTGTCTTCGTGGATGTAAGGTTTGTCTTATTTCCTTGGATGTGTAGCCATTTTTCTGGAAACAATTGAACAGATGGTGTTGTTCTTGTTTAAGGTGTTGTGGTTGGCATAACTTAGTCGCTCTGTCGAACAGTGTCTTAATGACACCTCGCTTTTGTCTTGGATGGTGGTTTGAGTCTTTGTGCAGATATCGGTCTGTGTGTGTAGGTTTTCTGTAAACTGTATGTTGAATTTCCTCATTGCCAGTCCTTATTATTTGAACATCCAGGAAAGGAAGACCCTACATCCGGTATTCTTCGAAAAACTAACAATCTTATCAAGCAATCGTCCTTGCCAGAAGAAATTAAGAAGAAATTACGCGTATCCGAAGCTCAACCTCCAAGACTCTATGGTCTTCCAAAAATACACAAGAACAACATTCCACTCCGGCCAATTGTCAGTGCCATCGGTTCCCCGACCTACTTACTGGCAAAGCATCTCACAGGACTTCTGAAACCACTCCTTGGAAAAACGGACAGCTACATCAGAGACTCGACACATTTAATTGAGAGACTACGGAATATAAACGTAACATCTCAAGATATACTGGTTAGCTTCGATGTGGTTTCCCTTTTCACCATGGTGCCGGTAAATGAGACCATGGACTACATTAGACAGATTTTCACAGAAGAAATATCCAATTTATTCAGGCATGTACTAACTACTACTTACTTCCAATGGAACAACAGCTACTATGAACAGAGCGACGGAGTAGCCATGGGCAGTCCTCTAAGCCCAGTAGTAGCGAATTTTTTCATGAAGAAATTCGAAGAAGAAGCACTAAAAACAGCTCCCAATTCTCCAGAACATTGGTTTCGCTATGTTGATGACACATTCGTAGTATGGAGACATGGCAGTGAAGAATTGGAACGTTTCCTTCAATACCTTAACAGCAGACACAACAAAATACAGTTCACAATGGAAAAAGAAGATAATGGAAGACTTCCTTTCCTGGATGTTCAAATAATAAGGACTGGCAATGAGGAAATTCAACATACAGTTTACAGAAAACCTACACACACAGACCGATATCTGCACAAAGACTCTAACCACCATCCAAGACAAAAGCGAGGTGTCATTAAGACACTGTTCGATAGAGCGACTAAGTTATGCCAACCACAACACCTTAAACAAGAACAACACCATCTGTTCAATTGTTTTCCAGAAAAATGGCTACACATCCAAGGAAATAAGACAAACCTTACATCCACGAAGACAGCACGTCAGAATGGATAACACACCCTCAACCAGCATAGCCTACTTACCATATGTACAAAGAGTCACAGATCGTATCGGAAAACTCCTACGAAAATACAACATAAAAACAGTTTACAGACCTACAAGAAAAATAGAAGACTGCCTTCGCTCAGCTAAGGATCCTCGGCCACCTCTCTCCACTTGCGGCGTATATCGACTTCTTTGTTCGTGTGGTAAATCATATATAGGGACCACGAAAAGAAGTATAGCCACCCGTTTATCAGAACATAAAAGAAACTGCAGACAAGGAGAAATGGATAAATCAGCTGTAGCAGAACATGCCATTATGAATGGACACCAGATTCTATTCGACGGTACACAAGTTTTAGCCACAACTTCCTACTATTTCCCTAGATTATACCGAGAGGCTATAGAAATATACAAGCATAAGGGAAATATCAACAGAAAAGAGGAAGGTATCAAACTGGCTAAGGCCTGGTATCATACACTAGAAAATAAATGCATTAACACTAGGGACAACAAGAAGACGACCATTAGCCAATCAGCAAGAGCCACGCCCACTCACCCTGCACCCACCACTAATACAACGTCCACAACGTCCGCAGCGCTCACTCTAAGTAGATCTTCCGACCAGGAAACACGCCTAGAAGCACTCGCCACTGAAGATGCCCTCCGCAGTTGAGGGCGAAACGTCTGGTATCAACACTAACTATGGACCACGGCCACATAACCCGGAATCACTCAACATTATAGTACTTTTCTTTCTCACTCTGTGCAGCATCATCTGTTGGTGCGTAGACCGCTAAGAACACCATTGTTCTTGCCATAAGCTTCATTTTAATCTTTAGGCATCTTTCATTAATATATTCATATTCTATTATGTTTTTTACTGTATTTCTTTTTTACAAACATTGATACTCCTGCTTTAGCTCTTTTTGATTTATTTACACCTGACCAAAAATGTATGTAGTTTCATAAATACCTTCATATAGTCCAAGGGCAATATTTTTTAGGAAGTTATAGCAGGATTTTAATATCATAATAAATATGAAAGTTAAAGTTAATAATTTTATACTTTAAAATTCTTTTAATATTTAAATATAACTTAAATAAAGAAAAACATCTAAATAATTCATTGTTGTTCATTGTTGAATAAAAATGTCTCAGTAACAATCAAAGATATTGTATTACGTAACAGTCTTTCTTAATAATGCTTTTAAAATTGTTTTAAGTCATTGTTGTCAGAATTATATAGCTTTCTGTTATAACTGTAATAACAACACCTGCTTAACTTAATTTTTTTTAAATAAAAGTATACTAAACTCTGATTGGATGTTAAAACAATTAACTTTTTGATTTAACAAATCAAATTTAAACATTATATTAACCAATAGAATTTAAATATAAAATCATGTGATGTAATAATGTTCTTTAAAATTATAAAAGAATGACCTAGTCATTCTGCATACTACTTCCAACAAAGATAGAAGCAATAAGAGTTCTCCTGTTAAAATGTGATATTTAAGACAAGAAGAATAGTTGATTCAAAAAAAGTAAATAATTTATTTTAATTGACAGTGAAGAATAATACCACTTAAATTTACTTAATCTGCTGGGAACCTATAAAATGAATAAATTTATAATTATTTCTACAAGAATTAGTTATTAGTGATTTTAAAGTGTTTTCCTATCCTGTGTATCAACTTCCGACCCTAAGAATAGAATCCAGCTCTACCGAAAATTAAACCCAACCTGAACCAGTAATTCTTTTTGGGACACCAATCCTTCAAAATGTTACTACAATATCGGGCATGAAGAGAGTTAGCTGCTTCAAGATGTCACCACAACATGGGAAAAGAATTACTTCTTCAAAATTGTCACCACAACGAGGGGCATAATGAAGATCTTACTATCTTACTTCTTCAAAGTAAGAGCGCTCGATCAATTTTCTATGTTTAGAATTGCATCTAAATATTACATATTATTCATTTATTGTTGCTGCATCCAACATCCCATAGAAAATTCTCCTTTTTTTCCTAGTTGCAGTCATTGAATGAGAAAGCTAATCAAAACTGATAACTCCTCCCTTCGTTCCATTATAGAAGAAAACCAACTAAATATAACAAACCAATCAAGGCAGGTATTTCAGCCTTGTTAGTTAGTATTAGGTAACGCTGGTGATACTTGAAGCGAATTTTTTTTTGTCTCTCTATTTCTTCATTTGTGTAAGCTGCAAATTTCTCCACACTAGAATCAGAATAAAAATCAAGTATCTTGTTCCGTTGACTTTCGACCAAGGAAATTGAATCACTATAGGCTATTTTTCTGAAGCTTCCTGCTTGTCTTAACATGAAAAGGTTTAGTGAACCATTTACTTCCATTTTAGCCATAAATGACTTTCTTACTAGTATTTAATATATCCTCAGATTCCCCATCTGAATCTGCATCAAATCCGTCTTCATCTCCTCCTCTGCCTCAGTATCATTTTCATCCTCACTAATTTTAATTCCCCGCTACTACACTATTCATTTGCATCCAACATACGTGCAGCTTCTTTTTCAATCGACATTTACACTCCGCCATAACTGTTTAATTTTCCCTAAAGATCAATTCCCTATAAAAAACTAATATTATAAAATACTGTACACTAACCACAACTAGGGATCATATGTGACCCAAAAGCCTATAAATCTGATTATAAATGGGAGGACAAGATAATACAACTACTCCTTTTAACCTCATCAAGAACAGAAGGCACTAGAAACGACAGCTTTCTTTACCTTAGCATTTCATGTGTAGAATGAAATTAGTATTCGCCGGGTCACCCTATCCTAATCAGTGTGCCGCGTTTGGAACCAGTTGTAGCTCCCCGGCGGCTAATACCTTTGTGGCTATCGTTATGTGTTTTTTCGTCATTTGTCACTAGTTAGTGGCGTTGGTGTTCTATTATTTTGAATGGATTTTTGTAATTTTATTTAATATATTTGTATAATTGGAATTCTGTTGATGAAATGAGGTGTTTCATCTCTAGAGTAGGGCATCGGAAACCACTGGTCAGACAAGCAGAGAGTCCGAAAGCCGATCGAGTGGAATGAGCCATTTTACTCCAGCTGTAGCACAGCTCTCATTTCATTTATCTGGACCATCATGGGAGTCTGGTAAATATGTTTTTATGGACAGCACGCTGCTTTAGCCTGAGTCCTATATTGCGAACAATGGGGTTCGAATGAGTTTGTATAGTTTGGAACATGTGTTCCACTTTGTCATTAATTTGGGTCGCAATATATGGCATATGGGCTAGGTTGTGCAGCTCTGCGATCCTCGTGTATAGCGGGACCGAAAATACGATTTTTAAACGTTTGTTTTGAATTATTTGTACTTTCTTTTTGTGGCAAGCAGCGAGGATGTTCCAGGCTTCACAACCGTATAGCAGCATGCTACGGATCACAGCTGTATATAGTATTAGCTTGATCCGAGATGACAATGTAGGCGACTTGAATAATGGATAAAGTATGGGAATTGCCGCATTAGATTGGTGATGAAGATGTCTTATATGAATTTTGAAAGTTAGCTTGGAATCCAAGTGAACTCCAAGATACTTGACTGAAGTCTCAAGGGCCAGTTGATGGGCTCCCAAGGTTAGTCGGACTGGGCTCCGTCTACTGGATTTAGTAAATAGAACATCTTTTGTTTTATTTACATTAAGTTTGATGTTCCAGAGACGAAGCCAGGAGTGGATGGTATTGGGTGCCGATTGTAGCACTAGGATACGGCGATCTAGTAATCGGAAAGGTGTCTGGTGATACACACAGGTGTCATCAGCAAAGGAAGCTATTTGGATTCGGTTAGGAGTTGGAATGTCTGACACATAAAGTGTGTACAAGATGGGTGAGAGTACTGCAACTTGGGGAACTCCTGCCAAGAAGGGCTTGCAGTCAGAGTTACACGCACTAATTGACACATAGAATTGTCGATTAGTTAGGTAGGTAGCTAGTAATTTGATTAAGTCTGCCGAAATTTGAAATTTGATTAATTTATATAGTAATCCATTTATCCAAGTCGTGTCGAATGCTTTCTCAATGTCTAGAAATACTGCTAGTGTACTTTTCTTGTTGTTGAAGCCCGTAACGACCTCGTCATTCAGTCTAGCAAGCTGAAGCGGAGTGCTGTGAGTTTTCCGAAAGCCAAATTGGTGGTTTGGAATTAGGTCTAATGTTGAGACTTCTCGTTTTAGTTTCGAAAGAATGATTTTCTCCATTAATTTGCCCAGCACTGGTAGAAGACTGATTGGTTGTAGGTTGTCCGGATTGGAATGGTCTTTTCCAGGTTTAGGAATAGCGATTACTTTGGCTTTTTTCCATACTTCTGGGAAGTATTGGAATTTAAAGCAAAGCTTCACTATTTGGAGAAATAGGATTAGGGCTTTTAGCGGCAAATACTTTACCGCTAGGTATGGTATTCGGTCGTGACCGGGGAACGGTTTGAAGGGAGTCTTTTGATTACGTCTGTCAATTCCGACAGCCGTATGTCTGGAATCTGGAAGTGTGAGAGGGATGGGTCTCTCAAGAAAAGCACTTACTCTATGGTGTACCTCAGCTTCGTGAGCAGGTGTAGTGAGCTCATGTGGACGAAACCTTAATGCCAAATGGTCCGAGAGGATCTGGGCTTTCTCACGAGGAGATAGGCCCAGTTGCCATTGTGATGGATGGCAGAAGGAGGAGGCTGTGCTCGACTCCTTTTAATACGTTTTAGTATCTCCCATGGAGGAGTTTTAGAGTCGGAGAAGCGCTGCATGGAAGAATCCCAGTCGGCGTTTCTCATTTCTGTTAGTCGGTTTCGTACCAGGTGAGCGTATCTGTTGTATAGCTGTTTGTGACGGGGTGCTCCAAAAGTTCGATATAGTTTAAGATATCGTCGTTTTCCATTTAAGTAATTCTTCAGTATTGGGTCGTGTGGCTTTGTTTCTGCAGTATTATCTGTTCGTGTAGTTGCAAGTGTAATGGGCGTTTTTATAGTGACCTGTAGACTAAGGACTTCGTTTTTTAACTGTTCTGTAGACTGGAACAGAGAGTGTGGGCTTAATCTATTGATTAAGCATGTGTGTGTAGTTCTGCCAGTCTGTGTGATAATGATGCTTGTGTATGGGAGAGGTCATTAAAAATGTGGGACCGATTTTAAATAGTATCGGGCAGTGGTCCGAGTCAAGTGTGTCTGTAATTGTAGTTATGTGTGGAGAGATAGGGACATTCTTAGAGAGTGCAATATCAAGGATGTCTGTTGTAAGTCCGAAACGGGAGTTTCTAAAGAATGTGTGATCCCTTGGAGCAGAAATTTCTATATTGTGAAGTTGGTAGTAGCGTTGTAGTACTACACCAGATCCATTTTGGACACGACAATTCCAATAGAGGTGTTTACTGTTGAAGTCTCCCGCTAACAGATAGTTAGGAGAGACTGATGTGAGAGCATCTAGGTCGTGTCTCGTTAGGAGTCTGGCGGGAGCTTTATATATTGATGCTATGTAAATATTTTCCCGGTCTGAGATGGGCAGAAATATGGCAGTGGCTTCAATGAATTGAAGCCGAGGTGTTCGAGCCATCTATGGCCAATGGATTGCTTTATACAGATAGCAGTGCCTCCAAGGGGACCGTTTAATCGGTCGCTTCTATAAGTGTAATAATGCGGAATTTTGAATTTATCTCGCAGCTTTAAATGTGTTTCATTTAACAAAACAATGTCAATATCTCTCTCTTGTACAAAAGTGATTCGCTCTTTGATTTGCTTCGTTACACCGTTTGCGTTAAACGCGGCGACATTGAGATAGCTTCCATTTCTGTACCTAGCCATTGTTATGGTAGCACGTATTTACCAGATTGGCAATGAACGAAATTTTTTCCTCTGGCGTTTTCATAATAGCCAATAGAGGCTCTATGTTTTGGAGGAATTCTTGTCCATTGCCAGCTATGGGTATTAGTGTAGGAACCAGTATGTTCCTGATCAGTGTTTACAATTACCTTTTGTTTTGGGGCCAGCAGCAATTTGGCTGAAGGGTAATTGTGGGTTTATGGGCTTAGAGTTAAAGGTCCTGGGTTTGGGAGCTGTAGAGTTTGGAGTAGGTTTAGGTTTGAGGAAGGCAGCTTTCGCTGCTACGTAAGCAGGACATTCTCGGTAAGATGCGGGATGTCCTGTTGCACAGCAATTCGCGCATTTAAGTTTTGACTTATCAGTTAGAGCTTCTGCTTTAACATGGCAGTTTTGGTGATTATGTGGACCAGCACATATCACAGGGTGTGGTGTTAGGCTACATTCCGCATAGATATGATTAAAATTCTGGCAATTGAAACCACCCCAGGCCAACGCAATGGAAGAGAGTGATGCCAGGCCTAGTTTCTTCTGCTAACGCTTGGAGGCGCTTCAGTCGCTATGTCGAAAAGCAAATTCGTCTACAGTGACAGGGCAGCCAACAGACTCCCTGAATTAAATATTTTTTTTATTATTTGAAATGAGCTGACCTTCTCTTAATTTAAGTAGAAATATTATGTTGATAAAACGTTTGTTTAAACTATTCCATGTAATATTAGCTTTGAATAATTTTTATACCTAGTTTCTTTTATTTATATCATAATAAACTATATATTTTATTCTATTATGTTGGCTGCGTATTTTAAAATGTAGGAGCATCGTGCATCAATTTTTGTTTGTTTAATTAGAAGGAATTAATTTTCTGTTAAAAGAATATTTTCTAGTAAGTATTATTAATACGTAAATACATTAAAATACATATTAAAATATATGAATTGGCTCATGTTTCCATTAGGTCACGGAATTTTTAAAATTCCTTAAATTACTTATTTACGGAATTATTAGGTTATGGTTTTCTTTTTATTTAAATTTCCTACTTTTATAAAAAAAATTCTAAATGCTTGTTAAAATTCTAATATTTTTCCTGCGTATAATACAAGATTCTTATGCGACTGTTCCATTACTTACGTGATCTAGTAGAAAATCTTCCTATGTATGATTGTTAGCCTATATAGTGCATACAGAAATTTTATGGGGCAAACATGATTTTGTATAATGTTAGAAATAATACGATTTTAAGTAACTTATTTTTTTTAGTGATAGGTACATTGATGCCATATCTTTGACGTAATTATATTGAATTATTATTCTTCATCTAGCCACCTGTCATTGTTCTGGGATCAAGTTTTGGATAAGATTCTCTATCTATCTTGGTTATTCCATGTCTACTCTTCCATAATTTGCATCCATGAATTACCCTTTCTAGACATTCTCCTTACTTGTTCTTCAGATCTTGTCTATATCTTGGTCAACCTCTGAAAGACGGTGTTAATAGAGCGAGTAAAGTTACATAAGACATAGCAAGCCATAATAGATAACTGTCTGCTATCGAAGGATAACCATATATTGAATTTATATATATATATATATATATTGTAACTTGAACCCCAGAATGTGTACTTGAGACTGAAAACATATTACATTAATTAAAACTTAAAAAAAACAATGAAGGAATATTTAATTATAAGTACGGTACTTGTTTTATAATTTTTTATTTCAGCAAAAGAACTGATATTTTTAGATAGGAGATGTTTATTTTCTACCTAGTTCTTTTATAGCTTATTTTATGGTTGTTCTGTTGAAATAATACGTAGGATTTCTGTATTTTTTCATGTTCATATAACTGTAGTATGTTCATAAAGATTCAAAAACTATGTAGTGTCCATTACAGTACGTACTTTGTATAACTTTTTTTTTCTTTCTATTCAGATCTGCAAATGTCCAGTAATGCTGCTCTTAACCTCCATCTGGAAAGGGGTCATTGATAACTGAATTCACCACCAATACAGTGAAATGAATGGTTTATTGTGATTTAATGCATTGTTTGATTGAGATTATCATATGTTAAGAACAGTAAGATACCTGTAATTTTTTAATTACCTTTTTTGTAAGGGACCAAATTTGTTGGTAAAATATGTAGGGAAAGAAATTAAAAAATCTCAATGCATTAATTCTTCATAATTACTTAAAATTCTCTTATTGTTTATTATTATTTTGTTCATATGTCTAAAATAAATAAATGATTATTAAATTATATCTCTATTTTATTTGAACCTTTCCTTGATAATCAGGTCATCCTTTCTTTAATTCTAAGAAAATGTAATGCAAAAAATAATGTTAGTTGTAAAGAAAATTTTGAACAAAAAAACAGTTTAAATGAATACTTTAAAAGAATTAATTGAATTATAAAATATTTTTCCAGTTTTCTAAACTAATCAACTATTTTTCTGATGTTAGGAATATATTCCATGTATTGAATAAAGAGTAAGTTGAGGGTCTTGGAAATTGAGATGAAGTTCTGAATTGATATATTCAATAACTCATGTGAGGTTTTATTTAATTGAACTCAAATTTTTACAGCTGTGCCTCATACTTTTGTAAAACAGAGGACCAGTTCGAAAGAAGTTTCCCTTCGAAACGAGTTCTGAGTTTTTCAATAATATGAGGTGAGCTGTAAATCTGATTGATTATATCATAGAGAAATTCGAATAGAGGGGAAACTGAGTACAGTGACCCTAAAAAATTTCGGTCGTTTACGATGAACTACAATGAGCAAGCTACAATGGTAGCGCTGTTTCTTAGTAACAGAATATGTAACTAAATAAAACAAATGCAAGGCACACTGCGGGCGTGCACAGCGTGTTCACTCAAGGATTATGGGAAATTGCCATTTGTGAAATTTAAATTTTTTAACTGCAATCCTGTTTCAGCTCTCTGTAGACGGTACTGTAAAAATTATATATTAACGATAGATTAAAATCATTACTTAGATTTTATGTTTACTCAAATTTGTAAGTAAAATTCAAGTTTGTTTACGTTTTTAATGTGATCTATTTTCAAAGAAAACCTACTAGAAGTGAAAAATTCTAAGATTTGTAGGTTAGGAAGAGTGATGTTAGTGTACAGCCATTTCTATAAACGTTTTAAAATGTGATTTAATAATGGATTCAGATGTACACATGGTAAGGTTCTTAATAAATTGTATAAAATT